>CM039681.1:92316199-92755449 GCA_022537955.1 Schmidtea mediterranea
AAAAAACTAAGTTAAATCAAAATCATATTTCTGCTTATTTAGCTTATAATGGGGTTACCTTCTAAATATTTTTCATATGGGTTGTCATTTACGAGGTTGTTTAATTAGGTTTATACGAAGTTGTTGTTTTATATTAAGAAAAGGCACATGTTTTAAGAAATTATTAACTCAATAACAATTGGGATCTATTAAGATTTAATAAAAAAAATTGTTAATCTTCAGGATGTCTAGATTCGTAATAATTCAGAAACAAATTAAATTGTGATCGTTCCCTAATTAGTAAGTAACTATGATAACATTGGATTTGGAAGTTCCTACAAATGTCTAGGATTTCGCAATACCCACAATGCTAAATATTCGTTCTTCGTTATTTGCGTCATAACTAATAATGAGTAATGTAGTCATACTTCAATAATTTTGTGTACATTAGTTGCCGATTTATCCTCTTAACATTCCTTCGGGTAATATGAAATCAGAATTTCTTATAGTAACTTGGTAAAGGATATTCGATTTTTCCCAATCATTTTAATTGAAATATAGTCGTAAATCTACCCTTTAACATTATCTAGACTAAATAAAAATAATAAAATAAATAATTAAAGAATTATATGAATTTCGATAAAGATTATTTTAAAAATTATTTACAGTATAAGGGGGCTAACGTACATTATGACTATCTGCTGCTAAACGATAATTTGCGTTAGAATTAAAACAGCAAAAAAAATTAAACATTAAAAATTTATTGCTAAAAAGAGATGTCACAAAAATTAAATCAGGATTATTTCATCTACTTTTACGTCGTTAGTTTAGTTATTTCTAGCATGTTTTAGTATCAATTTAGCGATAACCTGGAAATCTGGAAAATGTATCAAAATAAGATGGGATACCTTCAATCTTTGAAATGGTTTGGATTCTGGCATTCCAACAGATTATTCCAAAAAAGTGTTTGAATTCGTTTTAACTGTTCGGGATCGTTTCCTTTATGACTAAGACCTGATCACGCCATCAGAAACTCCCTGCGTAATTTTAACGATATCGGCTATTGGTAGGTGTGAATGGGTTTTTTGTATCGAATATTTTCTCTAACTGGTTTCATGGTATGCATAATCTCTACGGTTTGGGGTTTTGGTAACAACAAAAATTATCAGGTAAAACGCCTGAGTCTTCTCACGGCATCAATTTTTATTAATTCTTTCTATAATCCTCGTCATGGTGCTCGGCATCTCCTAACTCAGAAAGGGCTCATTGGGATTGGTGCCGCGAGATTTTTATCTAGGACTCGTACAGGTTAATCAAACAGTTTCATGGGAACAGCAAAAAATTTACCTAACGGCTTCGAGCTCTCGGATTTAGAACTATGGAATCCATCGTCCGGCAATCCTGGCCGTCGTGTCCTCATTTACGGGTTCGATGGTGCGATACACTTTTAATTCTTGTTGTCAACATTTTTCTACCTGTAACCCGACCTATCGATATTTTTCTATAGCTGCTGGGGTGGTCAAGCGAAGTAGAGCGGAAGAATCGTGTGACTACCAGAATTGCTAGAATTGGAATATTGGCTGGTACACAGTGGGTGTGTTGTACAGGTTCACATCGTTCTGTCATTCTTGGGTCGCTGTGCAAAAAAAAATGCGTGTGGAATACCTAATTCGGTGCACCCATCGCATCCTGGTTGTAGTTTGGTGCTGTGCGAAAAAACATCAATATTGATCGACCGCAGACATAAATCCAAACTCTATTATACAGAATAGAGAATCTCATTCGATTTATGACATTATCATCTGTCCCTGAGTTTTCCGCCTATCTTTGGCCTAAATGATATCGTGACAGTTGGCATCAATTTCGTCACGAGGTATCTGATAGTGGATGGACTATTTTAGAAGTTATTGATTTGGATATCTTTTAGCGGCATCATTTCCCCCGATATATTATGAAACGTGGGAATTTCCCTTCACCGAAGATATGTAGCTGGATTCAGTTTACCTCGCCTTTTCCTGACCCGATTTCGTTGGCTAACAGGACAATGAGAAATTATTTTCGGCCCGGATTTTTTTTTAATTTGGATTCAATTTGTTTTTAATTTAGTTACATAAACTGTTGGAATATTTTCGTTTTATGGAATTTAGCATTGTAGGAAGTTTGTTGGTTTTGAAACTACGTATATGGTGTCGAGGTTTATCTTTATTTCTACAATAGGATCTTGCAATTATTTAACGTTCGTGGGATTTTAAATTAATTGGAAAAAAATTTGAAATAATTGTTGCCCCTGCATATCTTGTAAATTTCTGTTGTCATCAGGTTTCTTTACAAGTAATTGACGTAATATTGTGGAAACTAGGGTTAAATACTCGTTGTTCACTGGGATTTTAACGATTTTTTAGTCGTTGTAATTGGACGATTATAGAAGTCACAATTACTTATTCATTACATTATATAGACAATTTTATAGATTATTCTTCAGCATTTTTCAAAGGAGTCGAATCGTATTTAGGATCAACTAATTTTCTTCTCTTAACAATTTTAAATTGACTTTAAATTATTTATTTTTTTATTGATTTCTAAAACGTTAATAGATCGAGAGTTCTTAGCTATTACCTTCCTTTTACCTTTTTCCTTGGCCACCTTATTTAATTTCAAACATTATAATTGAAGTTTACAAGACGAGATTACCATATTTGATTTAAGAAATTAATTGCTTTAAAACATTTTTATTCCGAAGTTTCACAATAATCACATTATTTTAGTGTCTTTAACTTTAAAGAAATTATATGACTTTAGACATTAATGCTAGAAGTTTAATAACAACAATTTTCATTTATTAGTCTTCGTGACCTTTCCTCTTTGAAATTCGCAGCTTAGCGCCTTGTGTCATAGTATAGTAATAGAGTTGCCCACCATGGACTACTGTGTGATGATTGAGCCGGTATGGTTGTGGAATCAAATAGGTCGAGTTTTAATGAGGAATGGGAGACACGAAACCACTGAAAAGACTATTTTCCTGTCTTCCCTTATTTATCTCCCCCTACTAGTTGGCGGGAATCGATTACTTGGACGTTGGCGCCAGCGGCGCTGGCGTTTGTCACACGCACCGTAACCCTGAAGCTTTCTGCGTGTAGACACTCAACAGAGAGCGAGGTTCGTGAGTAATCCAAAGCGCACGACGAAGGTCAATGGCGAATAAAGTGCACGCACTATCACATAGCGGTGAATTGTGTGTGTATATGATTTGTGTAGCTTAATCTTGCATAGTGTGTTTCGGCTGGTGGAGGCCGGAACAACATTCGCGAGTACAACCAAGGAAATTATTTTGTGATAATTCTAGTTAACATAATTTCTGATGAAATGATAAGTTACCAGTAATTACATTCATCATAATAATAAACACACCACTCTCCAAAGCCGACACCAAGCCAGAGCTCAATCGGAGGTTGTGAGGCATGCGACGTGAAGGAGTTTCGAACCAGTAATACTCAACTCACATTGGCGTAATTTTTCGCCATGGTACAGAACTGGTTTAACGAAGTTTGAACACTGCTTCTGGTTAAAACCGATTAAAAATTGTGTAAAAATGAATCGGTATACTATACCTATTGTAGCGACCCTACACCTTTGCCGTGTTTCTTTTAGATTTAGTAAAACAAAATTTTGACCTTGATGAATTTCTCTGGTAATATTTTAATCTTTAATTTTAATTATTTTGGAATTTTACAATTTGACAATTTTTCTTTTGATTTTTTAATTGAAATTATTTCTAATCAAATTTTTGAATTTTTTTATTCATTTTCACTGAAATTTTCGTATATTGGAAATAAATGTCAAATCGGCTCAACATTGTTGGGTTTTCTGTTATGTTATGTTTATTTCGTCGCGGATGGTTTGTTGCACTTTGTTATTGATTTAATTCTACTGTTTTTTGTGTTAAAATTTTCATGTTGTAATTGATCTCTTTCTCGCATTTATGGTAGGGTTTTAGTTGATGCTTTTACATACGGTTTGAGTTTAAAATTCTGCATGTTATGCTTGCATGTGTGTTACCGATTCATTTAACAACATTTACAAGGCCGTCTGTGTTCTGGACTCAACAGTGAGTTTTGGCTTTCGGCAAATTTTTTTGCTTAATTTTTATGTGTGTTTGAGATTTCAATTGCGCTTCCGCCTTTTTATACCGTCAGTCATTATCAAGCTAACACCCCTTATTGAGTTCGCTCGAAGTAGGAGAATTTTCGTGAACGTATCTTTGTGGAATCGCTAATTGTCTTTTGGCGGCAGCTCCATAGAGATACTGACAGCTTGTCCAGAAATAAAATCATTTTTTAGAGGTGCCCCTTTTCCAGGCTTCCCAAACAATATTTCTTCCCTTATCTTGAAAGAGATTTCCGAAATACACGTGCAAATTTTCTTTTGTCTTTTGTTTTCCTAAATGTTAGCACGTTGTTTAAATTATAAATGATTTCTTTTATTTTTATTGTCTGTTTTTGTTGATGTTCTGTTTTCCTCTTCTCGTGATTCGACAGTTTCTTTTTTAAATTCCCTTTTTATTAAGCTTCAGAACCACATCTTATTCACACTTAGATTGGTTTCCCCCAACATCTCTGTAATGTTATATTAAATTATTGTTCAGCCTCGATAATTCTAGGTATCCTCAACAGTTAGAATTTAACTTTTTATTAATTATTTTCTTATTTTTGCGAATGTTGTTGTTTTGAAACAATATGAATCCATACATGCACATACCATGGGAACTTCGACAGACCTTTGTAGAATCTCTAATTTCTTCTCGAACTTGGGGATTCTGATTAAGTTTTTGCAGTAATTATACTTTTTAATTGATTAGTGGGAACTCATAAACCTTTATTTTTATTTTTCGCCGAACCACACATCAATCATAATAATAATTGTGGAATATTACGATTTGTCTGATAGTGGTGGGTTAACTGGGTATTAATGTTATTGTTTTAAATCTCACGTGGTTGCCCAGGTAACGCCATATACAGTATTTTATTTCCAGCCACTCGGCAACCGTCATTGCTAAGCAACGCTAATTGCTCGGACGACCTCCGGGTCCAAACGAGCGTCGTTCAGAAGACTTGGTGGCTTGCTTTAGATTATTGGGTCCCCTGTATGTAGTAGACTTTTATTTCGTTGAGTTCATCGTAATACAAGAAAGAGAATTCCCGACAAATGACAACACAAAGCGACTGCATACTCGATGGTACAATTCTAGTGGCTTGGTTGCGGATTTATAGATTCTTGTCAAACTATGCCTAGACCTCATTTTTTAACTAACAAAGAAGATATTTTTTGCAAAAATATACATATTAATTTTACACAATAAACTGTTTTATATTTTGTCAGGTTTTATTTAATAATCGAGCGGCTCGGCGTGTTCGCCAACCGCTCCTTTCGCGCCAGTCGCCGATAACTATTCGTCTACTGTTTTGTCGAAGGTTGTTGGAGTTGCCAACCACATCACGACATCGGTAATTGAGCGTGGCAAAGACGAGAGGATAAGTCTACGGCTGCCCCTCTGTGACATTCAGATATGCAACTTACCAACCCCGCATGATCTGCGTTCCGGAGTCTGGTTCAACTGTTGTTTCGTCTCCCATTCTTTTCTGGGCCGCGTGAGCGCTCTTTGATGCATCGATTTGATTTCTTCTTCGGATCCACCCAGGTGGCTTTTGTTTGTTGGATCTCAACGAGTCAACTGGAATGATCTGCCCATAAAGGGTTTTATTCGTTTGTTGGCGCTGGGCCAGTTTCCTGTCCGTAAAATTTGTAAGGGGCTTTTCCATTTTCTGTGAATATGAAACATTGAAAACTTTTTATTACAGATCTAAAATTTCCCAGGGTAACAGCTTAATTTAAACATAAGTTACGAAATTATACTAGGAAAACAAGGCAAGAAAAATTAAATAAATCTCAAATAACAATTTATCATATTATGCTTGGTCCAGAACAAAAACGCCTGTAAATGTTTAAAATGATGTAACAGAACATGCAAATATAACATGGCAAATTTAAAACTCAAACCTATAAAAAACATCAACTAAACACCCTACAAAAATATGAGATAAAAGCAATTACATAGTGATTAGAAGCTATAGTACATTTAATTCTCAGTCATCAAATAGAATTACTAAGACTATTAAATCCAAATATATTTCATCAAATCTGATTATATAAACAAATATTCTTGGGACATTTTCTAATATTTAATTTTCAACCAAATATCAACATACCATTGCATTCATACTTGAATTTCAATTTTATTAAAAATTATTTCATTTTAAAATTTCAATTATCATTTCAATTTTAATATCTTAAAATAATTTAAGTTTCAATTAAAACTTACAAATTTTAATCGTGAACTAATTTAATTTAGTATTTTAATTTAACTCCTCACATCCCCCTTTTTTAAAAATGTTTGATGTTCTCACACATTTCTGACTACCATCTTCCCATTTTGATCCTTAAGTAAGTAGCTCCGTTCATGTATTTTCTTTATCACTTTGTACGGCCCTTCCACCTTGCATCGTCTTTATTTCGAATTTCTTGTTTGATCAAGACACATCTCCATTTCAAAATTTCTCACTGTTTTGCTATTTTTGGTTTTAGTGTTTTATCCTCTATTCTCTTTTCCATTCTTCTCTATTTATTTCTTTATTCGAGTACCATTTCATTCTGTCGATCTTCCTCCAAATATAATCTCTGCTGGGCTTACTCCCGTTGTTTTTTGAACTGTTGCATTTAACGTTATTCTATTTCTGGCATTATATCAGCCAGTTTTTTTCCTTCCTCCTTCATTCAATGACGCGTTAATATACTCTCTGATTGTTCTGAATTGTCTTTCAATAATACCATTCGTGTTATGGTGATATGGGCTTGAGAAAATTAATTCAATGCCAGCTGTCTTTGCTAGTTCTTTTATGCTTCTTGCTTCAAAGTTCTTCCCACAATCTACATGAAGTTCTTTTGGCGCTTCCAAACTTTAATATCCATTTATTTAATAACGTCTCACTAATGTTCTTTCGTCTTGCTTGTTTATGGCCGTTAATGAGATGTATTTACTATAGTGGTCAATGATTCCGCAAATATATTTCTTTTTGTTGAACGTTTCTTTCAATGGCCACATATATCCATATATATCTTCTCGAATGGTTCTGTACTCTTTATTGTTTGAGTTTCCTCCTTTGTCTTGGTTGTTATCGTTTCATTTTCTGACATCTTTCGCAGTTCTCATTACCTTTTTTACTTCCGTTGCTAGATTTTCCATGTCGCAGTTGTTCTGGATATATTTTGTTACTTTCTGTGCACCTGCATGGCACAGCAATACGTGTACTTCTTTTATCATCCTCTGTCTATTATCTGACGGTATCCATATTTTACCTTGTTTAGTTAGTACCGTGTTGTTTTCCATTATGAACTTACAATCTTTATTTTCTAACTTATTCTTTATTTCTTGACCTCCATATTGTCATTTTGCCACTTGTTATATCCGCCTTCTGCTGTTACTGTTAATATTCTGGTTTTAATTTTGCCGGTTTTTGCGTCTTCGTGTTCCATCATACACTGTACACATGTTCCGCATGTTTTCCTGGATAGCATATCCGCGTTTGTATGGCTTGTTCCTTTCCTGTATTCCATTTTAATATCCAGACGCTTAAATAGTTGATCCATGTCTGGAATTGAGCCGTTATTGGTTTCTTCGTTGTTACCATAAACGTAATAGCTTTATGGTCCGTTCTCAGTACGAATCTCTTACCATATAAGTAGTGGTTGAAATGTTTACAAAAATAGTATATTGCCAATAATTCTTTTCTGGTAATGCAGTATCCTTTTTCGTGGCTGCTCATCGCATGTGAACCATATGCGATGACATGTTCATGTCCTTTTTCATCCTTTTGCGAAAGAACTGCTCCAATAGTATCGAAGCTCGCGTCTGTGTCTAATATAAATTCTTTTCTGAAATCTGGAAATACCAATACTGGGGCGGTTATCAATGCTTCTTTTTATTTCCCCGAAAGCCTTTCACACATCTCTGTCCATCTTATTTTCTCATTGTTTTTTCCGCATATACTTTCTAGTGCTCTTGCCTTCTTTGCATAGTCTTTTATGAACCGTCGATAATAGTTACAGATACCCAGAAAGCTCCTCAGATTCTTCACACATTTTGGTTTTTGAAATGATTGTATTGCTTCTATTTTAGTATTATCTGTTTGTATGCCGTCTTTATTTATTATGTGTCCCAGAAACTTCACTTCTTTTCTAAATATTTGACATTTTTCGGGTTCAATCTTAGTCCTGCTGTTGCGATCTTCCCTAGGACTTTTCCAAATATGTTATATATGGTCTTCTTCTGTCTTTGTGAATATTAGGATGTCGTCCTAAATATACCATCACTCCATCTTTCCACAAGTCTTTCAATACTTTCGTCATTAATTCTTGAAATGTTCCTGGCGCCGCTGCAATACCGAACGGCATCCTGTTAAAACAGAACTGTCCTTCTTTTGTTGAGAATGCTGTTTTCTCTTGAGATTCTTTATCTAACTTCACTTGGTAATAAGCATTCCCAAGTCGATTGAGCTAAAATATCTGGATCCGTGTAGGATGTCTAAAATTCATCTACATTGGCATTGGAAATGCTTGTCTTTCTGTTATCTTGTTTAATTGTCTGAAGTCTAGACAAAGCCTGATGTCTTTTTCTCTTTCTTCCATACACAACTAAAGGTGTGTTCCACGGTGAATTGCACTTCCTAATTATTCCGTTGTTTTCTAGATTTTTTATTGCTTCCTCAATCTTGTCTTCCAAATTTATTGGCTGACGTCTCGGTTTAATCATTATTGGCTCTCCTTTCGTGATGATCTTATGTTTTATCAGATTGGTACACCCAATGTCCCATTTATCTGCCATAAAAACATTCTTGTTTGCCTGAAATATTTCTAGCAGTCTCTTATTTCCGGTAACTTTTAAACGTCGATGGCATGACGTAATCTTTCTTCATCTGTTATTAATCCGCCCAAATCTAGCTTCTATTTCGCAAATGAAATCACTACGTTTTTCATGTTCTTCTAGTATATATTTCAATTCTATACCAAATAACCTTTGTAGTTCTACTCTCCAATAATTTCTGGTATTAAATTCTTTACTATAATGAATGTTACATTTCTTTCCATACTGCCCATTTTAACATTGATGTTTAGTTTACCCATAGTTTCTAATCTACTGTTGTTTGCACATCTTAGCGATTCCCTTGTTTCTAATATTTCGATATTTTCTAATCGATCAATTACAGATTTAGCCATCACATTAATTCGCGCTCCTGTATCCAATAAAACAATCTACTTTCCGCCCTTGGATATCCAGTGTTGTACTCGGTCTACCTTGCATTATATTATATGTTATTACTGGACTTTTTTGTTCTTCTACTGACAAAATATTCTGCTCTCTAGTATCTTCTACAATTTCATTAATACACACGTCTCCATTTTTCTTTAGGAATTTGTAAATTTTCTCTATCGTTCTTTCCTCGTGTTTTACTACTTCATTTACTTTACACTCCTCTTTAAATTTTTTCTGACTTTCCTTATCATTCGACTTTTTAATTTCTACACTACTATTATTATTAATATCACGTTCAAAAACACTACAATCTTTATCAATCATACAATCATCATCCATACTTAAATTACACATACCGTTAGCATTCATTCTTTGGTTGAAATCAATCTTACTTAGTAAATTGCTCCGATCAATGTCCCGTTTGACGGAGCGTGCTCGTTTGGGTCATTCTCCCTGTTATACTCGTCTGGCTGGCTTGACTGTTTTGTATTCATCATCTCATCATCAGACTCGATAGCTGCAATATCTTTCTGTTATATTGTTGGTTTCCCCATTGTCTTTGATGTACGTTCCTTGGTTGATACATATCTTCCCTTTGTTGATAGGTATTTCTTTGAATTCTTCCTCCTGACATCTTCCTTTGGTCTCGATCTCTTCCTTGATTTCGTCTTTCCATATTTGTGTAGCACTCTCTTTCTTTGTGTCTTCGTGCATTGCATCTATGACATTTGATTGTTGGGCATTCTCTTCGTATGTGACCTTCAACACCACATGCATAACATTGAAATCTTCTTTTTATATTACATTCTCTGCTACTGTGTCCCGGTTTTTGACACGTCCAGCATTCTATCACTTTAACTCTTGTCTCTGGTTTCCATTCGTTGATTTCTCTCTTCGTGGCTCCAACTTGTACTACATCTCTATAAGTTCTTCCCCCAGTTGTAGGTCGTATTGATCTCACCGTGTTTACTTGTTCAATAACCTTGTTAACTTTTTCTATCTTCTTTATAGTTTCTTTAATTTGTTCCGCCGTTTTGAGATCTTTCATTTCGATTTCTTTCCTGACTTCTTTATCTCTTACACAATGTGTCAATAAACATTTCTGAATTTCTTCCTCATTCCAAGTGTGTGAGGCCAATTTTTTAGTCATTTTGATATTTTCTCTATAAATATTTCCGCGAATCGTTACCTTGCTCGTAGTTCAAGGCTTCTCTTAAGTCATCAATCAATGACGTTGGTCGATGAAAAGCTGCTCTTAATTTCTGTTCAACGGTTTTACCTTCTGCGGCTTCATATTCTTCAATCAAAGTCCTGTCCAGAAGTGTAATAACTAGTACCATTTGTGTCTTCACTGGTGTCTTCGTTATTTCAAAGAACCTCTGACATTCTTTGATAAATAATTCGAGGTCATCTCCTCTGTGGAATTTTTCTGGAAGTAATCTTCCAATAAGCAGATCCGTTGGAATGGTCCGCCATGTTAGAAGCTATAACATTTAATTCTTCAGTCATCAAAATAAATTACTAAGACTATTAAATCCAAATTATATTTCATCAAAATCTGATTATATAAACAAATATTCTTGGGACATTTTCTAAATTTTAATTTCAACCAAATATCAACATACCATTGCATTCATACTTGAATTTCAATTTTATTAAAAATTATTTCATTTTAAAATTTCAATTATCATTTCAATTTTAATATCTTAAAATAATTTAAGTTTCAATTAAAACTTTACAAATTTTAATCGTGAACTAATTTAATTTAGTATTTTAATTTTAACTCCTCACACATATAAAATAATAAACATAAAAATAAATTAAAATAATAACAAAATGCAACAAGATCCGCACGATACAAATACAAACATAACATGAAAACCCAACAAATTCGACCGAAATTTGATAATTTAATAAAAAATGAAAATTTCATGAAAATGAAATTTAAATCAAAGAATTTGAATTAGAAATAATTCAATAAAAATTCAAATAAAAAATTATCAAAATAAATTAGAAAATAATAAAAATAAAGATTAGAATACACTAGAAAATATCAAGGTCGAATTTTGTTTTACTAAATCAAAAAGAACACGCGAGGTTAGGGACAGAAAATAGGTATATAACGATGCATTTTCACATAAAATTTAACCGTTTTTCAAATCAAGTTTGAAATCGAATTTTGAACTAGTTTTAAAAATCTATTAGGTGAGCGAAAGTTTCTTTTGGAAACTCTCTCTCCACGTCCCATCCTCGCAACCTCGGTAGAGCTCTGCGTGAATGTCGACGTGGGGGAGATGTATTTTTATTTTTATTGAATGATGATTTTGGCAAGTAATTTGTTATATTGTCTTAACCTATTAATGAATATTTATAATATATAAGCTCAGTTTTGTTTATTCATAAATTAATTGTTTTATTGTCGAAATTTTTCCGGCCCACAGCCAAAGACACACCGCAAGATATCAAAATCAACATACTATTCAGATTCGTGTAAGTGCGTGGAATATCGCCAATGATCTGTGCCCGTGAAGACACGGCGTGCGGAACGCAGGGATTGGAACGTCAATATTATCCCGTATAGAAGAAAGGAGAAATAAGGAAAAGGTCCTTTGGCTTCTTCCTCGTTTCTAGTTTTCTTTAAATTCGACCTAAATTATTCTACACACGGCTCAAAATCACCACACCGAGTAGTCCAGTGGGCACTCATTAAATATAATATGAACACAAAATTGCGTTTAAGGCTTATTAAAGGAAAGGTGACGGGGAATAAAAATAAAAACGAAATCACTGCTATGTAATTAAAGTAATTATTCCCATAGATCTAAATTTGATATGAAATTGAAAAGTTAAAAATTAAAGTTATTGTTAAGTAGTTACCATGAAACCGATAAGGACGTAAATGTAATGATAACTATTAAAACTTAAATCACCCTGCGGAATCAAGACAAATTTTTCACCAATAGCAGTAATAATTAAGTCCTTTAAAACCTTCATAATTAAATGTATATTATAAGTTGTTAAATCTAAACGCAGACCAAAAGAATTCCCATAAAAAAAAATGTAAAACAAAACTAACTAATTAATATAATCAAATTCAAAACACAGATCAGGAAAGAAAATCCAGTATATCCAACCACTCAAGCCGACAAATCGTTAAAATGCATTGGATTGATAACACTCCCGTAGCTCTGTCCAAAATTACCACCGTCACTACGAATAATCTGAAATCATGATTTAATCAAACATCAGACCCAAATCTCAAAACATACCCAAATTGCTCAAATCTAAACAAATCTAGTCAAATTGCGTGTACTGATGATAGACCCAAAATGGAAAATACACTAAAAAGGGATATTCAAATAAAGGGATAAATAAAAATCAAACCTCAAAATTCCGAATAAGGGTTATCATCAACTGAGAGTAATCAATCGGATCTCTCAATGTAGAGATTAAAACTGCCACGATCATCGAGGTTAACCATTGATTTGATATTCCGTCGACGAGTTGACATAAACAATTTAGCAAAATAAACATCGGTTAAATCCAACCACCATTGATGTAAAAGTCTCTCACGTAAATGTTTATTATCACCCACTTAACTAGCAGTGTGCAGCGGATGTGCACACATCTATACCGGTTCATATAATTAGGTATGATGAAACACAAACTGATCATTTTGTTATTATTATGCACCAAAATTTTGGAAATACGAGTCCTACGACCACGACGCCGGGAGGAGAAGCACCAAGGGAATCGAGCCCAACAAATCATGGTAATTTACATTCGAGAATTTTCTTACATAAATTTTAAATTGATAATTATTAAATCGTAAATAACCCGTTTTCATATCTAAATTTTAACTAAAAATTTTCTTGAGTAATAGATAATTGATTTCGAATAAAAATACCATTGTTAATATTTATAGTCATCAGTTTAACGGAGATATAATGATACAAACATTTAATAAATGGCGATTAAATTCTCTTATAGGAACATCTAGCTAAATTTTGAAGGGTTTTTATTTGTTTATATTTTTTAATATACCATATTAATCTTATACAAATAATTTCGATGAGCACGTAGTGATAGTTAGAAAATCTTGGAAGCCAGTTTAAAAGGAGGTAGTCCATTAGTTACGGTAGTTTTGTAGACGAGTCTGAATCCCTCCTAACAACGCATCGTATAACCTTTGTAAATAATTCGAACCTCACCGGAATGCCTTTTACATGAACTTTCGCAATAGTTTACGACACACAGTAACAATTACCCGAGTCCTGTAGATAAGCTGCTAATCCGTCTGAGGAGAGTTTTTGTAACATAATTTGGTTGTCAGAGTCAAGTCACTTCTCTCCTCATTTCCAAACAATTTCTTTTTCTTGTAAACATCCGTATAGATTCAAAATAGGTAGACTGGTATTAACTTGAATAAAAATTAATTGTATATCTAAGGACGGATCACAAATAAGATTAATTAGGTGAAAAATAATCAATTATATTCATTTCTTTTGATAACATCATAGATACGTAGTTGATAATCTACATTTCAGCAACTAGTTCGAGGAATCACAAGCCGACTTCCCTTGCAGACCGATGGAGATGGGCATGGACACGCTTCAGACAAGAGAGATGCCTAGAATTTCCCCCGTCGAGATTCCCAATCGAAGACGATTCGGGTCGAGAGCTGGCCGAAGAGTGGAGCCCGGCCGAAGAAATTCACCGGCAGGCTCAGCGTCTACTTGAGCAACTGGAGGCCCATCAAAGACAGGTGGATCTACAGGTGGTCCGAGCTCGCCAGTACCTGGCGAACGTCGAAGAGGACCTACTGGCGGGTCGGATCGCCAGCAATTACTGGCACCCTCGGCAAGACACTGCCACACGTGCCTCTCAATCAACAACGGCCCGAATTCGCAATACCAAACGGCCAACCATGTCTATCTCTGACTATACGCCGGAAGAATGGGTAGAGAAGGGCTTTCCCTAATTCATTGAGAAATCATTGAAAACTCAGACTTTGATAAATTTTTGTTTGGTAATAAATAAAATTAAGTGTACTTTTGATGATTAGTTTAAATTTTTTTTTTATTTTTCGCAAATAATTTTTTCCATTTGTTTGTTTGTTTGAATATAGTTCATATAATTATGTTCTGTTAGTAATCTCCCACCTTTAATCATTCACTTTATTAGAAATGGAACCTATCCAAATACTACAGAAGGAATTGTCCCGCGCCCAACAATCAAACAAAGCTCTATGTGAACAGATTATTCAACTTACGACAGAGGTCCAACAGGTGAAATCCACCTGGGTGGATCCAGCGAAGCTCAAACCTCTCCATCAACGACTTACGGCTGGTCAAAAAGGTTGGGCCGAGGAACAGCAATTGAATCAGAACCTCCGGACGCAGATAAGGGGGTTGGAAGTTGCCCTGGCCGCCAGTCGTGAGGGAGCAGCAGTGACTTACCCTCTTATCTTCGCCCCATCTCAATTGGCGTACCAAGATTCAATCAACAACCCAACGCCAGTGGCGACTCCATCAACGAATTTAATTAAATCATGAGTGTTTTTAAATCGTTTAAAGTGAATTTTCTCAAGAATAAAGACTATTTAAATTACTACAGAAAAGTCATGAGTATTCACGATTCGTCATATAAATGTCGTCCCATCTCTAGACACACCACCATTACTACTAACGCTCATCAACCGGATTCTGATTGCGACCTCTCACAATAAAGGGAGATTACAAAGCGAGCATAGGTCTTCCATCGACAGCTCGTTGAACCCGAGGGTAGTCCGAGCAATTACAGTATTAGTAATGATGCTCACTTTTTGCGGACAATCCACCCACTCGAACACATTTCCAACGTTGTCTATAAACATGTGCCGAGTAGTAGCTAGAAAATATTTATATGGCGTTAAACGGGGTAACAATAGGAAAATTGAAACAAACAACGAACCCCAGTAACCCACAATTTTAAAAATGCTATAATGTAGAGAATCAAAAGTTATCGAGAAATATATCAAAGATTATGAAAACAAATAAAAATTGACAGAGATACAAGCCTATAAAGATTCAAATATTTCCGTCCAGAATGACTTGTGTTTGACGAGCCCGTTATGATTTTTGCAATTTTTAAAATGCTATCATGTAGAGAATCAAAAGTTATCGAGAAATATATCAAAGATTATGAAAACAAATAAAAATTGACAGAGATACAAACCTATAAAGATTCAAAAATTTCCGTCCAGAATGACTTGTGTTTGACGAGCCCGTTATGATTTTTGCAATTTTTAAAATGCTATCATGTAGAGAATCAAAAGTTATCGAGAAATATATCAAAGATTATGAAAACAAATAAAAATTGACAGAGATACAAGCCTATAAAGATTAAAAAATTTCCGTCCAGAATGACTTGTGTTTGACGAGCCCGTTATGATTTTTGCAATTTTTAAAATGCTATCATGTAGAGAATCAAAAGTTATCGAGAAATATATCAAAGATTATGAAAACAAATAAAAATTGACAGAGATACAAGCCTATAAAGATTAAAAAATTTCCGTCCAGAATGACTTGTGTTTGACGAGCCCGTTATGATTTTTGCAATTTTTAAAATTCTATCATGTAGAGAATCAAAAGTTATCGAGAAATATATCAAAGATTATGAAAACAAATAAAAATTGACAGAGATACAAGCCTATAAAAATTCAAAAATTTCCGTCCAGAATGACTTGTATTTGACGAGCCCGTTACGATATTTGCAATTTTTAAAATGCTATCATGTAGAGAATCAAAAGTTATCGAGAAATATATCAAAGATTATGAAAACAAATAAAAATTGACAGAGATACAAGCCTATAAAGATTAAAAAAATTCCGCCCAGAATGACTTGTGTTTGAGGAGCCCGTTATGATTTTTGCAATTTTTAAAATGCTATCATGTAGAGAATCAAAAGTTATCGAGAAATATATCAAAGATTATGAAAACAAATAAAAATTGACAGAGATACAAGCCTATAAAGATTCAAAAATTTCCGTCCAGAATGACTTGTGTTTGACGAGCCCGTTATGATTTTTGCAATTTTTAAAATGCTATCATGTAGAGAATCAAAAGTTATCGAGAAATATATCAAAGATTATGAAAACAAATAAAAATTGACAGAGATACAAGCCTATAAAGATTAAAAAATTTCCGTCCAGAATGACTTGTGTTTGACGAGCCCGTTATGATTTTTGCAATTTTTAAAATGCTATCATGTAGAGAATCAAAAGTTATCGAGAAATATATCAAAGATTATGAAAACAAATAAAAATTGACAGAGATACAAGCCTATAAAGATTAAAAATTTCCGTCCAGAATGACTTGTGTTTGACGAGCCCGTTATGATTTTTGCAATTTTTAAAATTCTATCATGTAGAGAATCAAAAGTTATCGAGAAATATATCAAAGATTATGAAAACAAATAAAAATTGACAGAGATACAAGCCTATAAAGATTCAAAAATTTCCGTCCAGAATGACTTGTGTTTGACGAGCCCGTTATGATATTTGCAATTCTTAAAAGGCTATATTGAAGAGAATCAAAAGTTATCGAGAAATATATCAAAGATTATGAAAACAAATAAAAATTGACAGAGATACAAGCCTATAAAGATTAAAAAATTTCCGTCCAGAATGACTTGTGTTTGACGAGCCCGTTATGATTTTTGCAATTTTTAAAATGCTATCATGTAGAGAATCAAAAGTTATCGAGAAATATATCAAAGATTATGAAAACAAATAAAAATTGACAGAGATACAAGCCTATAAAGATTCAAAAATTTCCGTCCAGAATGACTTGTATTTGACGAGCACGTTATGATTTTTGCAATTTTAAAAATGCTATCATGTAGAGAATCAAAAGTTATCGAGAAATATATCAAAGATTATGAAAACAAATAAAAATTGACAGAGATACAAGCCTATAAAGATTCAAAATTTTCCGTCCAGAATGACTTGTATTTGACGAGCCCGTTATGATTTTTGCAATTTTTAAAATGCTATCATGTAGAGAATCAAAGGTTATCGAGAAATATATCAAAGATTATGAAAACAAATAAAAATTGACAGAGATACAAGCCTATAAAGATTAAAAAATTTCCGTCCAGAATGACTTGTGTTTGACGAGCCCGTTATGATTTTTGCAATTTTTAAAATGCTATCATGTAGAGAATCAAACGTTATCGAGAAATATATCAAAGATTATGAAAACAAATAAAAATTGACAGAGATACAAGCCTATAAAGATTCAAAATTTTCCGTCCAGAATGACTTGTATTTGACGAGCCCATTATGATTTTTGAAATTTTAAAAATGCTATCATGTAGAGAATCAAAAGTTATCGAGAAATATATCAAAGATTATGAAAACAAATAAAAATTGACAGAGATACAAGCCCATAAAGATTAAAAATTTTCCGTCCAATATGACTTGTGTTTGACGAGCCCGTTATGATTTTTGAAATTTTTAAAATGCTATCATGAAGAGAATCAAATGTTATCGAGAAATATATCAAAGATTATGAAAACAAATAAAAATTGATAGAGATACAAGCCTATAAAGATTAAAAATTTCCGTCCAGAATGACTTGTGTTGACGAGCCCGTTATGATTTTGCAATTTTTAAAATTCTATCATGTAGAGAATCAAAAGTTATCGAGAAATATATCAAAGATTATGAAAACAAATAAAAATTGACAGAGATACAAGCCTATAAAGATTAAAAAATTTCCGTCCAGAATGACTTGTGTTTGACGAGCCCGTTATGATTTTTGCAATTTTTAAAATTCTATCATGTAGAGAATCAAAAGTTATCGAGAAATATATCAAAGATTATGAAAACAAATAAAAATTGACAGAGATACAAGCCTATAAAGATTCAAAAATTTCCGTCCAGAATGACTTGTATTTGACGAGCCCGTTACGATATTTGCAATTCTTAAAATGCTATAATGAAGAGAATCAAAAGTTATCGAGAAATATATCAAAGATTATGAAAACAAATAAAAATTGACAGAGATACAAGCCTATAAAGATTCAAAATTTTCCGTCCAGAATGACTTGTGTTTGACGAGCCCGTTATGATTTTTGCAATTTTTAAAATGCTATCATGTAGAGAATCAAAAGTTATCGAGAAATATATCAAAGATTATGAAAACAAATAAAAATTGACAGAGATACAAGCCTATAAAGATTAAAAAATTTCCGTCCAGAATGACTTGTGTTTGACGAGCCCGTTATGATTTTTGCAATTTTTAAAATGCTATCATGTAGAGAATCAAAAGTTATCGAGAAATATATCAAAGATTATGAAAACAAATAAAAATTGACAGAGATACAAGCCTATAAAGATTAAAAAATTTCCGTCAAGAATGACTTGTGTTTGACGAGCCCGTTATGATTTTTGCAATTTTTAAAATGCTATCATGTAGAGAATCAAAAGTTATCGAGAAATATATCAAAGATTATGAAAACAAATAAAAATTGACAGAGATACAAGCCTATAAAGATCAAAATTTTCCGTCCAGAATGACTTGTGTTTGACGAGCACGTTATGATTTTTGGAATTTTAAAAATGCTATCATGTAGAGAATCAAAAGTTATCGAGAAATATATCAAAGATTATGAAAACAAATAAAAATTGACAGAGATACAAGCCTATAAAGATTCAAAATTTTCCGTCCAGAATGACTTGTGTTTGACGAGCCCGTTATGATTTTTGCAATTTTTAAAATGCTATCATGTAGAGAATCAAAGGTTATCGAGAAATATATCAAAGATTATGAAAACAAATAAAAATTGACAGAGATACAAGCCTATAAAGATTAAAAAATTTCCGTCCAGAATGACTTGTGTTTGACGAGCCCGTTATGATTTTTGCAATTTTTAAAATGCTATCATGTAGAGAATCAAACGTTATCGAGAAATATATCAAAGATTATGAAAACAAATAAAAATTGACAGAGATACAAGCCTATAAAGATTAAAAAATTTCCGTCCAGAATGACTTGTGTTTGACGAGCCAGTTATGATTTTTGCAATTTTTAAAATGCTATCATGTAGAGAATCAAAAGTTATCGAGAAATATATCAAAGATTATGAAAACAAATAAAAATTGACAGAGATACAAGCCTATAAAGATTAAAAAATTTCCGTCCAGAATGACTTGTGTTTGACGAGCCCGTTATGATTTTTGCAATTTTTAAAATGCTATCATGTAGAGAATCAAATGTTATCGAGAAATATATCAAAGATTATGAAAACAAATAAAAATTGACAGAGATACAAGCCTATAAAGATTAAAAAATTTCCGTCCAGAATGACTTGTGTTTGACGAGCCCGTTATGATTTTTGCAATTTTTAAAATTCTATCATGTAGAGAATCAAAAGTTATCGAGAAATATATCAAAGATTATGAAAACAAATAAAAATTGACAGAGATACAAGCCTATAAAAATTCAAAATTTTCCGTCCAGAATGACTTGTATTTGACGAGCCCGTTACGATATTTGCAATTCTTAAAAGGCTATATTGAAGAGAATCAAAAGTTATCGAGAAATATATCAAAGATTATGAAAACAAATAAAAATTGACAGAGATACAAGCCTATAAAGATTCAAAATTTTCCGTCCAGAATGACTTGTATTTGACGAGCCCGTTATGATTTTTGGAATTTTAAAAATGCTATCATGTAGAGAATCAAAAGTTATCGAGAAATATATCAAAGATTATGAAAACAAATAAAAATTGACAGAGATACAAGCCGATAAAGATTCAAAATTTTCCGTCCAGAATGACTTGTATTTGACGAGCCCGTTATGATTTTTGCAATTTTTAAAATGCTATCATGTAGAGAATCAAAGGTTATCGAGAAATATATCAAAGATTATGAAAACAAATAAAAATTGACAGAGATACAAGCCTATAAAGATTAAAAAATTTCCGTCCAGAATGACTTGTGTTTGACGAGCCCGTTATGATTTTTGCAATTTTTAAAATGCTATCATGTAGAGAATCAAACGTTATCGAGAAATATATCAAAGATTATGAAAACAAATAAAAATTGACAGAGATACAAGCCTATAAAGATTCAAAATTTTCCGTCCAGAATGACTTGTATTTGACGAGCCCATTATGATTTTTGAAATTTTAAAAATGCTATCATGTAGAGAATCAAAAGTTATCGAGAAATATATCAAAGATTATGAAAACAAATAAAAATTGACAGAGATACAAGCCTATAAAGATTAAAAAATTTCCGTCCAGAATGACTTGTGTTTGACGAGCCAGTTATGATTTTTGCAATTTTTAAAATGCTATCATGTAGAGAATCAAACGTTATCGAGAAATATATCAAAGATTATGAAAACAAATAAAAATTGACAGAGATACAAGCCTATAAAGATTAAAAAATTTCCGT
This sequence comes from Schmidtea mediterranea, assembly GCA_022537955.1. NCBI lineage: Eukaryota > Metazoa > Platyhelminthes > Tricladida > Dugesiidae > Schmidtea > Schmidtea mediterranea. Next base: position 92,336,992 of record CM039681.1, read on the forward strand.
CCAGAATGACTTGTGTTTGACGAGCCCGTTATGATTTTTGCAATTTTTAAAATGCTATCATGTAGAGAATCAAAAGTTATCGAGAAATATATCAAAGATTATGAAAACAAATAAAAATTGACAGAGATACAAGCCTATAAAGATTAAAAATTTTCCGTCCAGAATGACTTGTGTTTGACGAGCCCGTTATGATTTTTGCAATTTTTAAAATGCTATCATGTAGAGAATCAAATGTTATCGAGAAATATATCAAAGATTATGAAAACAAATAAAAATTGACAGAGATACAAGCCTATAAAGATTAAAAAATTTCCGTCCAGAATGACTTGTGTTTGACGAGCCCGTTATGATTTTTGCAATTTTTAAAATTCTATCATGTAGAGAATCAAAAGTTATCGAGAAATATATCAAAGATTATGAAAACAAATAAAAATTGACAGAGATACAAGCCTATAAAGATTCAAAAATTTCCGTCCAGAATGACTTGTGTTTGACGAGCCCGTTACGATATTTGCAATTCTTAAAAGGCTATATTGAAGAGAATCAAAAGTTATCGAGAAATATATCAAAGATTATGAAAACAAATAAAAATTGACAGAGATACAAGCCTATAAAGATTCAAAATTTTCCGTCCAGAATGACTTGTATTTGACGAGCCCGTTACGATATTTGCAATTCTTAAAAGGCTATATTGAAGAGAATCAAAAGTTATCGAGAAATATATCAAAGATTATGAAAACAAATAAAAATTGACAGAGATACAAGCCTATAAAGATTCAAAAATTTCCGTCCAGAATGACTTTGTGTTTGACGAGCCAGTTATGATTTTTGCAATTTTTAAAATGCTATCATGTAGAGAATCAAAAGTTATCGAGAAATATATCAAAGATTATGAAAACAAATAAAATTGACAGAGATACAAGCCTATAAAGATTCAAAAATTTCCGTCCAGAATGACTTGTGTTTGACGAGCCCGTTATGATTTTTGCAATTTTTAAAATGCTATCATGTAGAGAATCAAAAGTTATCGAGAAATATATCAAAGATTATGAAAACAAATAAAAATTGACAGAGATACAAGCCTATAAAGATTAAAAAATTTCGTCCAGAATGACTTGTGTTTGACGAGCCCGTTATGATTTTTGAAATTTTAAAATGCTATCATGTAGAGAATCAAACGTTATCGAGAAATATATCAAAGATTATGAAAACAAATAAAAATTGACAGAGATACAAGCCTATAAAGATTCAAAATTTTCCGTCCAGAATGACTTGTATTTGACGAGCCCATTATGATTTTTGAATTTTAAAAATGCTATCATGTAGAGAATCAAAAGTTATCGAGAAATATATCAAAGATTATGAAAACAAATAAAAATTGACAGAGATACAAGCCCATAAAGATTAAAAATTTTCCGTCCAATATGACTTGTGTTTGACGAGCCCGTTATGATTTTTGAAATTTTTAAAATGCTATCATGAAGAGAATCAAATGTTATCGAGAAATATATCAAAGATTATGAAAACAAATAAAAATTGACAGAGATACAAGCCTATAAAGATTAAAAAATTTCCGTCCAAAATGACTTGTGTTTGACGAGCCCGTTATGATTTTTGCAATTTTTAAAATGCTATCATGTAGAGAATCAAATGTTATCGGGAAATATATCAAAGATTATGAAAACAAATAAAAATTGACAGAGATACAAGCCTATAAAGATTAAAAAATTTCCGTCCAGAATGACTTGTGTTTGACGAGCCCGTTATGATTTTTGAAATTTTAAAAATTCTATCATGTAGAGAATCAAAAGTTATCGAGAAATATATCAAAGATTATGAAAACAAATAAAAATTGACAGAGATACAAGCCTATAAAAATTCAAAATTTTCCGTCCAGAATGACTTGTATTTGACGAGCCCGTTACGATATTTGCAATTCTTAAAAGGCTATATTGAAGAGAATCAAAAGTTATCGAGAAATATATCAAAGATTATGAAAACAAATAAAAATTGACAGAGATACAAGCCGATAAAGATTCAAAATTTCCGTCCAGAATGACTTGTATTTGACGAGCCCGTTATGATTTTTGCAATTTTTAAAATTGCTATCAATAGAGAAAATCAAGGTATCGGAGACAATATCAACGATATGAAAACAAATAAAATTGACACGAGATACCAGCCGATAAAGAATAAAAAATTTCGTCCCGAATGACTTGTTGTTTGACGACCCATTATGATTTTGAAATTTTAAAAATTGCTATCATTGTGTAGATAAATACGTTTATCGAGAAATATATCAAAAGATTATGAAACACAATAAAAATGTGCCAGAGATACAAGCTATACAGATTCAAAATTTTCCGTCAGAATGACTTGTATTTGACGAGCCCCTTATGATTGGGTTGTGAGGAAAGTGTGTAAAGATGCTATCGATGTAGAGATCAAAAGTTAGTCGAGGAAATATATCAAAGATTATGAAACAATAAAAATGTTGACGAGGATACGCCATAAGATTAAAATTTTCCGTCCAATATGACTTGTGTTTGACGAGCCGTTATGATTTTTGAAATGTTTTTTAAAAGTGCTGATGCCAGAAGAGATCAAGTGTTTATCGAGAATATATCAAAGATTAGTGAAACAAAGTTAAAATGACAGAGATACAAGCCTATAGAGATTAGAAAATTTCCGTGCAGAATAGACTTGTGTGACGAACCCGGTTATGCATTTTTTGGCAATCTTAAATCTAGTCATGTAGAGAGATCAAAAGTTATCGAGAAAGTATATCAAAGATTATGGAAAACAAAGTAAAATTGACAAGAAGATACAAGCGCTATAAAGGATTAAAAAATTTCGTCAGAATAACTTGTGTTGACGAACCGTTAAGTTTGTTTTTGCAATTTTAAAAATTCTATCATGTAGAGAATCCAAGTTATCGAGAAATATATCAAAGATTATGAAAACAAATAAAAATGACAGAGATAGCAAGCTAAAAAAATTGCAAAATTTTCCGTCAGACCGGACTTGTATTTGACAGAGCCGTTGACGGATATTTGGATCTTAAAAGGCTATAGTTGAAGAATCAACCAGTTTATCGAGAAATATATAGAAGATTTTGAAAAACAAATGTAAAAATTGAAGAGATACAAGCTATAAAGATTAAATTTTCGTTCCAGAATGACTTGTATTTGAACGAGCCAGTTATGATTTTTGGGAATTTTAAAAAATGCTATCATGTAGAGATAAAGTTAGAGAATATATCAAAAGATTATGAAAAACAAATAAGCCGTTAATGGAAGCAGAGATACAAGCGCCAAATAAAGATTAAATTTTCCGTCAATTGACTTGGTGTTTGACGAGCCCGTTATGATTTTTGAAATTTTTAAAATGCTATCATGAAGAGAATCAAAGTTATTCGAGAGAATATATCAAAGATTATGAAAACAAATAAAAATGTGACAGAGATATACACTAAGCCGCATAAAGATTAAAATTGATTCCGTTCCAAATGACTTGTTGTTTGACCTGAGGCCCTTATGATTTTTGGCAAATTCTAACACAAAATGCTAGTACATGTAAAAGAATCAACATGTTATCGGACGAAATATCAAAAGATTATGAAAACAAATAAAAAAATTGAATCAGACGATACAAGCATTATAGAAGATTAAAAATTCCTGCCTGTTCCAGAATAACTTGTGGCTTTGACGAAAACCGTTTATGAATTTATTGAAAAGAATTAAAAATTCTATCAATGTAGAGAATCAAAAGGTATTCGAGAAATATACTGTCAAAGCATTATGAAAAACCAATAAAAAATTGAAGAGATAAAGCCTAGTAAAAATTTCAAATTTTATCCGTCAAATGACTATTGTATTTGACGAGCCCGGTTAGATATTTGCAATTCTTGAAAAAGGCTCATATTGAAGAGAATAAAAGTTATCGAGAATAAATAATCATTAGATTATGAAAACAAATAAAAATTGACAGAGAACAAGCCTATAAAGATTCAAAACTTTTTCGTCCAGAATGACTTGTATTTGACCAGAGAGCCGCCGGAATTATGGATTTTTGGAATTTTAAAAATGCTATCATGTAGAGAATCAAAAGTTTATCGAGAAATATATCAAAGATTAATGAAAACAAATGAATTGACAGAGAATACAAGCACGATAAGATTCAAAATTTTTCGTGCCAGAATGACTTGTATTTGGACGATGAGCCGTTTATGATTTTTGCCAATTTTTAAAATGCTATCATGAAGAGAAATCAAAGGTTATCGAGAACAATATTATCAAAGATTATGAAAAAAAAGTAAAAATTGACAGAGATACGAAGCGATAAAGAATAAAAAAATATTTCCTGTCCAGAATGACTTTGTGTTGACGAGCCTCATTATGATTTTTGAAATTTTAAAAAAGTGCTATCATGTAGAGAAATCAAACGTTATCGGAAATATATCAAAGATATGAAACAAGAATAAAAATTGGACAGATGATACAGCCTAAAGATTCAATTTCGTCCAAATGACGTGGTATTGACGAGCCCATCTACTGAATTTTTGAAATTTTAAAAATGCTATCAAGTAAGAGAATAAAGTTAATCAGAGACAATAATATCAAGATTTGAAAGAAAACAGGATACAAAAATTGACAGAGATCAAGCCCATAAAGAGTATAAAAAATTCCGGTCCAATATTGACTTGTGTTTGACAGCCCGTTATGAAATTTTTGAAATTTTAAAATTGCTTCGATTGAAGAGAATCAAATGTTAATCGAGCAATATCAAAGATTATGAAACAAATAAAAATTGACGAGAGAAACAAGCCTATAAGATTAAAAAATTTCCGTCCAAATGAAACTTGTGTTGACGAAACCGTTAATGATTTTTGGCAATTCTTAAAATTCTATCAATGTAAGATCAAAAGTTATCGAGAAATATATCAAAGATTATGAAAACAAATAAAATTGACAGGAGATACAAGCCTATAGCATTAAGAACTTTCCGATCCAGAATACTTGTGTTGGACGAACCCGTTATGATTTTTTTTGAATTTTTAAAAATTCTATTCATGTAGGAATCAAAAGTTATCCGGAAATTAAATCAAAGAATTATGAAACAATAAAAATGACAGAGATAACACAGCTAAAAAATTAAACTTTTCCGCTCCAGAATGACTTGTAGTTTGACGCGAGCCGTTACGTATTTGCAATTCTAAAAGGCTATATTGAAGAGAATCAAAGTTTTCGGAAATATTCAAAGATTATGAAAACAATAAGATGTGACAGAGGATACAAGCCTATAAAGATTCAAAGAATTTTCGCGTCCAGAAATGACTTTGTATTTGACGAGCCCCGTTATTGAGTTTTTGGAAATTTTAAAAATGCCTATCATGTAGAGAATCAAAGTATCGAGAAATAATATAAGAATTATGAAAAAACAAATAAAAATTGACACAGATACAAGCCCGATAAAGATCTATTTTCCGTCCAGAATGACTGTAATTGACGAGCACGTTATGATTTTTGGAATTTTAAAAATGCTATCAATGTAGAATCACAAGTTATGAGAAAATATAAAGATTATGAAACCACAATAAAAATTGACAGAGATACAAGCCGTAAAGATTCAAAATTTTCCGTCAGATAATTGTATTTGACGAGCCCGTATGATTTTTTGCAATTTTTAAAGTGCTATCATCGAAGAGAATCAAAGGTTTATCGGAAATATATCAAAGATTATGAAAAACAAATAAAATTGGACAGAGATACAAGTCCTATAGATTAAAAATTTTCCGTTCCAGAATGACTTGTGTTGACGATGCCATTATGATTTTTGAAATTTTAAAAATGCTATCATGTAGAGAATCAAACGTAATCGAGAAACTCTATCAAAGATTATGAAAACATAAAAATTGATGACAGAGATACAAGGCCTAATAGAAGATTAAAAATGTTCCGTCCAAATGACTTTGTGTTTGACGAGGTCCATTATGATTTTGAAATTTTAAAAACGTCTATATGTAGAGAATCAACAGTTATCGAAAATATAATCAAAGATTATGAAAAACAATAAAAATTGACAGAGATACAAGCATAAAGATTAAAAATTTTTTCCGTCCAAAATGACTTGTGGTTTGACGAGCCGTTATGATTTTTTGCATTCTAAAAAATGCTATCATGTTTAGAGAATCAATGCTATCAGAGAAATATATCAAAGATTATGAAAACAAATAAACATTTTGACAGAGATACAAAGCCTATAAAGATTAAAAAATTTCGTCAGAATACTTGTGTTCTTGACGAACCTGTTAAATGGATTTTTGCAATTTTTAAAAAATTCTATCATGTAGAGATCAAAAGTTATCGAGAAATATATCAAAGATTATGAAACAATAAAATTGACAGAGATACAGCCTATAAAAATTCAAAATTTTCCCGTCCAGAAATGACTTGTATTGAACGAGACCGTTACGATAATTTTGTGGGTGGTGTAGTGGGGGTGGGTTGGGTGGGGTATATCCAAAGAAGAGAAAAATTGCTAGGGATCGGGTTCAAAATATCATAATGGGCTCGTCAAACACAAGTCATTCTGGACGAAATCTTTTTATTCTTTATCGGCTTGTAATCTCTGTCAATTTTTATTTGTTTTCATATCTTTGAAAAAGAGAGGATAACCTTGATTCTCTTCAGATAGCAATTTAAAATTCAAAAATCATAACGGTCGTCCAAATACAAGTCCATCTCTGGACGACAAAATTGTTGAATCTTTTATCGGCTTGTACTCTGTCAATTTTTATTTGTTTTCAAATCTTTGATATATTCTCGATAACTTTGATGTCTCTACCATGATACATGTTAAAATTCCAAAATCAAACGGGCTCGTCAATACAAGTCATTCCTGGAGGAAAATTTGAATCTTATAAGGCTTGTATCTCTGTAATTTTATTTGTTTTCAATAATTGTATATTCCTGATAACTTTTGATTTCTTCAATATAGCCTTTTAAAGAAGCAAATATCGTAACGGGCTCGTCAAATTACAATCATTCTGGACGGAAAATTTTGAATTTTATAGCTGTAATCATCTGTCAATTGTTATTGTTTCATAATCTTGATATATTCGAAGAACCTTTTGATCTCTACAATGATAGAATTAAATTTCAAAAATATACGGGTTCGTCAAACCATATTCTGGACGGAAATTTTTTAAATCTTTATAGGCTGAATCTCGGCAATTTTTATTTGTTTTCATAAATCTTGGAATATTTTCTCGAAAACATGATTTCTCTACATGATAGCATTTTAAAAATTGCAAAAATCATAACGGGCTCGTCAAACACAAGTCATTCTGGACGGAAATATTTTTAATCTTTATAGGCTTGTATCTCTGTCAATTTTTATTTGTTTTCATAATCTTTGATATATTTCTCGATAACCTTTGATTCTCTACATGATAGCATTTTAAAAATTGCAAAAATCATAACGGGCTCGTCAAACACAAGTCATTCTGGACGGAAAATTTTGAATCTTTATGGGCTTGTATCTCTGTCAATTTTTATTTGTTTTCATAATCTTTGATATATTTCTCGATAACTTTTGATTCTCTACATGATAGCATTTTAAAAATTGCAAAAATCATAACTGGCTCGTCAAACACAAGTCATTCTGGACGGAAAATTTTGAATCTTTATAGGCTTGTATCTCTGTCAATTTTTATTTGTTTTCATAATCTTTGATATATTTCTCGATAACTTTTGATTCTCTTCAATATAGCCTTTTAAGAATTGCAAATATCGTAACGGGCTCGTCAAATACAAGTCATTCTGGACGGAAAATTTTGAATTTTTATAGGCTTGTATCTCTGTCAATTTTTATTTGTTTTCATAATCTTTGATATATTTCTCGATAACTTTTGATTCTCTACATGATAGCATTTTAAAAATTGCAAAAATCATAACGGGCTCGTCAAACACAAGTCATTCTGGACGGAATTTTTTAATCTTTATAGGCTTGTATCTCTGTCAATTTTTATTTGTTTTCATAATCTTTGATATATTTCTCGATAACTTTTGATTCTCTACATGATAGAATTTTAAAAATTGCAAAAATCATAACGGGTTCGTCAAACACAAGTCATTCTGGACGGAAATTTTTTAATCTTTATAGGCTTGTATCTCTGTCAATTTTTATTTGTTTTCATAATCTTTGATATATTTCTCGATAACTTTTGATTCTCTACATGATAGCATTTTAAAATTTGCAAAAATCATAACGGGCTCGTCAAACACAAGTCATTCTGGACGGAAAATTTTTGAATCTTTATAGGCTTGTATCTCTGTCAATTTTTATTTGTTTTCATAATCTTTGATATATTTCTCGATAACTTTTGATTCTCTACATGATAGCATTTTAAAAATTGCAAAAATCATAACGGGCTCGTCAAACACAAGTCATTCTGGACGGAAATTTTTGAATCTTTATAGGCTTGTATCTCTGTCAATTTTTATTTTGTTTTCATAATCTTTGATATATTTCTCGATAACTTTTGATTCTCTACATGATAGCATTTTAAAAATTGCAAAAATCATAACGGGCTCGTCAAACACAAGTCATTCTGGACGGAAATTTTTTAATCTTTATAGGCTTGTATCTCTGTCAATTTTTATTTGTTTTCATAATCTTTGATATATTTCTCGATAACTTTTGATTCTCTACATGATAGCATTTTAAAAATTGCAAAAATCATAACGGGCTCGTCAAACACAAGTCATTCTGGACGGAAAATTTTTGAATCTTTATAGGCTTGTATCTCTGTCAATTTTTATTTGTTTTCATAATCTTTGATATATTTCTCGATAACTTTTGATTCTCTACATGATAGCATTTTAAAAATTGCAAATATCATAACGGGCTCGTCAAACACAAGTCATTCTGGACGGAAATTTTTGAATCTTTATAGGCTTGTATCTCTGTCAATTTTTATTTGTTTTCATAATCTTTGATATATTTCTCGATAACTTTTGATTCTCTACATGATAGCATTTTAAAAATTGCAAATATCATAACGGGCTCGTCAAACACAAGTCATTCTGGACGGAAATTTTTGAATCTTTATAGGCTTGTATCTCTGTCAATTTTTATTTGTTTTCATAATCTTTGATATATTCCTCGATAACATTTGATTCTCTACATGATAGCATTTTAAAAATTGCAAAAATCATAACGGGCTCGTCAAACACAAGTCATTCTGGACGGAAATTTTTTAATCTTTATAGGCTTGTATCTCTGTCAATTTTTATTTGTTTTCATAATCTTTGATATATTTCTCGATAACATTTGATTCTCTACATGATAGCATTTTAAAAATTGCAAAAATCATAACGGGCTCGTCAAACACAAGTCATTCTGGACGGAAATTTTTGAATCTTTATAGGCTTGTATCTCTGTCAATTTTTATTTGTTTTCATAATCTTTGATATATTTCTCGATAACTTTTGATTCTCTACATGATAGCATTTTAAAAATTGCAAAAATCATAACGGGCTCGTCAAACACAAGTCATTCTGGACGGAAATTTTTGAATCTTTATAGGCTTGTATCTCTGTCAATTTTTATTTGTTTTCATAATCTTTGATATATTTCTCGATAACGTTTGATTCTCTACATGATAGCATTTTAAAAATTTCAAAAATCATAACGGGCTCGTCAAACACAAGTCATTCTGGACGGAAATTTTTAATCTTTATAGGCTTGTATCTCTGTCAATTTTTATTTGTTTTCATAATCTTTGATATATTTCTCGATAACTTTTGATTCTCTACATGATAGCATTTTAAAAATTGCAAAAATCATAACGGGCTCGTCAAACACAAGTCATTCTGGACGGAAATTTTTGAATCTTTATAGGCTTGTATCTCTGTCAATTTTTATTTGTTTTCATAATCTTTGATATATTTCTCGATAACTTTTGATTCTCTACATGATAGCATTTTAAAAATTCCAAAAATCATAACGGGCTCGTCAAACACAAGTCATTCTGGACGGAAATTTTTGAATCTTTATAGGCTTGTATCTCTGTCAATTTTTATTTGTTTTCATAATCTTTGATATATTTCTCGATAACTTTGATTCTCTACATGATAGCATTTTAAAAATTGCAAAAATCATAACGGGCTCGTCAAACACAAGTCATTCTGGACGGAAATTTTTGAATCTTTATAGGCTTGTATCTCTGTCAATTTTTATTTGTTTTCATAATCTTTGATATATTTCTCGATAACTTTTGATTCTCTACATGATAGCATTTTAAAAATTGCAAATATCATAACGGGCTCGTCAAACACAAGTCATTCTGGACGGAAAATTTTGAAATTTTTATAGCTTGTATCTCTGTCAATTTTTTATTTGTTTTCATAATCTTTGATATATTTCTCGATAACTTTTGATTCTCTACATGATAGCATTTTAAAAATTGCAAAATCATAACGGGCTCGTCAAACACAAGTCATTCTGGACGGAAATTTTTGAATCTTTATAGGCTTGTATCTCTGTCAATTTTTATTTGTTTTCATAATCTTTGATATATTTCTCGATAACATTTGATTCTCTACATGATAGCATTTTAAAAATTGCAAAAATCATAACGGGCTCGTCAAAACAAGTCATTCTGGACGGAAAATTTTTTAATCTTTATAGGCTTGTATCTCTGTCAATTTTTATTTGTTTTCATAATCTTTGATATATTTCTCGATAACTTTGATTCTCTACATGATAGCATTTTAAAAATTGCAAAAATCATAACGGGCTCGTCAAACACAAGTCATTCTGGACGGAAATTTTTTAATCTTTATAGGCTTGTATCTCTGTCAATTTTTATTTGTTTTCATAATCTTTGATATATTTCTCGATAACGTTTGATTCTCTACATGATAGCATTTTTAAAATTGCAAAAATCATAACGGGCTCGTCAAACACAAGTCATTCTGGACGGAAATTTTTTAATCTTTATAGGCTTGTATCTCTGTCAATTTTTATTTGTTTTCATAATCTTTGATATATTTCTCGATAACTTTTGATTCTCTACATGATAGCATTTTAAAATTTGCAAAAATCATAACGGGCTCGTCAAACACAAGTCATTCTGGACGGAAATTTTTGAATCTTTATAGGCTTGTATCTCTGTCAATTTTTATTTGTTTTCATAATCTTTGATATATTTCTCGATAACGTTTGATTCTCTACATGATAGCATTTTAAAATTTGCAAAAATCATAACGGGCTCGTCAAACACAAGTCATTCTGGACGGAAATTTTTTAATCTTTATAGGCTTGTATCTCTGTCAATTTTTATTTGTTTTCATAATCTTTGATATATTTCTCGATAACTTTTGATTCTCTACATGATAGCATTTTAAAAATTGCAAAAATCATAACGGGCTCGTCAAATACAAGTCATTCTGGACGGAAAATTTTGAATCTTTATAGGCTTGTATCTCTGTCAATTTTTATTTGTTTTCATAATCTTTGATATATTTCTCGATAACTTTTGATTCTCTACATGATAGCATTTTTAAAATTCCAAAAATCATAACGGGCTCGTCAAATACAAGTCATTCTGGACGGAAAATTTTGAATCTTTATAGGCTTGTATCTCTGTCAATTTTTATTTGTTTTCATAATCTTTGATATATTTCTCGATAACTTTTGATTCTCTTCATATAGCCTTTTAAGAATTGCAAATATCGTAACGGGCTCGTCAAATACAAGTCATTCTGGACGGAAAATTTTGAATTTTTATAGGCTTGTATCTCTGTCAATTTTTATTTGTTTTCATAATCTTTGATATATTTCTCGATAACTTTTGATTCTCTACATGATAGAATTTTAAAAATTGCAAAAATCATAACGGGCTCGTCAAACACAAGTCATTCTGGACGGAAATTTTTTAATCTTTATAGGCTTGTATCTCTGTCAATTTTTATTTGTTTTCATAATCTTTGATATATTTCTCGATAACATTTGATTCTCTACATGATAGCATTTTAAAAATTGCAAAAATCATAACGGGCTCGTCAAACACAAGTCATTCTGGACGGAAATTTTTTAATCTTTATAGGCTTGTATCTCTGTCAATTTTTATTTGTTTTCATAATCTTTGATATATTTCTCGATAACTTTTGATTCTCTACATGATAGCATTTTAAAAATTGCAAAAATCATAACGGGCTCGTCAAACACAAGTCATTCTGGACGGAAATTTTTTAATCTTTATAGGCTTGTATCTCTGTCAATTTTTATTTGTTTTCATAATCTTTGATATATTTCTCGATAACGTTTGATTCTCTACATGATAGCATTTTTAAAATTGCAAAAATCATAACGGGCTCGTCAAACACAAGTCATTCTGGACGGAAATTTTTTAATCTTTATAGGCTTGTATCTCTGTCAATTTTTATTTGTTTTCATAATCTTTGATATATTTCTCGATAACCTTTGATTCTCTACATGATAGCATTTTAAAAATTGCAAAAATCATAACGGGCTCGTCAAACACAAGTCATTCTGGACGGAAATTTTGAATCTTTATAGGCTTGTATCTCTGTCAATTTTTATTTGTTTTCATAATCTTTGATATATTTCTCGATAACTTTTGATTCTCTACATGATAGCATTTTTAAAATTGCAAAAATCATAACGTGCTCGTCAAACACAAGTCATTCTGGACGGAAATTTTTGAATCTTTATAGGCTTGTATCTCTGTCAATTTTTATTTGTTTTCATAATCTTTGATATATTTCTCGATAACTTTTGATTCTCTACATGATAGCATTTTAAAAATTGCAAAAATCATAACGGGCTCGTCAAACACAAGTCATTTTGGACGGAAATTTTTTAATCTTTATAGGCTTGTATCTCTGTCAATTTTTATTTGTTTTCATAATCTTTGATATATTTCTCGATAACTTTTGATTCTCTACATGATAGCATTTTAAAAATTGCAAAAATCATAACGGGCTCGTCAAACACAAGTCATTCTGGACGGAAATTTTTTAATCTTTATAGGCTTGTATCTCTGTCAATTTTTATTTGTTTTCATAATCTTTGATATATTTCTCGATAACTTTTGATTCTCTACATGATAGCATTTTAAAAATTGCAAAAATCATAACGGGCTCGTCAAACACAAGTCATTCTGGACGGAAATTTTTGAATCTTTATAGGCTTGTATCTCTGTCAATTTTTATTTGTTTTCATAATCTTTGATATATTTCTCGATAACTTTTGATTCTCTTCAATATAGCCTTTTAAGAATTGCAAATATCGTAACGGGCTCGTCAAATACAAGTCATTCTGGACGGAAAATTTTGAATTTTTATAGGCTTGTATCTCTGTCAATTTTTATTTGTTTTCATAATCTTTGATATATTTCTCGATAACTTTTGATTCTCTACATGATAGAATTTTTAAAATTGCAAAAATCATAACGGGCTCGTCAAACACAAGTCATTCTGGACGGAAATTTTTTAATCTTTATAGGCTTGTATCTCTGTCAATTTTTATTTGTTTTCATAATCTTTGATATATTTCTCGATAACTTTTGATTCTCTACATGATAGAATTTTAAGAATTGCAAAAATCATAACGGGTTCGTCAACACAAGTTATTCTGGACGGAAATTTTTTAATCTTTATAGGCTTGTATCTCTGTCAATTTTTATTTGTTTTCATAATCTTTGATATATTTCTCGATAACATTTGATTCTCTTCATGATAGCATTTTAAAAATTTCAAAAATCATAACGGGCTCGTCAAACACAAGTCATATTGGACGGAAAATTTTTAATCTTTATGGGCTTGTATCTCTGTCAATTTTTATTTGTTTTCATAATCTTTGATATATTTCTCGATAACTTTTGATTCTCTACATGATAGCATTTTTAAAATTTCAAAAATCATAATGGGCTCGTCAAATACAAGTCATTCTGGACGGAAAATTTTGAATCTTTATAGGCTTGTATCTCTGTCAATTTTTATTTGTTTTCATAATCTTTGATATATTTCTCGATAACGTTTGATTCTCTACATGATAGCATTTTTAAAATTGCAAAAATCATAACGGGCTCGTCAAACACAAGTCATTCTGGACGGAAATTTTTTAATCTTTATAGGCTTGTATCTCTGTCAATTTTTATTTGTTTTCATAATCTTTGATATATTTCTCGATAACCTTTGATTCTCTACATGATAGCATTTTAAAAATTGCAAAATCATAACGGGCTCGTCAAACACAAGTCATTCTGGACGGAAATTTTTGAATCTTTATAGGCTTGTATCTCTGTCAATTTTTATTTGTTTTCATAATCTTTGATATATTTCTCGATAACTTTTGATTCTCTACATGATAGCATTTTTAAAATTGCAAAAATCATAACGTGCTCGTCAAACACAAGTCATTCTGGACGGAAATTTTGAATCTTTATAGGCTTGTATCTCTGTCAATTTTTATTTGTTTTCATAATCTTTGATATATTTCTCGATAACTTTTGATTCTCTACATGATAGCATTTTAAAAATTGCAAAAATCATAACGGGCTCGTCAAACACAAGTCATTCTGGGCGGAATTTTTTTAATCTTTATAGGCTTGTATCTCTGTCAATTTTTATTTGTTTTCATAATCTTTGATATATTTCTCGATAACTTTTGATTCTCTACATGATAGCATTTTAAAAATTGCAAATATCATAACGGGCTCGTCAAACACAAGTCATTCTGGACGGAAATTTTTGAATTTTTATAGGCTTGTATCTCTGTCAATTTTTATTTGTTTTCATAATCTTTGATATATTTCTCGATAACTTTTGATTCTCTACATGATAGCATTTTAAAAATTGCAAAAATCATAACGGGCTCGTCAAACACAAGTCATTCTGGACGGAAATTTTTTAATCTTTATAGGCTTGTATCTCTGTCAATTTTTATTTGTTTTCATAATCTTTGATATATTTCTCGATAACTTTTGATTCTCTACATGATAGCATTTTAAAAATTGCAAAAATCATAACGGGCTCGTCAAACACAAGTCATTTTGGACGGAAATTTTTTAATCTTTATAGGCTTGTATCTCTGTCAATTTTTATTTGTTTTCATAATCTTTGATATATTTCTCGATAACTTTTGATTCTCTACATGATAGCATTTTTAAAATTTCAAAAATCATAACGGGCTCGTCAAACACAAGTCATTCTGGACGGAAATTTTTGAATCTTTATAGGCTTGTATCTCTGTCAATTTTTATTTGTTTTCATAATCTTTGATATATTTCTCGATAACTTTTGATTCTCTACATGATAGCATTTTAAAAATTGCAAAAATCATAACGGGCTCGTCAAACACAAGTCATTCTGGACGGAAATTTTTTAATCTTTATAGGCTTGTATCTCTGTCAATTTTTATTTGTTTTCATAATCTTTGATATATTTCTCGATAACTTTTGATTCTCTTCAATATAGCCTTTTAAGAATTGCAAATATCGTAACGGGCTCGTCAAATACAAGTCATTCTGGACGGAAAATTTTGAATTTTTATAGGCTTGTATCTCTGTCAATTTTTATTTGTTTTCATAATCTTTGATATATTTCTCGATAACTTTTGATTCTCTACATGATAGCATTTTAAAAATTGCAAAAATCATAACGGGCTCGTCAAACACAAGTCATTCTGGACGGAAATTTTTTAATCTTTATAGGCTTGTATCTCTGTCAATTTTTATTTGTTTTCATAATCTTTGATATATTTCTCGATAACATTTGATTCTCTACATGATAGCATTTTAAAAATTGCAAAAATCATAACGGGCTCGTCAAACACAAGTCATTCTGGACGGAAATTTTTTAATCTTTATAGGCTTGTATCTCTGTCAATTTTTATTTGTTTTCATAATCTTTGATATATTTCTCGATAACTTTGATTCTCTACATGATAGCATTTTAAAAATTGCAAAAATCATAACGGGCTCGTCAAACACAAGTCATTCTGGACGAAATATTTGAATCTTTATAGGTTTGTATCTCTGTCAATTTTTATTTGTTTTCATAATCTTTGATATATTTCTCGATAACTTTTGATTCTCTACATGATAGCATTTTTAAAATTGCAAAAATCATAACGGGCTCGTCAAACACAAGTCATTCTGGACGGAAATATTTGAATCTTTATAGGCTTGTATCTCTGTCAATTTTTATTTGTTTTCATAATCTTTGATATATTTCTCGATAACTTTTGATTCTCTACATTATAGCATTTTTAAAATTGTGGGTTACTGGGGTTCGTTGTTTGTTTCAATTTTCCTATTGTTACCCCGTTAACGCCATATAAATATTTTCTAGCTACTACTCGGCACATGTTTATAGACAACGTTGGAAATGTGTTCGAGTGGGTGGATTGTCCGCAAAAAGTGAGCATCATTACTAATACTGTAATTGCTCGGACTACCCTCGGGTTCAACGAGCTGTCGATGGAAGACCTATGCTCGCTTTGTAATCTCCCTTTATTGTGAGAGGTCGCAATCAGAATCCGGTTGATGAGCGTTAGTAGTAATGGTGGTGTGTCTAGAGATGGACGACATTTATATGACGAATCGTGAATACTCATGACTTTTCTGTAGTAATTTAAATAGTCTTTATTCTTGAGAAAATTCACTTTAAACGATTTAAAAACACTCATGATTTAATTAAATTCGTTGATGGAGTCGCCACTGGCGTTGGGTTGTTGATTGAATCTCGGTACGCCAATTGAGATGGGGCGAAGATAAGAGGGTAAGTCACTGCTGCTCCCTCACGACTGGCGGCCAGGGCAACTTCCAACCCCTTATCTGCGTCCGGAGGTTCTGATTCAATTGCTGTTCCTCGGCCCAACCTTTTTGACCAGCCGTAAGTCGTTGATGGAGAGGTTTGAGCTTCGCTGGATCCACCCAGGTGGATTTCACCTGTTGGACCTCTGTCGTAAGTTGAATAATCTGTTCACATAGAGCTTTGTTTGATTGTTGGGCGCGGGACAATTCCTTCTGTAGTATTTGGATAGGTTCCATTTCTAATAAAGTGAATGATTAAAGGTGGGAGATTACTAACAGAACATAATTATATGAACTATATTCAAACAAACAAACAAATGGAAAAAATTATTTGCGAAAAATAAAAAAAAATTTAAACTAATCATCAAAAGTACACTTAATTTTATTTATTACCAAACAAAAATTTATCAAAGTCTGAGTTTTCAATGATTTCTCAATGAATTAGGGAAAGCCTTCTCTACCCATTCTTCCGGCGTATAGTCAGAGATAGACATGGTTGGCCGTTTGGTATTGCGAATTCGGGCCGTTGTTGATTGAGAGGCACGTGTGGCAGTGTCTTGCCGAGGGTGCCAGTAATTGCTGGCGATCCGACCCGCCAGTAGGTCCTCTTCGACGTTCGCCAGGTACTGGCGAGCTCGGACCACCTGTAGATCCACCTGTCTTTGATGGGCCTCCAGTTGCTCAAGTAGACGCTGAGCCTGCCGGTGAATTTCTTCGGCCGGGCTCCACTCTTCGGCCAGCTCTCGACCCGAATCGTCTTCGATTGGGAATCTCGACGGGGAAATTCTGGGCATCTCTCTTGCCTGAAGCGTGTCCATGCCCATCTCCATCGGTCTGCAAGGGAAGTCGGCTTGTGATTCCTCGAACTAGTTGCTGAAATGTAGATTATCAACTACGTATCTATGATGTTATCAAAAGAAATGAATATAATTGATTATTTTTCACCTAATTAATCTTATTTGTGATCCGTCCTTAGATATACAATTAATTTTTATTCAAGTTAATACCAGTCTACCTATTTTGAATCTATACGGATGTTTACAAGAAAAAGAAATTGTTTGGAAATGAGGAGAGAAGTGACTTGACTCTGACAACCAAATTATGTTACAAAAACTC
Organism: Schmidtea mediterranea; assembly: GCA_022537955.1. Lineage (NCBI taxonomy): Eukaryota > Metazoa > Platyhelminthes > Tricladida > Dugesiidae > Schmidtea > Schmidtea mediterranea. The sequence continues at coordinate 92,354,957 of CM039681.1, forward strand.
TCCTCAGACGGATTAGCAGCTTATCTACAGGACTCGGGTAATTGTTACTGTGTGTCGTAAACTATTGCGAAAGTTCATGTAAAAGGCATTCCGGTGAGGTTCGAATTATTTACAAAGGTTATACGATGCGTTGTTAGGAGGGATTCAGACTCGTCTACAAAACTACCGTAACTAATGGACTACCTCCTTTTAAACTGGCTTCCAAGATTTTCTAACTATCACTACGTGCTCATCGAAATTATTTGTATAAGATTAATATGGTATATTAAAAATATAAACAAATAAAAACCCTTCAAAATTTAGCTAGATGTTCCTATAAGAGAATTTAATCGCCATTTATTAAATGTTTGTATCATTATATCTCCGTTAAACTGATGACTATAAATATTACAATGGTATTTTTATTCGAAATCAATTATCTATTACTCAAGAAAATTTTTAGTTAAAATTTAGATATGAAAACGGGTTATTTACGATTTAATAATTATCAATTTAAAATTTATGTAAGAAAATTCTCGAATGTAAATTACCATGATTTGTTGGGCTCGATTCCCTTGGTGCTTCTCCTCCCGGCGTCGTGGTCGTAGGACTCGTATTTCCAAAATTTTGGTGCATAATAATAACAAAATGATCAGTTTGTGTTTCATCATACCTAATTATATGAACCGGTATAGATGTGTGCACATCCGCTGCACACTGCTAGTTAAGTGGGTGATAATAAACATTTACGTGAGAGACTTTTACATCAATGGTGGTTGGATTTAACCGATGTTTATTTTGCTAAATTGTTTATGTCAACTCGTCGACGGAATATCAAATCAATGGTTAACCTCGATGATCGTGGCAGTTTTAATCTCTACATTGAGAGATCCGATTGATTACTCTCAGTTGATGATAACCCTTATTCGGAATTTTGAGGTTTGATTTTTATTTATCCCTTTATTTGAATATCCCTTTTTAGTGTATTTTCCATTTTGGGTCTATCATCAGTACACGCAATTTGACTAGATTTGTTTAGATTTGAGCAATTTGGGTATGTTTTGAGATTTGGGTCTGATGTTTGATTAAATCATGATTTCAGATTATTCGTAGTGACGGTGGTAATTTTGGACAGAGCTACGGGAGTGTTATCAATCCAATGCATTTTAACGATTTGTCGGCTTGAGTGGTTGGATATACTGGATTTTCTTTCCTGATCTGTGTTTTGAATTTGATTATATTAATTAGTTAGTTTTGTTTTACATTTTTTTTTATGGGAATTCTTTTGGTCTGCGTTTAGATTTAACAACTTATAATATACATTTAATTATGAAGGTTTTAAAGGACTTAATTATTACTGCTATTGGTGAAAAAATTTGTCTTGATTCCGCAGGGTGATTTAAGTTTTAATAGTTATCATTACATTTACGTCCTTATCGGGTTTCATGGTAACTACTTAACAATAACTTTAATTTTTAACTTTTCAATTTCATATCAAATTTAGATCTATGGGAATAATTACTTTAATTACATAGCAGTGATTTCGTTTTTATTTTATTCCCCGTCACCTTTCCTTTAATAAGCCTTAAACGCAATTTTGTGTTCATATTATATTTAATGAGTGCCCACTGGACTACTCGGTGTGGTGATTTTGAGCCGTGTGTAGAATAATTTAGGTCGAATTTAAAGAAAACTAGAAACGAGGAAGAAGCCAAAGGACCTTTTCCTTATTTCTCCTTTCTTCTATACGGGATAATATTGACGTTCCAATCCCTGCGTTCCGCACGCCGTGTCTTCACGGGCACAGATCATTGGCGATATTCCACGCACTTACACGAATCTGAATAGTATGTTGATTTTGATATCTTGCGGTGTGTCTTTGGCTGTGGGCCGGAAAAATTTCGACAATAAAACAATTAATTTATGAATAAACAAAACTGAGCTTATATATTATAAATATTCATTAATAGGTTAAGACAATATAACAAATTACTTGCCAAAATCATCATTCAATAAAAATAAAAATACATCTCCCCCACGTCGACATTCACGCAGAGCTCTACCGAGGTTGCGAGGATGGGACGTGGAGAGAGAGTTTCCAAAAGAAACTTTCGCTCACCTAATAGATTTTTAAAACTAGTTCAAAATTCGATTTCAAACTTGATTTGAAAAACGGTTAAATTTTATGTGAAAATGCATCGTTATATACCTATTTTCTGTCCCTAACCTCGCGTGTTCTTTTTGATTTAGTAAAACAAAATTCGACCTTGATATTTTCTAGTGTATTCTAATCTTTATTTTTATTATTTTCTAATTTATTTTGATAATTTTTTATTTGAAATTTTTATTGAATTATTTCTAATTCAAATTCTTTGATTTAAATTTCATTTTCATGAAATTTTCATTTTTTATTAAATTATCAAATTTCGGTCGAATTTGTTGGGTTTTCATGTTATGTTTGTATTTGTATCGTGCGGATCTTGTTGCATTTGTTATTATTTTAATTTATTTTTATGTTTATTATTTTATATGTGTGAGGAGTTAAAATTAAAATACTAAATTAAATTAGTTCACGATTAAAATTTGTAAAGTTTTAATTGAAACTTAAATTATTTTAAGATATTAAAATTGAAATGATAATTGAAATTTTAAAATGAAATAATTTTTAATAAAATTGAAATTCAAGTATGAATGCAATGGTATGTTGATATTTGGTTGAAATTAAAATTTAGAAAATGTCCCAAGAATATTTGTTTATATAATCAGATTTTGATGAAATATAATTTGGATTTAATAGTCTTAGTAATTTATTTTGATGACTGAAGAATTAAATGTTATAGCTTCTAACATGGCGACCATTCCAACGGATCTGCTTATTGGAAGATTACTTCCAGAAAAATTCCACAGAGGAGATGACCTCGAATTATTTATCAAAGAATGTCAGAGGTTCTTTGAAATAACGAAGACACCAGTGAAGACACAAATGGTACTAGTTATTACACTTCTGGACAGGACTTTGATTGAAGAATATGAAGCCGCAGAAGGTAAAACCGTTGAACAGAAATTAAGAGCAGCTTTTCATCGACCAACGTCATTGATTGATGACTTAAGAGAAGCCTTGAACTACGAGCAAGGTAACGATTCGGCGGAAATATTTATAGAGAAAATATCAAAAATGACTAAAAAATTGGCCTCACACACTTGGAATGAGGAAGAAATTCAGAAATGTTTATTGACACATTGTGTAAGAGATAAAGAAGTCAGGAAAGAAATCGAAATGAAAGATCTCAAAACGGCGGAACAAATTAAAGAAACTATAAAGAAGATAGAAAAAGTTAACAAGGTTATTGAACAAGTAAACACGGTGAGATCAATACGACCTACAACTGGGGGAAGAACTTATAGAGATGTAGTACAAGTTGGAGCCACGAAGAGAGAAATCAACGAATGGAAACCAGAGACAAGAGTTAAAGTGATAGAATGCTGGACGTGTCAAAAACCGGGACACAGTAGCAGAGAATGTAATATAAAAAGAAGATTTCAATGTTATGCATGTGGTGTTGAAGGTCACATACGAAGAGAATGCCCAACAATCAAATGTCATAGATGCAATGCACGAAGACACAAAGAAAGAGAGTGCTACACAAATATGGAAAGACGAAATCAAGGAAGAGATCGAGACCAAAGGAAGATGTCAGGAGGAAGAATTCAAAGAAATACCTATCAACAAAGGGAAGATATGTATCAACCAAGGAACGTACATCAAAGACAATGGGGAAACCAACAATATAACAGAAAAGATATTGCAGCTATCGAGTCTGATGATGAGATGATGAATACAAAACAGTCAAGCCAGCCAGACGAGTATAACAGGGAGAATGACCCAAACGAGCACGCTCCGTCAAACGGGACATTGATCGGAGCAATTTACTAAGTAAGATTGATTTCAACCAAAGAATGAATGCTAACGGTATGTGTAATTTAAGTATGGATGATGATTGTATGATTGATAAAGATTGTAGTGTTTTTGAACGTGATATTAATAATAATAGTAGTGTAGAAATTAAAAAGTCGAATGATAAGGAAAGTCAGAAAAAATTTAAAGAGGAGTGTAAAGTAAATGAAGTAGTAAAACACGAGGAAAGAACGATAGAGAAAATTTACAAATTCCTAAAGAAAAATGGAGACGTGTGTATTAATGAAATTGTAGAAGATACTAGAGAGCAGAATATTTTGTCAGTAGAAGAACAAAAAAGTCCAGTAATAACATATAATATAATGCAAGGTAGACCGAGTACAACACTGGATATCCAAGGGCGGAAAGTAGATTGTTTATTGGATACAGGAGCGCGAATTAATGTGATGGCTAAATCTGTAATTGATCGATTAGAAAATATCGAAATATTAGAAACAAGGGAATCGCTAAGATGTGCAAACAACAGTAGATTAGAAACTATGGGTAAACTAAACATCAATGTTAAAATGGGCAGTATGGAAAGAAATGTAACATTCATTATAGTAAAGAATTTAATACCAGAAATTATTGGAGGAGTAGAACTACAAAGGTTATTTGGTATAGAATTGAAATATATACTAGAAGAACATGAAAAACGTAGTGATTTCATTTGCGAAATAGAAGCTAGATTTGGGCGGATTATAACAGATGAAGAAAGATTACGTCATGCCATCGACGTTTTAAAAGTTACCGGAAATAAGAGACTGCTAGAAATATTTCAGGCAAACAAGAATGTTTTTATGGCAGATAAATGGGACATTGGGTGTACCAATCTGATAAAACATAAGATCATCACGAAAGGAGAGCCAATAATGATTAAACCGAGACGTCAGCCAATAAATTTGGAAGACAAGATTGAGGAAGCAATAAAAAATCTAGAAAACAACGGAATAATTAGGAAGTGCAATTCACCGTGGAACACACCTTTAGTTTGTGTATGGAAGAAAGAGAAAAAAGACATCAGGCTTTGTCTAGACTTCAGACAATTAAACAAGATAACAGAAAGACAAGCATTTCCAATGCCAAATGTAGATGAAATTTTAGACATCCTACACGGATCCAGATATTTTAGCTCAATCGACTTGGGAAATGCTTATTACCAAGTGAAGTTAGATAAAGAATCTCAAGAGAAAACAGCATTCTCAACAAAAGAAGGACAGTTCTGTTTTAACAGGATGCCGTTCGGTATTGCAGCGGCGCCAGGAACATTTCAAGAATTAATGACGAAAGTATTGAAAGACTTGTGGAAAGATGGAGTGATGGTATATTTAGACGACATCCTAATATTCACAAAGACAGAAGAAGACCATTATAACATATTTGGAAAAGTCCTAGGGAAGATCGCAACAGCAGGACTAAGATTGAACCCCGAAAAATGTCAAATATTTAGAAAAGAAGTGAAGTTTCTGGGACACATAATAAATAAAGACGGCATACAAACAGATAATACTAAAATAGAAGCAATACAATCATTTCAAAAACCAAAATGTGTGAAGAATCTGAGGAGCTTTCTGGGTATCTGTAACTATTATCGACGGTTCATAAAAGACTATGCAAAGAAGGCAAGAGCACTAGAAAGTATATGCGGAAAAAACAATGAGAAAATAAGATGGACAGAGATGTGTGAAAAGGCTTTCGGGGAAATAAAAGAAGCATTGATAACCGCCCCAGTATTGGTATTTCCAGATTTCAGAAAAGAATTTATATTAGACACAGACGCGAGCTTCGATACTATTGGAGCAGTTCTTTCGCAAAAGGATGAAAAAGGACATGAACATGTCATCGCATATGGTTCACATGCGATGAGCAGCCACGAAAAAGGATACTGCATTACCAGAAAAGAATTATTGGCAATATACTATTTTTGTAAACATTTCAACCACTACTTATATGGTAAGAGATTCGTACTGAGAACGGACCATAAAGCTATTACGTTTATGGTAACAACGAAGAAACCAATAACGGCTCAATTCCAGACATGGATCAACTATTTAAGCAGTCTGGATATTAAAATGGAATACAGGAAAGGAACAAGCCATACAAACGCGGATATGCTATCCAGGAAAACATGCGGAACATGTGTACAGTGTATGATGGAACACGAAGACGCAAAAACCGGCAAAATTAAAACCAGAATATTAACAGTAACAGCAGAAGGCGGATATAACAAGTGGCAAAATGACAATATGGAGGTCCAAGAAATAAAGAATAAGTTAGAAAATAAAGATTGTAAGTTCATAATGGAAAACAACACGGTACTAACTAAACAAGGTAAAATATGGATACCGTCAGATAATAGACAGAGGATGATAAAAGAAGTACACGTATTGCTGTGCCATGCAGGTGCACAGAAAGTAACAAAATATATCCAGAACAACTGCGACATGGAAAATCTAGCAACGGAAGTAAAAAAGGTAATTGAGAACTGCGAAAGATGTCAGAAAATGAAAACGATAACAACCAAGACAAAGGAGGAAACTCAAACAATAAAGAGTACAGAACCATTCGAGAAGATATATATGGATATATGTGGGCCATTGAAAGAAACGTTCAACAAAAAGAAATATATTTGCGGAATCATTGACCACTATAGTAAATACATCTCATTAACGGCCATAAACAAGCAAGACGAAAGAACAATTAGTGAGACGTTATTAAATAAATGGATATTAAAGTTTGGAGCGCCAAAAGAACTTCATGTAGATTGTGGGAAGAACTTTGAAGCAAGAAGCATAAAAGAACTAGCAAAGACAGCTGGCATTGAATTAATTTTCTCAAGCCCATATCACCATAACACGAATGGTATTATTGAAAGACAATTCAGAACAATCAGAGAGTATATTAACGCGTCATTGAATGAAGGAGGAAGGAAAAACTGGGCTGATATAATGCCAGAAATAGAATATACGTTAAATGCAACAGTTCAAAAAACAACGGGAGTAAGCCCAGCAGAGATTATATTTGGGAGGAAGATCGACAGAATGAAATGGTACTCGAATAAAGAAATAAATAGAGAAGATATGGAAAAGAGAATAGAGGATAAAACACTAAAACCAAAAATAAGCAAAACAGTGAGAAATTTTGAAATGGAAGATGTGGTCTTGATCAAACAAGAAATTCGAAATAAAGACGATGCAAGGTGGGAAGGGCCGTACAAAGTGATAAAGAAAATACATGAACGGAGCTACTTACTTAAGGATCAAAATGGGAAGATGGTAGTCAGAAATGTTGAGAACATCAAACATTTTAAAAAAGGGGATGTGAGGAGTTAAAATTAAAATACTAAATTAAATTAGTTCACGATTAAAATTTGTAAAGTTTTAATTGAAACTTAAATTATTTTAAGATATTAAAATTGAAATGATAATTGAAATTTTAAAATGAAATAATTTTTAATAAAATTGAAATTCAAGTATGAATGCAATGGTATGTTGATATTTGGTTGAAATTAAAATTTAGAAAATGTCCCAAGAATATTTGTTTATATAATCAGATTTTGATGAAATATAATTTGGATTTAATAGTCTTAGTAATTTATTTTGATGACTGAAGAATTAAATGTTATAGCTTCTAACAATATGTAATTGCTTTTATCTCATATTTTGTAGGGTTTAGTTGATGTTTTAATAGGTTTGAGTTTAAATTTGCATGTTATATTTGCATGTGTGTTACCGATTCATTTAAACATTTTACAAGGCCGTTTGTGTTCTGGACCAACATAATAGATAATTGTTATTTGAGATTTATTTAATTTTTCTTGCTTGTTTCCTAGTATAATTTCGTAACTTATGTTTAAATTAACTGTACGCTGGGAAATTTTAGATCTGTTAATAAAAAGTTTTAATGTTCATTATTCACAGAAATGGAACCCCTACAAATATTACGGACAGAACTGGCCCGTGCCAACAAACGAATAAAACCCTTTATGGGCAGATCATCCAGTTGACTCGTGAGATCCAACAAACAAAAGCCACCTGGGTGGATCCGAAGAAGATCAAATCGATGCATCAAAGACTCACCGCGGCCCAAAAGGAATGGGCAGACGAAAAACAGTTGAACCAGAACCTCCGAACGCAGATATGGGGGTTGGAAGTTGCACTATCTGCCTGTCAAGAGGGGGCAGCCGTAACTTATCCTCTCGTCTTTGCCACGGCTCAATTAGCCCATCGTGAGTTGGTGGCAACTCCAACAACCTCGACAACAACAATAACGAATAGTTATCGGCCTGGGCGAAAGGAGCGGGCGAAACGCCGAGCCGCTCGATTATTAAATAAAACCTGACAAAATTATAAAACATGTTTATTGTGTAAATTAAATATGTATATTTTTGCAAAATATATCTTCTTTGTTAGTTAAAATGAGGTCTACGCATATTTGACAAGAATCTATAAATCCGCAACCAACCCACTAGAATGTACCATTCGATATGCAGTCGCTTGTGTTGTCATTGTCGGATTCCTTCTTGTATTACGATGAACTCCAACGAATAAAATCTACTACATACAGGGGACCCAATAATCTAAAGCAAGCACAAGTCTTCTAACGACAGCTCGTTGGACCCGGAGGTCGTCCGAGCAATTACGTTGCTTAGCAATGGGTGCCGAGTGGTAGAAATAAAATATTTATATGGCGTTACCTGGGCAACCACAGTGAGATTAAAACAAAACATAATACCCAGTAACCCACCACTATCAACAAATCGTTAATATTCCAACATTATTATTATGATGATGTTAGAGTTGCGAAAAATAAAAATAAAGGTTTATGAAGGTTACCACTAATCAATTAAAAGTATAAATACTGCAAACTTAATACAGAATCCCCAAGTTCGAAGAAGAAATTAGATCTACAAAGGTCTGTGAAGTTCCCATGGTCATGTGCATGTATGATTCATATTGTTTCAAAAACAAATTCGCAAAATAAGAAATAATTATAAAAGTTAAATTTACTGTTGAGGATACCTAAATAATCGAGTAAAATAATTAATAAACATGTAAAATGATTGGGGGAAACAATCATAAGTGATTAAGATGTGGTTCTGAAGCTTAATAAAAAGGGAATGAAAAAGAAATGTCGAATAACGAGAAGAGAAAAACAGAAAATCAACAAAAACAGACAATAAAATAAAAGAAAGTCATTTATAATTAACAAGTGCAAATTTAGGAAAACAAAAACAAAAGGAAAATTTGCACGTTATTTCGAAAGCTCTTTCAAGATAAGGGAAGAAATATTGTTTGGGAATCCTGGAAAGGGCACCTCTAAAAATGATTTATCTGGACAGCTGTCAGTGATTATGGAGGCCCAAAAGAAATTAGCGTACAAAGATATCAGAAATTCTATTCGACATCAATAAGTGTTATTGAATGATGGAGTATAAAAAGGAAGCGCAATTGAAATCAAACACACAAAAAATTAAGAAAAAAATTTGCGAAAGGCCAAAACTACTGTTGGTCCAGAACACAGACGGCCTTGTAAATGTTTAAATGAATCGGTAACACACATGCAAACATAACATGCAAATTTAAACTCAAACCTATTAAAACATCAACTAAACCCTACCAAAATGCGAGAAAGAGATCAATTAAACATAAAATTTTAAACACAAAAATAAATTAAAATAATAACAAAGTGCAACAAAATCCGCACGAAATAAACATAAACATAACACGAAAACCCAACAATTTGACCGAAATTTGACAATTTATCAAAAATACGAAATTTCATGAAAATGAAATAAAAAATCAAACAATTTGAATTAGAAATAATTCAATTAAAAAATCAAAAGAAAAATTGTCAAATAAAATTCCAAAATAATAAAATTAAAGATTAAAATATACCAGAAAATCACAAGGTCAAATTTTGTTTTACTAAATCTAAAAGAACACGCAAGGTTAGGGTCGTACAATAGGTATATATACCGATTCATTTTTACACAATTTTAATCGGTTTTTAACCAGAAGCAGTTTTTCAAACTTGAAACCAGTTTTAACCAGTGCAAAAATTACAATGTGAGTGAGAGTACTGTTCGAAACTCTCTTCACGTCGCATCCTCACAACCTCGATTGAGCTCTGCTTGGGTGTCGGCTTGGGGAGAGTGGTGTGTTATTATTATGATGAATGTAATTATTGGGTAACTTATATTTCAATAAATTATTTAACTAGAATCACAAAATTTTTGTTTTGTCGAAATTTTTCCGGCCCACAGCCGAAACACACTGCAAGATAGTAAAATCAAACACACAATTCGTAATCGTGTAAGTGCGTGCATTATCGCCAATGATTCGTGCCCGTAAAGACTCCGGCGTGAGAACGCAGGGGCTGGAACGTCAATATCATTCCGTATAGGGGAAAAAGGGGAAGAGGAAATAGTCTTTTAGCTGTTTCGTCGTCTCCCCATTCCCATAAACTCGACCTAAATTATATTCACATACGGCTCAAAATCATCACACGAGTAGTCCAGTGGGCACTCATTAACTATAATATGAACACAAGGCGCCTAAGCTCAATTCAAAGAGAAGGTCACGAAGAACTAATAAAATGAAATTGTTGTTATAAACTTCTAGCATAATGTCTAAAGTCAATATAATTTCTTAAAGTAAAGAATAAAATAATGTAGTTATTGTAAACTTCGGATAAAAATGTTTTAAAGGCAATGAAATTTCTTAAATCAAATATGTAAATCGTTGTAACTTCCAATATAATGTTTGAAATTAAATAAGGATGCAAAAGGAAAAGGTAAAAGGAAGCTAATAGCTAAGAACTCTCGATATAACGTTTAGAAAATCAATAAAAATTAAATAATTTAAAGTCAATAAAATTGTTAAGAGAAAAATTAGTTGATCTAAATACGATTGACTCCTAAAATGCTGAAGAAATCTATAAAATTTCGTAATAATAATGAATAAGTAATGTGAACTTTATAATCGTCCAATACAACGACTAAAAAATCGATAAAACCCAGGAAAAGTATTTAACCCTAGGTTTCCCACCAAATTACGTCAATTACTTGTAAGAAAACCTGAGAAATTTACAAGGGATGAGGAACAATTATTACAAATTTTTTTCAATTAATTTAAAATCCCAACTGAATGTTATAATTGCAAAGATCCTATTGTAGAAATAAATAAACTCGAACCATATACGTATCAACCACAAATTCCTTACAATCTAAATCCAATAACGAATAATATTCCAAAAGTTTTATTAACTAAATAAAACAAATTGAATCCCAAATTAAAAAAAATCCTGCCGAAAATAATTTCCATTGTCCATGGTAGACCAAGAAATGGTGTCAGGAAAAGGGGTAAACTGAATCCAGCTACAATCTCGGTGAAGGGAATTCCCACGTTTTCATAATATATCGGGAAATGATGCCTAAAAAGATATCCAAATCAATAATTTAAAATAGTACCATCATATCAATACCTGTGACGAAATTGATCAACTGTTCACGAATATCATTTAGCCCAAAGATAGCCGGACAAATCAGGAAGATGAATGGCATAAATCGAATGAGATTCTCTATTTGTATAATAGATTTGGCATTTATGTCTCGGTCGATCAATATTGATGTTTTTTCGCACACACCAACTACAACCCAGGATGCGATGGGTGCACCAAATTATGGGTATTCCACACGCATTTTTTTTGCACAGCGACCCACATAATGACAGCAGATGTGACCTGTACAACACACCCACTGTACCAGCCAATTCCATCTAGCAATTCTGGTAGTCACACGCATTCTCGCTTCTTCGATTGACACCCCGAGCTATATAAAAAATATCGATAGGTCGGGGTTAACAGTTAAAAAATTTTGGAAAAAATTAAAATGTATCGACAATCGAACCCAGTAAATGAGGACACGACGGCCAGGATTCCGGACGATGACATAGTTCTAAATCGAAGAGCTCGACCGTTAGGTAAATTTTTTATTCCCATAAACTTATTATTAACCTGTACGAGTCCTAGATAAAAATCTCGCAGCACCAATCCCAATGAGGCCTTCTGAGTTAGGAATGCCGATAACCATGACGAATTAGAAAATATAAAATTTGATGCCGGAAAGACCAGCGTTTTACCTTGATAATTTTTGTTGTACCAAAACCCCAAACCGTAGAGATTATGCACATTGAAACCAGTTAGAGAAAATATTCGATACAAAACCCATTCACACTACCATAGCCGATAATCGTAAAATTACGCAGGGATTTTTGATGGCGTGATCAGTTAGTCATAAAGAAACGATCCGAACGTTAAAACGATTCAAAACACTTTTTTGGAGATAATTGTTGGAATGCCAGAATCCAAACCATTTCAAACGATGAAGTATCCCATTATTTTGATACATTTTCCCAGATTCCAGGTTATCGCTAAATTAATAACTAAAACATGCTAAAATAACTAAACTTAACGACTAAAATAAGATGAAATAATCCGATTTAATTTTGTGAATCTTTTTTAGCAAATAAAATTTTTAATTTTAATTTTTTTTTGTGTTTTTATTTAACCAATTATGCGTTAGCAGCAGATAGTCATAATGTACGTTAGCCCCTATACTGTAAATAATTTTAAATATCTTTATCGAATTCATATAAGTATTTATTTTTTTTTATTTCTTTTGTTAGATAATGTTAAAGGGTAGATCTACGAATATATTTCGATTAAAATGTTTGGAAAAAATCAAATATCTTTACCAAGTTACTATAAGAAATTCTGAATTTCATTTACCCAAGGAATGTTAAAGGATAAATCGGCAATAATGTACACAAAATTATTGAAGTATGACTACATTACATCATTATTAGTTATGACGAAATAACGAAAACGAATATTTAGCATTCTGGGTATGCGAAAATTCCTAGACATTTGTAGGAACTTCAAATCCAATGTTATCATAGTTAATTACTAATTAGGGAAACATCACAATTTTTAATTTGTAATTATTCGATTAGACATCCTGAAGATAACCAATTTTTTTTTATTAAATTTAATGATCCCAATTTTATTGAGTTAATAATTTTTAAAACATTGTTTTCTTTATAAAACAAAATTCTAACCTAATTAAACAACCTTCGTAAATGACAACCCATATGAAAAATATTTAGAAGGTAACATTATAACTAAATTAAGAAAATATGATTTTTGATTATAATTAGTTTTACTTCTGATTAGCAATTTCAGTAAAGATTAATTAATAAGTAATTAATGGAAGAGTTAAATTCTGCCTCAACTTTTGTAACCAAAAATTCGTTTCTTATGATATGAAAAATTAACCCACTATTTGATTTAAACAACAATTAAGGGGATTTACTGCAAATAGTATTACATTTATCAGACCAGAAAAAAAATGTACTAAACATCACCACACAATTAACATTTAGTTATAGTTTAGTTTTAATTAAGTTAATTCATAATTACATTGTTAATTTAGTTATGTACTTTAAATTAGATTATAATAAGGAGAGTCCGCAAAAATGAATTAAATTACAAATATCGTATTATAAATTAATGCAAAAAAAATAATCATATACAAACAATCTTGATTTTCTTTTGGACAATGTCTTAACTTTTTCAACGAAGATACAGTGAATAGAAAATTATTTCTTCTCCTTAGAGTGTACATAGAATGCATAAAAATTTTAAATTAGTTTCTTTTAGACGATTCGTGGATTGATGAATCCCGGATCACAGTGCGTTTTCCAGCGCACGCGGTAAACCGTTGCCGTCAGGCAATGTGGGATGCCGGATTCATCGTATCCCAAGTCAGAGAGGCCAGAGCCGGTAACAAGCGGAAGATGTCGAGCTCGTCGCGCGGCTTGAGGAACATCAGCGACAAACCAACGAGCAAGTGGATCGTGCAAGACGCTACCTCGCCAATGTGAACGACGACATTGCCGCGGGCCGGATCGCCAATACGGACGGGTACGCCTCGTCGTACAATACGTCGTACAATCTCGACGACGAAAGGTTAAACATCCGATCTACGGCCATCAACGTGGTCGTTCCCCAGAAGATCCTTCCCCGACACATGAGAAGGACTGAGAAGCCAACCGAAGAGCATCGCGAGCATCCTTACGCTCGGCCGGCCCCGGAAAGGGATGTCGATAAGCATCGTCGAAATCATCATTACTACTAGTGGTTGTCAATGGAACATATTAACTGATTATGAATGCTTAGTTAGTCGAACTCCAAATAAAATGTTTAGTTGAATTCGAATACTTGTTTGTTCTAAAATTCTTTGTATTTGACAATAATGCCTGTAGGACCCCTTAACTGATTATTATGATTACTTAACTGAATTTAATGAATTAAACCGATTTAACTACACCCTTTTATAGATATGGAACCACTGAGAGTCCTACAATAAGAGTTAGAGCACGCGCGCAGAATTAACAAAAGTTTCTACGAACAAATCGTGCAGCTAACAAAGGAGGTACAGCAAATCAAAAACTTGGGTAGACCTGAAGAAGGTGAAGACGCTTTACCAGAAGATAGCAGCGGCACAAAAGGGCTGGTCAGAGGAGAAGCAGGTCAACCAGAGCCTGATAACTCAAATAAGAGGTCTGGAGGTGGCCGTATCAGCCTACCAAGAAGGAGCGGCAGTGACGTATCCCCTCGTCTTCGCTCATGCTCAAATGGCGTATAGAGATACAACCACATGTCCGAAGACTACGCCGAAGCCCAGCGGTCATCGACCAGGAAGGAAGGAGCGAGCCAAGCGCCGCGCTACTCGAACATCACCCAGCATGTAGTTTTCGCCCTTTAAAAAAATATATAGTTGTGTCGTTTGACCATTTTTCTGTATTCCGATAGTCGCTCAAATAGTACCTTAGCAATAATTAACGGTAGTTCAGTAGTTAATTTATAATAAGTTGACCAAACTAACAAAGATGGGACCAGAGCAAATAAAGCACACACAGGCCTTCCAACGGTGGTGTGTTGAACCCAGCTTGAAGTCGGGCCAGAGTAGTTCCTCCGTGGCGCTCACCTTTGGCGACCTCAAAACCATGGTTACATTACCAACGTTGCTCAGCAACGGGTAACCATTGGGCACAAAACATATTTTACATCTGGGGTCGAGGTAGTCAAAACCCTTAACCCCACACTACGAAAGACAAAATTTGCGGGAGACAAAAAATTTGCAGGAGACAAAGAATTACAGAAAACAAAGAAAGATAAAAAGGAATTGAAGAGAAATTTGAAACAGAAATTAAGCAAGGTCAAAGCAAAGCAAAGCAACTAAATCAGAGTTACCGATCTCAGAAACCCACCGCAGTAGTCAGGTGATTGTAAAGCCAATTGATCCGAAAAGTGCTATTCTTCCCGAAGGGTCACAATAAGCACTAATTGTGATCGATTGATAATTCGTTGTGCCATTTTAAAGTGGAGATAAAGTGTATTAATCAATAAAGTTTATATGGTTTGGAGTTCGTTACTGTTGTTTAAAGCACGCTTGGAATCAGATCGACAATAATTTCTATTCCGAATTCAAATTGATTCTCAGAACCTGATATAGAAAAAATAGATTACCGTATATACTCGCATATAAGCCGACCCCTCGCCCCAAATTTGGTTGAAAAAAATGTCCAAAATAGATGATCCGCGTATAAGCAAACCTATTAAAAATTATTTTTTGGGTAATATATAATTTTTTTCAAATTATTCAATTTACTAAAAACCATAACAATTTAACATGGCAAAAATTATTTTTTAGAAGTGAATAAATAGCAAAATGTTTTATTTCACAAAAACAGACATTTCTAGACAATCTGGAAAAAATTAATCCTAAATTACTCGGCCTGTACTTGAGTATATACGGTAATTGAGTAAATTTATTATGAAATTTAATTTTGTTTAAATAAACATTTCAAAAGGTTACTTTGTTTATTTCTGTGAAACCCGGAGTCAGATTAAAACATCGATTTCAATTTATTAAAACTCAACAATAAATTTGTTTTCATTTGCAAAACAGACACTCATTTATTCATCAGATAACATAGCTTAAATAATCGAATAAGTTTTTGTTTTAGTGCTTGATTTTCAGAAAATTTGAAATGTCAAGTGTTTTAATATTATTTTTCAAAAGTGACATTTTAAATTAGTCTGTAAATAACAATTTGACTTTCACATTAATTTATTCACATAAAATTATTCAAAACTAAAAATTACATTTACTTTTTGAGCTATGGAATAATAACTTTGGATCCAATTTTTATTCTATTTTGAGATGAATTATTTTTAAAAATGTGCATAACGAATTGCCGTAAATTCGTGTTTTATATAAAACAAAATTTCTTTGATTTTCATAATAACAATTATCAATAATCATTTCTATAAAACACAAATTTTCTTTTGCTAAATGCAAATCCTACAATTTGTGTTGCATAAAGTACGTTTTGATAAATGAAATATCAATAAAAGAAAACAAATCAAGGTGATTAAAAAAGTGATTAAAACGAAGTATCTTCAAAAAACCCAAAATGAAACCGACGCAAAGATGAACTTATGTTTATTTTGACATAACAAGCAGGCCAGGTTCTAGTAGTTTTCTGTATGTAGTATCGATGTGAATTTAAAAATTGTAATTTTTAAATTGAAAAATATAAAAACACTGAATATCTGAACTTAATACATATATTTGTATTTTAATAAGAAAAATTAAAAAACAAAATAAATAAAAATTCAGTTTATAAAAAATAATAATTAAAAGTGACTTTTTCTCGCTTTTAATTCTACAAAATCCTTAGAAAATGCCGCCCTCGAAAAGTGCCGCTGTCGCCTAGGCTAAAATCCGAGCCTGATAACGAGGTTGGGTTTTTAAAATCGTTTGTATAGTTTGACTCTACATTTCATTTATTAAAACCAAAAACCTAACAAGAATAATAAATATTCAATTGTAAATCAGTAATAGTCATAACATTATATCATCAATCAGTTCTGTTGTTTAAACTAAGTGCAGGTAGCTCTATGGAATACTGCAACTAACAAATGCAAATCTGAATCGGCATTAATCAAAAATTTAATTTATTAGAATAAAGGTGATTAAACTATTATGTTAATACTTGTGTCGTATCCCCTAATATTTAAGGGTAATTAAAACAATAAGGATTAATTTGGTAAAACAATCCTACGGATTTATTTATTAATAAAATTTTTAAAAGATTGTTTATTTTAATTATAAAAATTATTTTAAAACAAAAATTTAAAATCCTCTTATAAATTCACTTATTAAATTCTTAATGCTAAAAAGTCCCATAGAACTCTAGACCTCTAAAATCGATTTTGTTTTCCCCCATTATTTAGCCAGTTAATAAACTGAATGTCAGAAACTCTAAAAGTCAAAAACCGATTTGACAAACTTTATTAGTGAAAATATAATTGTCATTTGAAATGGAATTTCTTCGAAGAGTAAAAAGGCTCTTTGGCCATAAACAATTATCTGACATTTTGTATAAATATGATTTTATCTAAGCTATTTTTCAATGATATTTTATGCATTATTAACTGGGCAAGTTTCTTTTCCAATTGGAAGCCCATAATACTTTCTTGGATTGTAACCGCAATTGCTATCAACAGGATTCCAGTCGCAGAGTGGATTGCCCATTTTGTCTGTCATAGACAACTTGTTGATGCAATTATTATGAATTTCAGAGTTCAACGGAAAAGCGGCTCGATTGTCGTAGTAGGAACAGAAACTTTGACAAGGAGCATCGCTGTTTGCACAATGAGAATAGTTGTACGATGGATCTTTCGGATTGTATTCTTCCCAATGGATTTGGTAATATGGGCGATTCATGGTGTCAGGTGGTGAAGATGGAAGAACGAGTTTGTGAATTCAAACTGTTTAATTTACAAATTAATGAGTAGATTAATGATTGTTGTCAAGGCTCATTTTCAAATTCAAAATTTTCAAATTCAAATTCAAATCCATTTGATAAATTAATTTGGTAATTAAATTATTTTAATTAATTTTTAATAAATTTCTAACAGCTTTAAATGACAAATTTTTTATCAGAAAATTATTTTACTATTTTTGGGGTCTACAATTAGGCTAAAAGTGTAAATAAAATTTGATTGACATTTGTGACTGATATGAAACATTAAAAATATTATGACAACAATAAGTTACAAAGTTCATGCGAGGGCTAAATAACAAAAAATAAGTTGAAAAAATTGAAATTTTCATTACATAAAATTGTGTAAAAATCATAGTTAGATTTATAAAAACAATTTGTTTTAATAAAAATTATTAAAATGTGTTTATTTTTGTTTACACAACTATTTATGATTTATTTGTGGATTAATTTCATAAATTTGTTTATTTGTTTATCGCAATGCACACTTTTCAGTGGTAATAATTTTTAAAATTATTTCCTCATTTTCTTCTTAAATTATATTTGCTTTAAATTAGTTTTTACAGATAACTTTAGCAAAGAAAAATTGACCTCTTATTTTTTGAGAGTTTTCGTTTAATATATAACACTTGTCCACTTATATTTCAACTTAATCCCGTGAATTTTTATTCAATTAAAATAAACTTTCACTTTCATTCAAGTGGAAATAACAACTGCAAAATTACACTTATGACGTGATACAATTACGTAGCCAGAATTTCAACTTGAGATTGTTGGATTCTGATATAAGAAATGGCAACATTTCTATGAATAGGAAAAGACACTCAAACTTGATCATTTAGAGAAAGGAAAAGTCGTGACAAGGTTTCCGTAGGTGAACCTGCGGAAGGATCATTACTAGTTCTAAAGGTATTCACGATCGATTCTATATGTCATGATATGATGTATTAACAATATAATAGTTTACTATTATGAAAACTCAATCTAGTTATTAGGATTTGATTCAGATATAACTGATCTTTTTATTTCAGTGTTTCACAAACCAGGGTAAGTGTACCCTTAGGAGTACACAGGTCTTTTCAATCTTCTATTATCTAAATATTAAAAGATAAATAAAAAAAATTTAATTAGATTAAAATGTCTTATTAAAATTTTATTAATAAAGAAAAATGTAAATATAATCTTGATTTTTATTTATTGTTTATATTTTTGAATCAATAACATATTTTTAGAAATAAACAAAGTTTAAAAATCAAAGTATAAAGTAAATTTTTTATATAAATGTAATTAAAATGTAAATCGCTTCGTTTTAATTTTTCATTAATGCTATTAATGTAAAGGTCGTATATTTTGTTGGGATATTAAATATTCGTCGATGAATAGGTCTCTCGATCCGACTCCTCGTGTTCAATAATCAATAAGACAAAATCCCAACAAAGAAATCTTTATTGACAAATATTCACATCGATACACAATAATTTATTTATCGTATACACCCTAAGGGTATGACGATGTAAATTCAACTGCAATCGGATTAACGTTATCGATTTACGACTATTCGCTCGTTTCCTTCGACTCGTTATTTTCGCGCTCCGACCAACAGGCAACTTATTTTGTTGCATAATCATTTGTATCTCTGACGGTCACTGATGATGTTGTAACTATTGATGCTGTAGTTGTCCATGTCGTTGACTTATTGCTGCTCATAGTAATCTCTTTTCGTTGCTTGCTTCGTAAATTGTACGGTTCTCATTTATTTTCCAACTTAGAACGTCTGATATTAACACTTTTCAAAGTTTCGATTTCTCTTTCTCAATGTACTACAGTTTTCACAAAGCTTTGGTTGTTCTTTAGATGCTTCTCACCGACGATTCAGATCACGCCGGGCTCAGCAAATTGTTGGAATATTAAATATTCGTCGATGAATAGGTCTCTCGATCCGATTCCTCGTGTTCAATAATCAATAAGACAAAATCCCAACAAAGAAATCTTTATTGACAAATATTCACCAAACAAATATACACCCTAAGAGTATCACGATGTAAATTCAACTGCAATCTGATTAACTTTATCAATTTACAACTATTCGCTCGTTTCCTCGTTGCGCTCCAACCAACTGGCAACTTATTTTGTTGTCAGTTGCTTTTATAGATTTCGGATTGCCAAAAATCTGAATTACTATTGAAAAACAATTTTTCATTTGGTACAATTTATTGCCCGTTTCTCTAATACCGGGAAACACATTAAGCTGACGTTCAGCTCGGCGGCCCTTGATTAATGGGTTCGTCGGTAAATAATTTAATTAATTAATTTGTTTTTGGGCTCCGACCCTTAAATATACCTTATCTCAGTCTAATTTTATTCGTCTTCATTATCAAATTTGCCACCGGTTACAACTTTCCCCCCAAAAAATATTGATTTTTACTTTTTTCGAAATTTTAATTAATTTTAATTGATCTTGATAATTTTGAAATTTTTTATTTTTATTCATGTTTTGTGATAACCCCAACAATTTTAAAAAAGATATAAAAAAATTTAATCATTATTTTATCAATTTATTTAATCATTTATTTAATCAAAATTTTAAAGCAAAAGGGTACATTATATAATGAAAATGATCAAAGGGGTACACAGTACCAAAAGTTTGGGAAACACTGCTTCATTTGATCATTTAAAACCTCGCACCCCAAATTCATCAATTATTCGAAAATTATTTAACTACCACTTCCTACTTTTCCTAAATTTTCAAAAGGATTTCACATTTAAAATGCTCTTAATCATTCCCTTATTCCCAACTGCGCGATTTCTATAGTATTTCATGTCTTTCCAACCAGAGCTAACGTTTCCATAAGCTTCTAATATTTTCCTTCCAGTTCAGTGCAATCTGTAGGCCTGAAACCTTTAACGTCCGAAGAAGCAACAGTATTATTGCTAATAGGTACTTTTTCCGGACTTGGTAACAGTCCAAGAGAGCTACTTTTCGGCCCTCTGTTCAATGCTATGAGTGTAATAAAAAGTAAAGTTTAACATGAACCTTTTGTAATTTATAGGCAACGAACATCCAAAAAATTAAATCATTTTAAAAAGATTAACATAAAATAAAAAGCATAGTATACTACGAAATGTTTATGAAAGTAAACGAAAAATAGTTACAACTAACGATTGCTTTAAAAAGTTTTAACGAATATAACAATACTCAAAAATTATGTATATATATATATCTGTATATAAATGCTGTGTATATATATACTAATTTCATGCTTACCTTTGACCAATCATTATTATGAATATTTTATAACGAAATGAAAGTGAAGTAGACACGGCAAAACATTATTATGAATATTTTTTTTAACGAAATGAAAGTGAAGTAAAAAAGGTGCAAAATCATTATGAATATTTTATAACGAAATGAAAGTGAAGTAAAAAAGACGAAACATCATTTTTTTGGGGTTGCCGGTGAATTCGAAAAGAAATTATTGTCAATCTGACTCCAAGCGTGCTTTTAAACAACAGTAACGAACTCCAAACGATATAAACTTTATTAATTAATACACTTTATTTCCACTTTAAAATGGCACAACGAATATTAATCAATCACAATTAGTGCTTATTACGACCCTTCGGGAAGAATAGCACTTTTCAGATCAATTGGCTTTACAATCACCTGACTACTGCGGTGGATTTCTGAGATCGGTAACTCTGATTTAGTTGCTTTGCTTTGACCTTGCTCAATTTCTGTTTTAAATTTCCTTTTTTCTTGTCTTTCTTGGTCTTATGTAATTTTTGTCTTATTTTTTTGTGTTACGATTTCAATTGCGCTTCCTTTTTATACTCCATCATTCAATAACACTTATTGATGTCGAATAGAATTTCTGATATCTTTGTACGCTAATTTCTTTTGGGCCTACATAATCACTGATAGCTGTCCAGATAAATCATTTTTTAGAGGTGCCCTTTCCAGGATTCCCAAACAACATTTCTTCCCTTATCTTGAAAGAGCTTTCGAAATAACGTGCAAATTTTCCTTTTGTCTTTGTTTTCCTAAATTTGCACTTGTTAATTATAAATGACCTTCTTTTATTTAATTGTCTGTTTTTGTTGATTTTCTGTTATTCTCTTCTCGTTATTCGACATTTCTTTTTCATTCCCTTTTTATTAAGCTTCAGAACCACATCTTAATCACTTATGATTGTTTTCCCCAATAATTTTACATGTTTATTAATTATTTTACTCTATTATTTAGGTATCCTCAACAATTTTGAATATTTTATAACGAAATGAAAGTGAAGTAGAAACGGCAAAACATTATTTTGAATATTTTATAACGAGGTGAAAGTGAAGTAGAAACGGCGATACATTATTATGAATATTTTATAACGAAATGAAAGTGAAGTAAAAATGGCGAAACATCATTTTGAATATTTTATAACGAAATGAAAGTGAAGTAGAAAAAGGCGAAATATCATTGTTAGAAGACTTAGTATAAAATAAAGAGACTTAGTATAAAAGACATAGTATAAAATATGCTAAAGGTTAGCCTATGAGATTTAGTATAATCATGTCGGAATGAAAAAGAGTCATTATTCTGTTGAGTGATCTTGAAATAGAAGACGGAATTAGAAATTCAATAATAACTTGATTTTAGGCATACAATATATTAGCAACCGAAAATATTAAAGAAAAAAAGTTCGAATTGTAATAGTTAATAATAAATTAGTGGTGTCGTTTTCTCTATTTTTGATCTAGCAAATCATATATATATATATTGTTCGAGAGCAAGTCTACTGATTGATAACAGTACAATTATTGAGCCCAGTAAGACATTCAAATTGAAAATAAATATTTACAATTTTTAATTGTAATATAAGGGTTTCTAAAACTATTGAGGTTTTACTTGTGAGACATTGATGATAAAATTTTTAGAGTTGTAAGTGCAATTTTATATTGTCAATTATCGATCTAAATACATGAGTGTCTTTTTTTAACAAAAATACCACGCTCCATACAATATAAACTTTTATTGTACACCAAATTACAATGGCACAAATAATTCAATATTACAACCATATGTATTACGTGATTATAATGAAACTCCGGGAAGAATAGCACTTTGCAATACACTTTGGAACTCGAAACCAATAGACTGTTGCTTCTGGTTTCGACACTCGGTAAAATCGATTTAGTTGTTTTGACTTCAAATTCAATAAATAACTTTAATAATAAATTCAGCTGCTTCTTTATTCTAATAAATTTCTTTTCAACAATAATCTCTGGTTTCTCTTGAACTTATCTAGTTTTAATCTCTTGCTCATTTTTACTGTTTTAACTCCCTTAACTACTTTTACTTTAGCTTCTGCTTTCACTCTGCTCTACTCGCATGATACTACTTTTTACTGCTTTTTTCTTTTAAATTCAATCTGAGTTTTGCCTTTAAATTGAAATTGCGTTTTGCATTCTCCCGCCTACTAATTATTTTTTTGATTGCAGTAAGTTACTGGTCATTCAAAACTCAACCGCTATCTCTGACAGTTGTCAATTTCTATTCAATTTTTTTTCTTTTTTTATTTTCCCGACTTTTCAGTTCAATCATTGAGATAAGGAAACTTAATTTTCATTTTGTGGTAATTTGTTTGTATTCCATTTGCACTTGTTAATTAAGAACGAGATTGCCGCATTTCATTGTTTTATTTTATTGATTTCAACTATTACCTTTTCATTTTAAATTCCTTTCTCCTCATTTCTGTTTTTCAGATATCTAGAACAGGATTCCATTTATTTTGCAGCATTTCCTCGCACTAATTATACTCGCTTTAATTTTATTATTTGGGCATCCTCAACAAAATCACTTAAGCCAAAAATCACAAAATGCATTAACCAAGTGTATTTTGAGTGTTTTATTAATAAATTTCATTGGATTTCACACATACATACACACATTTATTTATATAAATTACCATAAATAACTATTGTTATACTGATACTAAAAATAGTAACATTTTATACCTAAAAAAATTAATTTTTCTATTTTATGTTTTATATAAAAATTTTTTGGAAAATCTCATAAGTTATATGAATTTATAGAAATTGTTATTTGATACAAGCTCACTGCTCACCTTGAACTTAGTGCTAATGACAACTAAAAAAGGTGAGGAAAGCTCAGAAATATATTTGAATAAAATTTCATAAAAGACAAGCACAAGCTATGATAAAATATAATTAAATTATAAAGCAAGGACCAATTTGACCAAATACTGTCAGAAAAATAGTTAAAGCTGATAGATAATTAATGCCAGTCAATCAAACAAGGGGTGGCTTGACATTTTCGAGAAATTTCCTCAGAACATTTCCCGCTGGATAATAGTTGCAGACAACAATAACTCGAGTATCATTGTCTTTCGTTAGGAAAGCTTTCCCAATTCCAATTTCTTTTGTTGACTTCCAAATCATTTGAGTAAAGTTACCTGAGAATCAATCATAAATATATAGCCAATAAAAAGGTTTGTCAAATTTTATAGAAGTTGGAAAGAAATTTAAATAAAGCCGTAAGAAAGAGTTCACAGATCGAGCCAATGTCAGAGGGATCACAAATTACGAAAAAAGTGCAAATATAGGAAATCGATAATCAGTTAGATTTTGGAATTAAAATAAGCTTTTTATTTTTAATTTTAAAATGTGGAAAAATGAAAGTGAAATGGTCAGAAGGAAGTTATCAGAATAAATTTATGTTAACGTAATTATACTGTTAAAATATAAAATGTAAGGTAAGATGATCATTTATAAAATTTAAAATTATAAATCTAACCGATTCCTTGTACATTGGGTGGCTCTTTTTCATATGAAAATTTTGAACTTTCAACATACCAGTGATCTGCCACTTGATCAGCTTTGATAAAAATATTATTAATATTAATATTAATAATAATAATATTAATTAAAATATTAATCATAAAAGTAGAAATTAGTTTAAATAACAATGATTTACTTTAAATAGTTTAAAGTTCAAGACTACTGACGAAGACTGTTATTCGGTCGAAATATATTGTAGCTGAATATATATTTTGGATTGGTGTTATTATAATATTAATCATCATAATCATAATAAAAATAATATATATTAATATATAATTATATAATATTATATATACATATTATTAATAATAATAAATGAAAAATTTGAGTTTAGTACTATCCAATTATTTTCTAAAGATAATAATATTACAAAAATATAATAATAGTAAACATTAAGTTAAATAAATTGGTACTTTTCGGTTAACTCGATCTCATCAAAAAATGAACAATTTAAATTTTAAAAATCTTTTAAAACCAATTTAGGCAATAAACTACAGAATAATCATTCTCCAGTAGCAGGCGCCCAAAGTTTCTTCAACTTCAAAGATTTACGAGTAAGAAAACTTGAATATTATTCCACAAATTTGTTCCATTAGAACTTCTCATTAAAGGAGCTGTGTGATTATTTCCATTGCAATAAAAAATTTAACAAACATTTTAATAAAAGAACGAATTTGATTTTCAATTTTTAATACACATTTTAGAAATTATGATTAATTATTAATAAAATCGATTTGAAATGTATTATAAATGACCAACTCTAGGATGCCAAATTTACTAGTATTGACTAATAATAAAGATTTTTAAAATTGAAATTGTTCATTTTTGATGAGGTCGCGATAACTGGAAAGTACCAATAAATTTATAAATGACATTAAAAAAATTTAATGTCATTGGAAAAGAAATCATAGATGAAAATCAAAATAAGTTTTATAATATTCTAAAAATTTATATTTTTAAAAAATCTTTGCTTTTTAACTTTGGTTATTCAACATTAAATTTGACTCTGCTTTCGAAAAATTTTAAAAAAACTTTGGTAATAATAATTTAAAATCATGCTGATGTTTCAACCTCAAAATATAAGTTTAAAAATGTTTTTAAAATTTATATCAACTTGATTTCAATTTAGAATGAACAAAACAATAAATTACTCAAAAATTCTGCAATAATAATTTAATTTTGCAGAAGTGGCTTAAATGATTTATTATAATTATTACTGATAAAAGTGTATAAAATGATGGTTTCTTGGTAGCAGCATTAGGGTGGTGCCTATGCAGGGCCAAAAAATTTTTTTGGTGTTTTTCAATGTCTCACCCTCCACAGTTGTTCCTTTTAGACAAAAAACAGTGGAGAAAAATTTTGGGGAGAAAATATTGACATTTAGAGGTAGCTCAAGAGCATCAAAGTTTTTACGAATGGTGCGTTTTTCGCAACTCTTATATAAAAATGAAAGAAGCAAATTGTCACGCTTTTAATGCCATCAACAAATATCACTGACATTGGAGTTGGTATATAAGAAAAACCAAAGACAAATGGAGAAGTTTTAGCATCACACTGTTGCTAGGATGCAGCATCGGCATTCGGCAGCCAGCACCGGGCACCCCACTGTAACTTGTCTTACACATTCGCGTCCGATTCATGAATATCTGTGGCAAAATTCTCTGAAGTTAGGTTCTGCTTCAGGGAGCTAGGAAACAGTCTACGATTCTCCTGCACAACTTGAATCAGGAACTGGAATTGCTGTTCATTTTTTGTGAGCATGCCGCTTAATTCCTGAACCAAAGCTACTCCGCGCTCCGCATGCACAATCAGTGGGACGTCAACATCAGCTCGGAACTCCTCTCTTAGACGGCCTGATATCATCTCCCGATGATCTTCTCGCTGTCGACGTATTGTACTCCTGTTCAAGGCAAGATCTTTCACATCTTGACCAAGACTTTTTGCCGTTTCTGCCACTAGGTACACAGTCTTACGGTCAGACACCTTCGTTCTGTCCAGCATTGCAGCTAACCCAGGGCTAACCACTTCCAACCTCCCTCTCTTGCGTTGAGATCGAACAGGCGTGTGAACTCCGCCAGTAGCACCCTGCATTTCATCACCTGATTCGTCAGATTCAGATGTGGAGCTGTTGCTGTGGCTGTCCAGTTCACTGAGTTCAGCCTTCGCATCCAACTGCTACTGGTCACACACTGCTCGATGCCGTCTAGCCGCAAGCTTATCCCTAGCTTCAGATGCTCTTTGCTCTTTATTGGTAAGAGTTACATCAAGCCCCAGCATACTTCCTCTCCGTCCCTTCTCCCTCTGAGCTATAAGAAATTCTCTGTCTTCTTTTATCTTTATATTCTTGAGTGCATCGGCATGGGCGATGTCAAATAAATCACCCATTCTAGAACAAAATGCCGCTTCCTTAGCCTTCTGTGTCTCAGCTTTCCTTGATGCATTTTTCTTTAGTAGACGCAGACGCCATACAACGAATTCACTCTCTACCTTAGCTTGGCAATGCTGAACTGCCCTTGTTGGTATTCTTCCCTTATGCCAAAACTTAGCAGTACTTTCAATGGCAATCGTTGATGCCTCTCGTATTGTTTTGCCATTTTTTTGTGTTCATGAAGGAAAAGACCGAGTACCTGCCGTAATGAAGGCAACTTCCCACCAGTCAAAACCTCTGTATAACTCTCCAGCAGATACACCTTTGTCTTAGACCTGGTACTGTTCATTCTAAAAGTAAGTGAAGTACAATAAAATGTATGTCATGATTTGATTTACAGTGAGAAATTATTTATTAATTACTGCTTGCAATCCACTAAGTCCAGTAAAACTGCAACTACAATTCACAGTCAGGTTGCCACTATTGCAGTAACAGAAAAACTATAACAATATTTTCAACCAGAAGCTACACAAAAATGTAATCAATAAGTTAGCAGATAATCAGTACATACCTTTAAATAATTACAGTAATAAATACTATTCAGAGCTTTTCTTAAACGTAAATAACAATTCACTATAACTTCACCAGACAGTTGCACAAAATATTGAAGAAGTAGAACAAAAACACCAAAGGCTGGTTCCCACACACTGAGTAGTAAGTAACAAAATCAGGGATGATTTAAATGATAATCTATTGCTAAATTTTAAACTCAGCAGTAGTGGGGGTTATGTATTTCACTATTTTTGATAATGCAGTCTATTATAAAACTTTGACTTCATTGAGCTACCTCTAAATGTTGTTCAATTGAGCTCATATTTGGCCTAAATTTTTTTCTTATATATAGGAACAAAATAAAAGGGTGAGACAGGCACTTTTTGAAAGTTGAAAAATAATTACCGCACTAAGCAGCATTAATGAAAGTTAAACCCGTAAATAAATTATAAGATAATGCATTAAATTTTCTCACTTTTTTCAATACATAATTTGCAATAAAGGCTTATCTTACCATTTATTTGCTTGTTTAATGATAAAAATGATAATCATTAACATAAATGTACCATTAAATTGAAAGTTTTTGATATATGCATCCTCAGTTTTAAAACAATTTAGTTCATTGAAAAATGTTCCGAATATCTCAATTCACGTTCCCCTTCTATTTAATATCCTTATCATCTGATTTAATATAACAAACTAGATTATCAAATATATTTTGGAATTAATAAAAAATTTGTCATTATGGCTCTAAGAACAATAGAAACGGCTTAGAATGGATGGTTTGTTAAGCTTTGTAATATTATATATTTATTTACTTTCATCAGGGCAAATAATCAAAAGTTTATTTTTTATTTCCATTTTCTTTTTTTCTTGGTTCTCTTCGTTCACTAGATTTATTTACACATTACGTGGAAGTGCAGCTTGTAAGCACAATCAAATTGGCATTTCTTGGTTTATTCTATCAATACTAATGTATTTTAAGAGCTTTGCGGTGGAACCCACTTCGGTTTACATACACAAATAATATAATGAAATAATATAATGCAATAATATAATGGAAGAAATTGTGATTAACATACAAATAAATCTTCCGTATGTGATTACTTTTAACCTAAGCCTTAATTTAAACCTTAAACACTAATCCTAACACCTCATAAACTTAGAGTTTCTCTGTTGGTTTGTAATTTGAAAGTCAACGGAAAAGAATTGCATGTGATCACTTGTAACAATAAAAATATAGATCGTATTACCAGTGTAATCACATTTTCCATTACTCCATCTACTGGCAATATTTTCTCCCACTCTGTCCCCTTTATACGAATTATTACTATTAGACAGAGTTGATTTTTGCACAAGTTCTTCTGCCCAAGCCTGAGCAAGATTATCCAATTCCTAACCGAGTCACGATCAAAACTAAATAAATTGGATTAGTGACAACTTACTTTGTTGTGCTTCAATTTCAGCACTCCGTGCTTTATTCGGTATCTATTGATAGAACGGACAGTGTCTCGAATAAACTGACGTAATTGTCTTTTCTCAGCTTTGAGAACATCATCAGGTAGTGCCTGAATTCCATTCATAAACAACAACGTATTTTATACCCATATCATCAATACTATTAATATATATATAAATCCAGTCTGACTTGTTTTTCCAAGAATTAATTTACATGAAACTTGATACGATTAATAAATTTTATCTAACAATCACTTTAAGAGTTAATATATAAACAATGTGTTTAACTGGAACAAAATAATAATATCTGACCTTAAAGGTCAATCTTACTATTAAATAATGCTGAGTTACGGTGTTTTTTTTTATTGATTATCCAAATATATTTACAGGAAAGTAAAATTACTTTGAAAAATAATTATATATAAAATTATTTTTCTGTATGGCCCTACATTTTCTAGGCAATTGTTTCAGCTATTCAACAATATAAAAAATGTGTATACGATGAATAAAGGGAGGACCTAAAATCCAAGCTTGTTAACTTTAATTAACATGAATGAAATTGAGTAAATTGGTGAATTATCCAAATTGAAATTGAGAATAAAGTTGCGAGGTTTCCTAATACACTTCCTAGAATTGTTCGCTTGTCACACATAGACAGAAATTATTTCAGCCTTCTTAACTATAAAACCCATTGAATCAATTCTATTGTAGTCCCAAATAATTATGAATGCGAACAATTTCCATTACACATTTCCTTGCTATAGAATTTATAATTTTTTGACTCAGTAATTTGAAATACATTTCAATGACCATGAATAAATTTTTCAAAGATTCACCTGTCATCATGTAGGATTTAGAAACTGATGTATAAACTGATTATTTATCAAAATTTAAAAATTAGCAATATTGATCAATAAAAAATAATGATAAGTAAAATTTTAGTTCTTTCAGTTCTGCTAATAATTGAGCGATTAAAAAAATTTAATGTTAGAGAAACTGATAAAGTCAAGTTTGAACTTGAAACATTTTAATACTATAATCATAGAAAATGTCAAATTGAAAAATCAAAAATGAACACAAGTAATAAAATAACTAACTTGAACAATTTTCTGTTATCTTGCATTCATTTCTTTCGATAAATCGCATATTTTTATACAGCGATCGTCGAAATTTTCAACATTTTCTATTACAATTTTATTGTTTTCTGTGAAGTTCAAAACTTTATAAAGTCATAAAACTGACTAAATTTATTTTTATGATTAAATGAATCGTTTGCGATTAATACATTGTTACTACTAGTATTATGATAATAGTATTTATTAATCATAAAACAGAGTTTTACAATATATAAATAAATAAGATGACATTTAAAAAGGTACATTTTAGAAATGCGAAATTCGATATTATTTACATACAGTATGAAATTTCAATTAATGAATATTATTCCAAATTCATTTATGTAAAAGACTCGGTTAAATGAGTTGATTTTAAATGTTAGTCAAAGCTGCAATGTTGATTAAAAAATTTTTTGTACTTCCCCTTACTTCCTGATCACCCAAAAGAAGCCACATAACATACGGGCCGAGCTTTCACTTTTTAAGAAGGGAAAACACAAACTGATTGGAACTTTAAATTATGCCCACATCAATGATAACTACTAAACTAATTGATGTATAAATGCTTATCCTAATTAGAATGAGCATAATAACAATCAATGATTCCTGGAATCTCGGAAAGTATCACAGATATTGTATAAGTTATGCCATTAAAACAGACAATTACATTTCTATAGATGAAATATGAAAACTATAGTAATTTATAGCGAAAAATTCCATTTTTGAAACCTGTACTAATAAATTTGGTTCTACCAAACGCTCGAAAGAATCGGACGTGTTTGACATTATAGAAAAAAATCTTGCCTTATCAAGAAATGAAAGTTATGTGAAAAATTTGTCAAATATTACAATAAAAGTGATCATTTTTGATGTTACTGGCAGATAGGAAGGTTCACTGAACAGGTCAGTGCCGAAGACAGAATCAATTATGGAAATAAAGAAATGTAAAAATCACTATAATGGAAATAGAATTTTTGAAATGATATTCTAGTTATTTCATAAATGCATGGTCTGGTACCGCTAAAAAGTAGGCAGGGTGTAAAATTCTAAATGTGCAAAATAAGGTTAGAATCGATTCCAAAAATAAAAATAATGACATAAATTGACACAGAGAATCTTAAATTGATGTAAAAAATTCTATGGAATAATTTAATAGAAATATTACCGTGTAAATTTCAATACACAAAACCCAATGTTGCAAACGTCATAAAGTTGGAAGGAATGCTTTTAATAAAACGCCGGAAGCGATTCAGTTATTTCAAAGTAATGAAATGAAGTTTTCATTTTGTTGAACTTAATTTAATTAGTTAAATTGAAAAATACTTGCATTCAACATTATTAATCAAAACATGTTTCGTTGTCACATTCAGAAACACACTCAGAGTACTTTCGTGCATTATTAGTATTTATTAAACTGCATGATTTTCTATTTAAAAATTTCCATTGCTATTTAATCATGCCTGCTCGGGTGCCTCTTTTTGTTAATCATAAATAAGAACATTTTCAAAATTTTATATTGCAATTTCAGCTATTCAGTTCCCTAACCCTGATCTCCCAGATCAATTGATTAATATTAATTTATATTAATTGTGTTAGGAGTATTTAAATAAGAAAACAAATATAAATAAATAGTTAAAATAATAACTTAAGCCTTAGCAAATTTATGATTAGTTCAGGTTTGGCCGGCTGCAAAATAAGTTACGCATCATTGTTGTAAAGGCCAAAATGCACTGATAAAATGCAAATTGGCACAGACGATTCCTAGACAGTTTGGATTAAGAAAAAAAGAACAAATCTATATGAAATTGGCAAATTCACGCCTCCGTGCATAACTGATTAGCAAATCATGAAAAAAATAGAAAATAATATAATCTAATAATAGAAATTAATGAAAGAGAAAACAACAAAAGTTGATTAAACCAATTCATATGGCAATGTCAACAACAATAGATTTAATGAAAATCTGTTATTTAATAGGATTACCATACTAATTAACACATCAACAACAACAAATGCATTTGATATTTATATAGTAAATCCACATATCAAGCATAAAATTACATGCCTACGCGAGAGCAGGCTAATAAACACCGATTGAGATTGAAATAAATAAATAGAGAATTTGTTTACAGAGTCTTTCAGATTTAATCAAATAACAAATAATCAATGAGAAAATATTGGAATTAGAGAAATATAAACAGAAAATTACGTCGATTTTTATTTGTTAAACGAATTTTTTCTTAACATTAATGCAAATTCCAATTAATAATAAATCAAAATGGCCCCTAGACATTTAGTGGATTTTAGAAATGATAATAATTAAAATTCTTAAAATAGCGTTAAGATTTTAAAGATTCCGGATTTGGTACAAAATTCACACAAATCCTTTCGCCGTAGGAGCATATATTCTCATTTAATAGATTTTTTGAGACCAGGCAGGGCCGGCTCAGAGTTCGGGACTTTGGGGATTTACTAACTATGGCAAGTTTTTGACACCAAATGCAACTCGTTTTTTCACAAGTTGGATGCTAACGCAGGTCTTCCCTGCATTTTTAATACATGTACCGTAAAATCTTGACTATAATATGCACTTTTTTTCACATTTTAGTCAGCAAAAATAGGAGTGCGTATCAGACTCGTATACAAAAGTGTAATTTCAAACATTGAACAATTGAATTCTGAGCTATAAAGAAAGTGCATCCTTTCATAATATAAAGCGGGCAAACAAAATATATAAAAAAAATCAATGTTGTTTCGACCAAATAATGTGTAATTATTTTTTACTTTTTTATTGTAAAATTTTTTGTGTTTTGTTTCTGCTTTCTTCATCGAACTTTGTGAATTTTTAGAATATTTTTTTGTGGAATTTTGTTTTGTGTAGTCAATTTGTTTTTGATATTGAGGAAGTTTTCGATTTGTATATTTTTGTGAATTTATTTTGATATAATAAATGTTTAATATATTTAATATATTTGTTTAATAGATTTGAATGTGATTGTTTTTTAAATAATAGAACTCAGAATGTCATGTAAAAAATAATATTTAGTAAAATGGAGTTTATACTTTCTGTTGATTTTGATTATGCTCAAGAATCTACACTTTATGATCCAAAGGACATTTGCAATTTAGTTAATAATCACCTGTAATTGTAACTCGAAATGATCATCACTTGACACCGATGATGACCTTGAATGTGCCAATGGAGCCATGAATACACTTAAAGATTTATCAAGTTCAGTTTGTTTTTTAACCGGAACTGAGCACTGAATAGGAATTTTGGCTTCTTGGTTTGAACTATTTATATTGTCACCTAAAAACATGGAAAGTAACAAACTAAATATTAAAATGAATTTGATATATTCTCACCAGAAAGTAACGGCATTACGTTATCAATATAATTTCCTTTTACATTTCCAGGAGGTTTGTAATGACCCACTACGATACATTTTCCTTTGACATGTGCTATACCGAATCCAACCTCTTCCGTAGATCGCCAAACCATTTGAGTGAAATTTCCTTAGAAAATCAAGTAATTTTTTATTAAAATAGATAAATTAATTACCAGCTGGTCCTGAGCCTTTAATGAAATCATAATTTTTACTATCATCATACCATTGTTTCGATACATCAACACCTTAATTTTGTAAATGAAAATTCATTAAAGTTAATTTTGAGTTTACCAGAAAGTGTTACATTAGGACTGGTACTTTTTCGCATACTAATATTTTCACCAACTTCTCCTTTGCTCGATACGGAGCTGTTACGCAAACTATCAGAATTGACTAAATCTTCAGCCCATTCTTGAGCGGTTTTATCAAGATGTATAGAGTGTCTCAATGGGGGAACTCCGTGAAGATTTCGATACTTATTATGCTCTCTGAGACATTCATCAATAAATTCTTGTCGTTCCATATTTCAAAATAACTTTATAAAACAGAAAATTGATTAAATAGACGCCAAAGGTTATAATATAAACGAAATATTAAAACAAAATGGGAAACGTAGTAAGTAATTGATAATTAGAGATAATCAGTTACCGGAAATTTGATGGTAAAATTAAAACTTTAAAAGTGTATAAATATTAAAGTAAAAGAAAATTATATTTTACTATGTTTCATAATTGGTATAGGAATAATTAAAATTAATACAATTAATATAATTAAAAACAAAACATGAAATAGTTGCCAATTTTATAATATTAATGAATATTGTTAAAGTTTATTATTTATTAAAATTTTTAATTTTATATTGAAATTTAATCGTATTAAGTTTTGTAAAAGTTCTAATTTATGAGTCTGATTTTAATTTGATTGTGTCAATTTTTGGGTATCAATAAGAACAAAAAGGCTAATGTTGGGCCAGCACATAAATATCCTTGAGAATTGTTTAAATGCATCAGTAATACAGCACGAAAACCCAGCACCAAGATAACTTAAAATACAATATACAACACCAATTAAACATTTTAAAATCTGAGAGAATATAAATAAATATAAAATCAAAAACATAAAAGTTAAATAAAATAAATACAAAATGCATCAAGAACCGCACGAAATTTACATAAAAAATAACATAATAACAAGAAAATTTGACCGTAAAATGACCATTTATATAAAAGAAAAAATTAATGAATTTAATGAATAAAAATAAAATATTTTTAGCTGAATAAATTTATTTAAAAATGTTAAAAATAAATTACCAATTTAAATTAAGAAATAAATAAAAATTTAATTTAGATAACACAAATAATTTCAAGATCATGTTTGTTTAATCGCAATAAAATTAACACGCAAGGTTAAGGCCAAATTGTAGGTATACTGATGTGTTTTCACAAATTTTCAGTCTTATTTTTCGGAGAGAAAATTTTCAATTTTAGTGGTAACTTAGTTAGAAAATTAGTTGATGTGCGTAACTAGTCGAGAGCGATTCATTCAGGCAATTAACACGGGTAAGTGTTTTGTCTGAACACGACCACTCTCGGCTAGTGTATAATTATTGATTAAAATTTTAGATTGGAATTAAATTTATGGAATATACGCAAATTAAATTTATGGAATTTTATGATATGAATGTAGAATTTATATGAAGAATATATGATTTTGCCTCGGAACTTTTATCGAATTTAGACGGTAACATTTAATTTTAATTTTTATTTTGTGGCCCACAGCCAAAACAAACTGCAAGTAATTAAAATCACACATAATCTATCGAACCATGTAAGTGCGTGGAATATCGCCAATGATTCGTGCCCGTGAAGGCTCCGGCGTGCGGAACGCAGGAGTTGGAACGTCAATATTATCCGTAGATAAGGGAAATTGGAGGGTAAATGAGTAGTCCTTTGGCTACTCCTTCATCATTCGTTTCCTGTAAAATTAACATAAATTTTTAACAACAATCGGCTCAAAATATCTAACACTGAGTAGTCCAGTGGGCACTCATTAAATATAATATGAACATACATAGATCTTAAGGACAAAGAGAGGGAATGGGTAGTGGGGAAAATTGCGAAATCGTTGCAACAGTTAAAATGAATAGCCATCGGAAAAAGATTGATCCGAACTACTAAAATCATGGAAAATAATATTTTTAAATAATTTATAAGAATTAAATAAATTATGTTGAATTGAGACGGAAAATATGGGCGGGACGCTGCTCAAATTTTCCGAATCAATTAAAATACTTATCAAAATTAACAAAGTAAAAGTAAAATTCGGCTCAATAATTGATAGAATATCCGGATGAAACCATAAAATAAAGGCGGAACGCTGCTCAAATTTCCCGAATTGATTAAATACTTATCAGAAATAATAAAATAAAAGTGAACTGCGGCTCAACTATTGGTATAAGATTATTATGAAACTGTCAAATAAGGGCAGAATGCTGCTCAAATTTTCTGATGTACTGTGTTTACTTAACATAACCAAGGGTTTACAGACCATAAAAAATCATCAACATGGACAATAATAAGAAGGACCAAGCGAATGGACATAAAGATAGATGATATGAGAGTATAGGTTAACATTTGAAAGAGATAGGAGAATAATGGGACCTAAGAATTGAAACCGAGCACAGGCCTTCTATCGGCAGTTCGTTTGACCCATGGATCGTTCGGTCAATTATAGCATTAGCAATAGCGCTCACCTTTTGCGGACGATCTACCCACTCGAACACAGTTCCAACGTTGCTTAGCAACGGGTGCCGAGTGGCAAGCGAAAGAATATTTGTATGGGGTTGTCTGGGTAACAACCATATAGTTTCAAAATATCAAAACCCACCACTAATATTAGAACCACAATCTTATTCAAATCAAACAAATTATATGAGTCGGTGTCTTCCAACTTCTCTTTTCCTCGGCATTCCTGTTGAGCCGCTGTCAGGCGAGTGGTCATCTAGCATACGGGTGATCCTCGTGTCGTTGATGTTCCATGGCCGTAATAAAACATTCTTCGGTAGAGGTCGAGGAGTAAGATTGAGAAGGTAAGAGGAGGTAAGATTTATCTACTATGGTTTCAAGTGAAAGGAGGTTTCAAGATAAAGATTCGTCTTTTTATTTGCATTAAAGTCAAAAATTACAAACTTATTTGGTGTCCAGTGTATCAGGATGAGTGTATATCAGTGCTGGTCACTGATGGGTCCTTAAAATAGTTTAAACTGCCTAAGGGTTACTATTCACCACCCAGCGTTTACATAAGAATTTGAACCGCTAGTCACCAGTCAAAAATTGACGTTGGTACTGTGAACTAGTGGGTGGAAGGTTAGCAAAAGGTGAGCTCCTTTTCAAGAACTGCTAATGCCCTAACTCTCCTCGGGTTCACGAGCTGTCATAGAAGACTTCATGCTCTACTTGATCGGTTCCCCTTTCATCTATCTATCTATTTAATTGATTTACCTAATCATTTGATCGTTTAGTATCCCCATGTCCAACGACTTCAATTCACATTCAAACATCAATATCGAATTTAACGTCAAACTTAACGTTAACAGATTATATTTAAATTTAACGAACAATCAACGTTAAAAAGATATATTCAAATTTTACAAATAATCAAAGTGTTAGCTAGTTTATCGGTGCTCAAAGTTATTGAATGCACAAGAGCTAAAATCCATTCGCGTCCAAAATGTGACCTAATAAGCGAGCTCGTTTCAATTTAAACTGCCGCTCCCTCTCTTTTTTGCTCGGCCGATTCTTTCTTCTGTTCCTCTTAGGCAAATCTTTGGGTAGACGTGAGGAACCTGGACTCATAGTTTTTACTCCGTCATCTTTCCCAGTAATGTTTCCTATTACTATGGCTTGTTGTTCTGCCGATAGTATTGCTCCGCTCTGCATTAGGCCTGTGCGGATATCATCTCTCAATCTCAGTTCGGCCACCTGTTTTTCAAGCTCCTGGGCCTTCTGCTCGGCCAGCCGCAGGGCTTCATCTTTCTGATCTAATTTGGCCCTCAATTCGTCCATCTCTGTTCTTAATTTATTTACCGCCTCCGGGCGAAGCCACGTTTGTTCCATGTAGCGGCACTTCCTCACCATGGCTTCCGCCCTCTGAGTTTGAGTCACTGCCGTTTGGTGATATTCGGATATGTCCCTACGAAACTTGTCTATTATCCTTCTGTGTGAGTCCACTGAACAAAAAATCTTTATATACTCATCTTTATTTATTTCACTTTATACAATAATGACTATTAACATAACTTTATATTTCTAAAACAATATCTCTCGGAGACGTATCATGCCATCTAGACGGGGGAACGGACGGGTATGCACCTTTTACTTCCTTACACGCCCCGAAAGCATCTACAACAGTGCTCATAGTCGTGACAATGGTCAACGCGCTATGCCCACTGCTGGGGACACTCTGGGTCCTATAATATGATAATATTAAAATTTTTATTTTTCCGATTAAGAATTTATTTCTAATTTTCTATTTATGAAAGCTAATTTGAATTACCAAAAAGAAATCCTAATTTACTAAAATTTAAAAAAACAAAAATTTTAATTTAAATTACTATAATATAATTTATAAATATTATAATATAATTTATAAAATTTAATTGGTAAAAAAAAATAAGATTAACTTTACTATAACATAAAATATTATTGGTGAGTTACTGGGTTTCACTATTTGTTTAAATCATCTTATCGTTACCCCGGTAACGCCATATAAATATTTTCTAGCTGCCACTCGGCACCCATTGCTAGACAACGTTGGAAATGTGTTCGAGTGGGTGGATTGTCCGCAAAAAGTGAGCACTATTACTAATACTGTAATTGCCCGGACAACCCTCGGGTTCCACGAGCTGTCGATGGAAGACCTAATGCTCGCTTTACAATGTACCCTGTGTAAGAAAGTTCACGATCAGACTCATGTTGACCGGTAGAAATAGAACGATGTTCAGGTGACGCGGTGTGAATACTCATGACTTTTCGGCAGCAATTCAATATTATTTATATTTTACGACATACTACTTTTTAATGATATAGCAATAATTACAATTTCACATTCAATTCATAAAACACAAACCGATTAAATCAGACAATATTTGTAAGTTAATTCAATTTTAAAACGATACAGGACACATTAAGTTAATTTGTTCGCCAGGCGTGCGACTCTGCGTCGGGCGCGTTCTTTACGTCCCGGCCTGTGATTGTTTGAAGGTACTGCCGATGGAGTCGCCAATGGCGTTGAGCTGCTGGCCGAATCCCGGTACGCCAATTGAGATGGGGCGAAGATAAGAGGGTAAGTCGCCGCTTCTCCTTCACGACTGGCGGCCAGGGCGACTTCCAACCCCCTTATCTGCGTCCGGAGGTTCTGATTCAGTTGTCGTTCCTCAGCCCAACCCTTTTGAGCAGCTGTGAGACGTTGGTGAATGGACTTGAGTTTCGCTGGGTCCACCCAGGTAGATTTCACCTGTTGAACCTCCTTTGTGAGCTGAATTATCTGCTCGTATAGAGCTTTGTTGGATTGCTGGGCGCGGGATAATTCCTTTTGTGGTAATTGGACCGGTTCCATGACTAGTAAAAAGAATAATTAAAGGGGAGGGGTTTACTGATAGAGCGTAATCATATGATCTATATTTAACCCAAACAAACTAATGAAAATCACCTACAGATAATAAAAACTCTAAACTAATCAAAACAAAAACAAAGAAAGACAATTAGTTTTTAATTATTATTAATCAATGTTCGTCAAATTTGTGTTTTTATCTGTTCAGGGAAAGCCCTTCGCCACCCATTCTTCAGGTGTATAGCCTGAGATTGCCATGGTCGGCCTCTTGGTATTGCGGGCTCGGGCCGTGGTTGCTTGTGGGGCCTGTGTCGGGGAGATTTGTCGGGGGTGCCAATAATTGTCGGCGATCCGACCCGCCAGTAAATCCTCCTCAACGTTCGCCAGGTACTGGCGAGCTCGGATCACCTGTAGGTCTACTCGGCGCTGATGGGACTCCAGGCTCTCGAGCAGATGTCGAGCCTGCGGTAGATTTCTTCGGCCGGGCTCCATCTTTCGGCCATCTCTTGCCCCAGATTGTTTCTGTCGAGGAACTTTGATGGAGGAAATTCGGGACATCTTTCTTGTCTATAACGGGCCCAAGCCCATCTCCACCGGTCTGCGAGAGAAATTGGCAGGCGATTCGTTGGACTAGCTACTGAAATAAAAATCGTTAACCACATATACTAAAACTCAAGTAGATGAGCGAAATGATCTTAATTTATTCCTTTGTGGAGCCTTAAATCTATCTCAGCCCGTTATGGAAAATCGAGAACAAGTCTTATGGGTCCGCGGTTATGCTACTTTAGCCGTGAAGTCGTTGCCATCTTTTTTGCCGGAGGGTTTTCACAACCTGGACTTTTACTTGATTTTTTCAATATTAATCTCCGTGTTGGCTGTTAAAATAACTCGCCTTTAATTAATACCTAAAACAGGTAACTACATACCACTGTTGAGAAAATATTACCAAGAATTGTCCACCACGATTTCCTAATTCCCGATTACATTTTAAAGAACATATTTATGTTTTCTTGTCGCTAATCTGATAAATTCCCAACAAACAGATTGTAATAGTTCTTATGAGCTATCCATTTTACCAAAAAATCATGTGGAAGATATAATCGATCACTTTACAAAAAGGTCTTCCAGTTAGTTAAGAAGTGCTAAACATGCGGCGAAATCGTGAGTGACCTGTGAACGGATTCAAATGAAAATCAAGGGGCGATAAAAATGATGAAAGGATGGTGTGATGGATGAAATTTTGTAGAGGAATCGTGGCGATTGGAAATTCAATGGCTAGACCTGGTAGGTTGAGGATAATCACGAATGGTTAATAAGGCAACTGATGTTTAAAATTTCTACAATCTTTGGTTGGTGCTAATACAAGGAGATTGTAGCAGGTCATTTGGATGTTAAAATAATTTCATGCCTTTAGGAAAACGGCTGATCATGAATGTTAACATAAGAATTTACATTTATTACTATTAAAAATAAAATAAAAAAATCGATTATAATTTTTACTAGATTAATTAAGTTTATTTACTAAATATAAATCATATGTTCTTACCCTCTGTGATCATTTCCGATGCTGCGGCCACTTTCTCGTCGGGCATGTTGGTTATTAAATCCAGGTTGTTTATCATAATTGCAAAAAGATTTTTTCCGCACGGTTTGGATGATCCGTGTTTAATATTTGTTGATTTTTGCGTGGGCGTCGGTATCCGGTTGGACGAATTGATTGGATGGAATTTGGACGATAGTCGCTATTCAGATAAATAAACCATTTCGACAATCGTTTGAATTATCAAACTGTTAATTGTTAAATTTTCGAAGGGATGTCGACATTCAACGATGAAAACTAGTAAGTATTTATTTCTTTGGATAATAACGGCGGAAAACTCGCTCGTGCCATCGTCAACTTCACGATGTCACGGTGGGTGTTCCCACGTTAATTCCAATTTAATTCAAATCCATTTGGTTTTAATTTATTTTTATTTAACATATTTATGTTTTTATTGATATCTAACCTATTTATACTAATCTTTAACATATTTAATCAACTCTCAAGGTGACACCGCGTTAGAAAAGTCATGAGATTCTCCTCGTTCAGCAATTGGAATTTTAATTACTAGATTTATTCCTATTCTCTGAGTGTTCACAATATTGGATTTTCATTTTAAGTTTCAGTCAAGTTTTTGGAAAACATCGCGTCGCTAGTTTTTACATTATTTACTATTTAATAATGAAACACGGAGTAGTTTAAATTATTGGCCATCGTAGTCATTTTTTGGTTGGTGATTGAGAATTGGTTAGGAACCAAAAACTTGTCGGATAATTGAATCAAAATTGACTGTCGTATTTTATGAGAATGGATATCAATGTGGATGAACCTATTTCGTAACTTTATTCGTTGATGATACAGTGGTATAACGGTAGAAAAATAGATGGGTCGGTTAAGTTAACTATTCAAATGAGTTAGGGAATCTATGTTATAATACATTCTATTCTATCAATGTAAGTATTTTTGATTTAATTATAAATTTAGGCGGATTCAGTTTTTTGAACGGGTCAAATTCAATTTATGGCTGACTTTATAAAAATAAAGGAAGGTGGCTCTAGCAGTTGTACGGATGGGTTTGGATCTGAATAAATTCTCAGTAGTTGCTTTAATAATAATTTAGAAGTTTTTTTATTTAAAGTTTCATTTAAATCGAATTAGTTCATTTCATAGCAATAATTTCATATTAATTTTTCATTCCCCGTAACCTTTCCCTTTAATAAGCCTTAAGCGCATATTATGTTCATATTATATTTAATGAGTGCCCACTGGACTACTCGGTGTGATGATTTTGAGCCGCGTGTAAGATATTTTAGGTCGAATTTAAAGAAAACGAGAAACGAGGAAGAAGCCAATAGACCCCTTCCTTATTTCTCCTTTCTTCTATACGGAATAATATTGACGTTCCAATCCCTGCGTTCCGCACGCCGGGTCTTCACGGGCACAGATCATCGGCGATATTCCACGCACTTACACGAATCTGAATAGTATGTTGATTTTTCTGACTTGCGATGTGTCTTTGGCTGTGGGCCGGAAAAATTTCGACAATAAAACAATTAATTATGAAAAAACAACTTAATTTTATGCATCATAAA
This sequence comes from Schmidtea mediterranea, assembly GCA_022537955.1. Classification (NCBI taxonomy): domain Eukaryota; kingdom Metazoa; phylum Platyhelminthes; order Tricladida; family Dugesiidae; genus Schmidtea; species Schmidtea mediterranea. The sequence continues at coordinate 92,397,280 of CM039681.1, forward strand.
TATTTATTAATATATTAAAACAATATACAAATTACTTGACCAAAAATCATCATAAAAATAATATAAAAATACATCTCCCACCACGCCGACATCCAAGCAGAGCTCTACCGAGGTTGCGAGGACGGGACGTAAAGAGAGAGTTTCCAAATAAAACTTCTGCTCACCTAAAAAATAGATTTTTAAACAAAAGGTTCAAAAATGGTTTTTGGTTTGAAAAATGGTTTCAAAATTGGTTAAATTTTATGTGAAAATGCATCGGTATTTATACCTATTTTCTGTCCCTAATCTCGCGTGTTATTTTTGATTTAGTAAAACAAAATTCGACCTTGTTACTTTCTAGTGTATTCTAATCTTTATTTTTATTATTTTTCAATTTTTTTTGATAATTTTTTTTTATTTACAGTTTTTATTGAATTATTTCTAATTCAAATTCTATGATTTAAATTTCATTTTCATGAAATTTCATTGATTTATCAAATTTCGGTCAAATTTGTTGGGTTTTCATGTTATGTTTGTATTTGTATCGTGCGGATCTTGTTGCATTTTGTTATTATTTTAATTTATTTTTATGTTTATTTATTTTATATGTAATTATCTTTTTTCTCATATTTGATAGGGTTTAGTTGATGTTTTAATAGGTGTGAGTTTAAATTTGCATGTTATGTTTGCATGTGTGTTACCGATCCATTTAAACATTTTCCAAGGCCGTATGTGTTCTGGCCCAACATTATTTAGCATTACCAGCCACAGTTTTGACCCTAAAAACTCAAAGGTTTAGGAAAAATTCAATTATATAGTCCCCTTTTCTAAATATGTTTTAACCTGTTTGCTGCTTATTACCACGGCAACGGGTTAAACAATTGGTAATTTCTATATTATAAATTTTTTGCCTATTTTAACTAATATTCCCATGCATTTAGATGTCCCAGACAAGCTAGATCCTCTCAAGTGGCAATTTCTAGGATCAACGTTTGCTATCAAGTATGATCTCCAATTTATTAATTATTTTATTCATCATTAAGTTACAGGACGCCCAGAAACAGCCTTCAAAGAAAATCCCGAAATTGGAATTTATTTAAATGAAAATTTTTTCTCTTGATGAAGTAGTAGTTTTTACGATGTAATTTTATTTCAATAAAGTTTGGAGCTTTTATTTTCTGTTTTTTATAATTATGATAGTTATATGAATAAAATAATAATGATAATTATAATAATAATAATATCAATAATAATAACAGAATCATAATAATAATAAATTTCGTAATAATAATAACTATTTCTGAATAATAATAATGACAGCAGCAACAATAATAATAACGTTAATATAAGGTAATAGGACTTCCCGAATAGCAGTAATAACAATAATAATAATAATATTAAACTTATTGTGATAATAATAATAATAATAATAATACGAATGGTAATAATCATAATCTTAATAATAATAACAGTCTTAATAGATTAATAATAATGATATAAATTTAATGTTAATAATGATAATAATAATACCAATAGCGATAATAATAATATATTAATAATAATAATAATATTAATACAACTAAGGATGTTGATAACGATAATAATAATAATAATAAAAATAATAATAATAATAATATTATCAATAATAATATTTGAAGCATTCTAACGGTAATAATAAGTTTTCAACATTAATGACACTATATAGTCAATAACGTTAATAATTGTGATGTATTAATAATAATAATAATAATAATAATAATGGTGGGTTACAGGGTTTCGTTATTTGTTTAAATCGTCTTATTGTTGCCCCAGTAACGCCATACAAATGTTTTCTTGCTACCACTCGGCACCCGTTGCTAGGCAACGTTGGAAATGTGTTCGAGTGGGTGGATTGTCCGCAAAAAGTGAGCACTATTACTAATACTGTAATTGCTCGGACAACCCTCGGGTCCAACGAGCTGTCGATGGAAGACCTGTGCTCGCTTTACTCTGTCCCCTGTGTGAGAAAGTTCAAGATCAGACTCTGTGTTGATCGATAGAAATGGAACAATGTTTCGATGATACGGTGTGAGTACTCACGATAATAGCCTCATATAAGTCATATCTTGTGACCTGTTACTTGGAATTTGTTTAACAATGAATACAATTTTATTTATTCAAACAAGAAACGAAAAAATGTATACAATATCAGTAAGTTAATACGATTGGCTTGGCAGTCGTGCGGCTCGGCGTCGGGCACGCTCCTTGCGTCTCGGCCGACGATTACTTGATGGAACGGTTGATGGATTTGTAGTCTGCGCGATATTACTGAGGGGATCCCGTACGCCAACTGAGAAGGGGCGAAGATAAGCGGATGTGTTACCGCTTCCCCTTCACGACTGGCTGCCAAGGCGACTTCTAATCCCCTGATTTGTGTTCGGAGACTTTGGTTGAGTTGTCGCTCCTCCGCCCAACCCTTTTGAGCGGCAGTGAGCCTGAGATAGAGAGCCTTCGTCTTCTTCGGGTCCGACCAGGTTAACTTGATCTGCTGAACTTCGCGAGTTACTTGAACTATCTGGTCGAGAAGGTTGGCGTTTGCACGTCTAGCATGGGCAAGTTCGGTTTGCAATAGTTGAGTTGATGTCATCGCTACAATAGAAATCTTTTTAATTTCTTCATTAACTCAAATAAATTAAAATTCTAATTACTATAAAACATAATTTACGAGAATGGGTTTACCGATTTTTACCGATTTAACAAAATAAAACAAACAACAATTTTAATTTTTAAATTTTTTTTTAATAAAACTAATGACACATATTGTTATCTGTGCTTCCTTCTGTCCGGGAGTCAGGGTTCCTCAAAGAATCTCCTAACCCCTTCCTCCGTGGAGTAGCCTGGGATAACAGCTACTGGTCGCCTGGTATTGCGGACTGGTCGGGTCGGATAAATCTCGGCGATGCGCCCGACGGAGATGTCCTCTTCGACATTGGCTAGGTACATCCTGGCCTTAACCACATTCAGGTCGACCTGCTCTTGTATTCTTTCCCAATGGGCGAGAAGGTTCCGTGCGTGGTCTCGGATCTCCTCAGTAGGGTATTGCTGGTTGACCCGCTCGTTTACCCAACGGGGATCGTTTTCCATGCCCAGCATCTGCAAGGCGGTCAGATGTGGTCTCTTGGGTTGAGGCTCCTCGAGGCTTGTTGTCGGTCGTGCTCGCTTCCAAGCCCGACGCCATTCTTCTGCCACATGGGCGGGAATCCATTCGAGAGGCATTGGCTCTTCTAAAATATCATTATGGTTAAGTGAATGGGCATAACTTATTTTTAACGTAACTTATAGTAATAGTAACTTGGCGTATTAACGTCAAAACAGTGTTTGTCGTCGAATAATTATTGTGAACGAACAATTTACGTTACTCTCATGGTGTAACAAAGGGTCTAAGACAAATATCGATTTATTTACGCCCCGCACAAGTGTCTATCGGTCTATCCCAGTCATCTGTGGTAATTTAATAATTGACAACTTAGGGTTCCTGAGGAAACAAACATTTGGTTGTCGGACTAAAGTTTAGGTAAGGGAGATATTGATTGCTTTAAAATTTATACTATGAACACCAAATCCACTTAATATTTATATAATGAAGACAATTCTAATTATAATTTAATGAGATAAAATGCATATTGAAATTCGTGGAAACAGGAATAATTATCGCAGGTTATCTAGGAGATTATCGCAATTTGCGGATTGAAACCTAACAACAGAATTTTACACCGTGATAATTAGCAACCTTTAGTCTAAGCGATGTCTACAATTATCGATTTATAGTTCATAAAATGATGACAATCCTTAATAATATAATCTTTCATTCTAATATTCCTAAATACTCCTGATTATCTATTTTAAGATTCACGGGAAACAAAGTTAATCCTTAGCTCGAAATGGGTAGGATGACGTAGGGTTGCTATCGATTGCACTTTTAAGAAATTTATTTTTGACTTATATATAAATTTACTAAAACATAATAGTTATTCCCCCCATCAATTTACTAAAAACATAATAGCTATTCCCCCTTTTAAAGATTTATAATTTAGGAAAATAATTAAAATAAAATTTAATAAACTACCTTGAATTAGGGAACTTGATTCCCTCGGTATTTTCCCTCTCATTGTTTGGTTCATATTCCAACGAAAAATAATAACTGAAAATCAATAACTGACTAGACAGAAATCCAATCATATAAATAAAGGTAGATGCGTACGCTTCCGTTGTGCTATTGGGGTCTAGCACATTCATATGTGAAAATTGTTTACGAAAAAATCGAATCTCGATGATCAGCCTAATTTGCGAATTGGAATTTACGATTTCCGGTTGGTCATAGTCTTTATTCGATTTATGTTTCAAGTTGGTTTTAATTTTGATTTGTTTGTACTTAATGTCCCTATTTTCTTAGTATGCTATCCAGTTTTACTTAGGCTTACCTATATGGAACTCGAGTGTCGGTGAGAAATTCAGGTGGGTTTATTTTATTTGATTGTGTCATCATCAATCTATTTTAGGTGCTTTTGAGGTTGGTTTAGCCTTAGTTTGGGCGCATTATGAATTCATAGGCGATTGTTAGGGTTTGGAAGGCTGGCAAATCCGAACTCTATTTGGAATGTGCGTTTTCGATCGGATTTAGTGTCTACATTTTGAAATATTATCAAGTTTCGCTTAGTTTTCTATTAGGTTAGCGATTTAGTCACTTTACATGATTTTACCGTGATTTTAGGTATGTGTTATGGTTCTGTCAATGACTTTTGGAGGAATGAATTTATCTGCTCGATGGAGTTTTTGTGATTTTGGGAATTTAACTCCTCGCATTTTATTTCGTTTTCCGCTGCTTGCTTTCAAATACACTGGTCATACTCATGGGTGCACTCTAATCTTCGAATTTTCTACCTCAGCTAATTTCTTTCTTTTGTTTGTACTTTATATAATAATGATTAACAACTAAAACATTATAATCAAGTTAAATTTATTAAGTTAATTCGATTCATATCAACGATTTCATTTTATTTATTCCCCGTAACCTTTCCCTTTAATAGGCCTTAGACGCATTTTATGTTTACATTATAGTTAATGAGTGCCCACTGGACTACTCGATGTGATGATTTTGAGCTGTATGTAGAATAATTTAGGTCGAATTTACAGAAAGCGAGAAGCGAGGAAGTAGCCAAAAGACTTCTTCCTTATTTCTCGTTTCTTCTATACAGGGTAATATTGACGTTCCAACCCCTGCGTTCCGCACGCTGGGTCATTATCGTAATAAGTATGCACAGGTGTTAATCGGAACACTTACAACCATCTCTCCGCAGGCAAATAAAAACCCAACCTTGAATAGTTATGAGGGACAGAGCAAAGCGAGCATAGGTCTTCTATCGACAGCTCGTGAACCCGAGGATTGTCCGAGCAATTATAGTATTGTTGGGCTATAAGCCATCACTAAAACAAAACAACCATGAAAAAGTCATGTCGAAAAATTATGAAAATGGCTATTTGTAACACAAGCACGCACCGCAAACAGAAATTAAAAATATAATAAAAACATTAATTAAAACAAAATAAAAAATAACATAATTAATTAAAACAAATAATTAATAAATTTTGCACGAAAAATACATAGAAAAATAAAGTAAAAATACAAAACCGCCAAAACCTTGCAAAATAAGGTTTAGAAAATACACAGGCGGAGGAGGCGACCAGAATAAGAATCAGCAAAAAATAAAAATGCAAATTTAATAAAATTAATATTAAAAAATTAAGAAAAATAAATAACAAAAGAGAAAAATATAAAATTAAATAAAAACCATCAAAAAACCCGAAAAAATGGCCAAAAAAGATTCGAAATTAGCTGATTGGTCGCACACACGCACGAAAACAGTATAAATACAATAGCCATTGTCATAATATTTAACCTTAAAAAACCTTAAAAATATTTGTGAAAACTTAAAATTTTGAATTCGAACTTTGGTAAGCTTGTATTTCATTTAATAAATTTTTGAAATGTTTATAGTTTTAAGTTTTTAATCTTTAATTATGGATGGTCGAGGTGCTTTTAGTATCGACGACAGGTCCCCCTAATTTAATATGATTTTATGTTGTAATTTGTGGAAGATGGCTTGGCAGGATTCAATTCCCTCAGTTAATTTTGAGGGATGTTGATGTGCTGCCTTGTCGTCAACCACCCTTCGGTGTCTGCCGGTATGGTCAGGTCTCGTCACACTGATCGCAGAGTAGGACGCCGTCGTACTTCACCGTGGCGGCCATTGCAATGTTGGTCGGAGCGGTAGGGATTAAAATGCGGGAATATCGACATAGCTAGGGGGAAAACATTCAAATGGATGTTTAGGTAGGGATGAAATTTTTGTTTAAAACCTGTCGAATTGTTATATGAAAAGGGACGACTAGGGTTAAGTCGGTAGAAACAAATGAACGGATTAGAAAAATTGAATGTTTCTTTTTAATTTTGCCTTTTGTAAGGAATGGTTTTATAGAACATTTTTAAATAAAAATTATTTTTTCCTAAACTCAGGAAATGAGTGGAGCATCAGCATTTTTCTTTTCTGCATCGAATACTTTGTTTACTAGTTCTAATGGCAAATAGGATATCTTCACAATTAATATCAACCCATGAAATGAATGTAATAGAGAATGTTTGGGGAATGTTCGGATTAATTAATTTTAAAATTTTATAATTATTATATTTAATGTATTTGCAAATATAACCCACTAATGAAATGAAACTCTCCCTCGTTTAGTCAGGAAAATCTCAAGAAAATCCTTCTGAAAATTCTCATCAAACGTGTTTCAAAAATCAAAATTCCTTTTCTAAAAATGCATCCAGGATACAAAATCCCCAAATCATCGCGAAAATCAGATACCTCGGCATTACAATTGAATCACGATCTATGCCAACAAAAGTATAACAAACTGCTCGCGGAGCACGAACGCACACTCGGCACGTGGTTCGCTCCCGAAGCGGTCAAAATCCTCCAGGATAAAATCCACCGGCTGTCTAGATGCCGAGAGGATTTAATTACAGAGAACCGGGCTCAACGAATCATAATAAATGACCAGAGCGCCGTCTTGGTAGCATCATTTACGGAAGCCGAATTGGTAAAACGCCTAGCGGGTCGCGATCTGGCCTTAAAGTTGAATTTGATTCCCGCGAACCATCTTCCGGAAGCAACTCAAGCTGGTCCAGCTCAGACACCTAGGACCAGCAAGAAGCACCATCCCAGCAAAAATCATCGTCGCCGTGAACGACGCCGAGCTGAAGGCCTCACAATTTTAAATAATGCTGCACAAGTGCTCGAAGAAGCCGCCGCACTCGTCGCAGAGCAGCACCCAGAATTTGTGAAAGAAGATGACACCGCTTCAACCCCGAAAAGATCAACCGAACTGGTGCTACCAACTCATGGGAAGGAAACTGATGAGATGCAAATAGGCCTAGACATTTCACCCGTCGAAAATTCCACCACAACAATGAAAGAGAGATCGCCGACTCTCGCGAGCAGCTGGATGGACGAATTTGGGGAGGAATTGTGTCATACCGTTCCCCAGGTTGGAACTACACCATTTCAACCCCTCCGGAATAAACGAAAGTTCCCCGTCGATATCGACGAATGACTACCCAGTGGAAAGAAGGACGGATTCCATCATCCTGATATTATTTATATATTTATGTACTGATTATATTTCTGTGATTCCTTTTTGTTAAATTTTCTATAAATTCAATAAAAGTATATTTTTGTAATTCTTGTTATTTTAATAATTTCTGATTTCGCTAATTAATCGAATTATGAATGGATGTATAAAGTTTGGTTGGATTGTATTAAGATATTGATGGAACCTTAGGTATGCATGAAGTAGATTGAGGAAGTTCTTATTTTACTCGTAATGTCGGAATTAAGAGATCTCGGTTAACAGAAACTTAAAACTTCAGTTTTTATTACAGAAATACTAATAATTAAAAGCAATTTTGGTTAAAAAAATGGAATAAGTATTCTCGGAGGAGTTTAGTTTTCTTAAATTATTAATGAGGTGGTGATAAACCCAAAATTTCGGCCGATATAATAGAAATTTCGATAATTTGCATAATAATTTAAATTTTCACATGTTATTTAAATAAAATACTTTATGATTTAAAACAAATTTCTAGGTTAGAAAATTTACCTATTTTCAGTAGTTTAGGCAATTAAAGTCGGAAAATTAGATAAATTCGAGAAGCTGAATTTTAAAGGTTTATTTATAAATATTTTATTTTTATTAAAGTTTCTAAATCATCATCTTTAAATTTCATAAATTAAATACCTAAAATTGGTTCTTGCTAAATTAAATTTATAACTAATAGCTAAGCGACTAAACGTCTGATAAGGGTGCGATTCACTACAATCGGTACTAACTATTTTGCTATGTATTAAAGCGACTAGGGGAAAACAATATGCAGGACGTATACATGGGTTCGTCGTAGAATGATGGGAAAGGTATGCACAGATATCGAAAAGGTTAAAGGAGTTAGGCAGACGTAAGTCCTTCTATCGGCCGTCAGGAACCCGAAAGCGAGATTATCACAAGGAGTAGTCTTGGAAACGGGGCTCACCTGCTTGTGGACTCTCGGCTGCTGTATACAGTACCAACATGGGCTTGCCCATGGGTATACAGTGGTTAGATTAAAATTGTGGGGCGTCGGGGTGAGAAAGGAAATACCCTAGGAAGTGCAAGAGTAGTCGAGGAAGTAGTTTGGATGAATGAGCTTAGATTAAAACAAAAATTAATTCTACCCTGTACGCCAACAGTATTAGCAATAACACTCACTTTTTGCGGGCAGTCCACCACTTGAACACATTACCAACGTTGCCTAGCAACGGGTGCCAAGTGGCAATCAGCATCATTTTGTATGGCGTTACTAGGGTAACCATAAAGTTAAGCAAGAGGTGAAACCCTGTAACCCACCACATGAATAAAATTTTTACCTTTGACGACGTAGTAAAAGCCTAGGTAATGAGATAAGGTAAAATTTTGGATTTATAGTCGAAATCGTTTTGAATTTTAGGTTTAAAATGTAGATTATTTACGAATAATGGTATTGTGAAAAATCGATATACAGCCGATTAAGATTTTCTTTGTTGTAATTAGTTTCGTAGTATAGTTTATAGAGGTTAGATAATGACTTTTTTGTATGGAAATGTGTTTTGTCAAATAAAAAAAATTTATAATTCTACTAGATACATATTTCTACATATTTTTCTTTTTATTGTAATTTTCAAACTTTATATTTAAGCTTTCCCATGACCTCAACTCTGCTCTTTCTAGGGTTGGGCGATAGAATTTAGGAAGAGGAGAATGCTGAATTGACCTGGCTACTGCCTTCTCCGCGGCTTCCCTCACTAACAACCGGTTCGATCCGGGGTACCGAAAAAAGATTTTCATTTTTCTTTCTTGCGTGCATGTAGGCTATATTATGTGACTCTACAGCTACGCCATTGTACGAATTTATTTTAAATTCAAAGCTTCATAATGGAGGTTAGATGACAAAATAGATAAATTGATCATCAAAAAAAAAATTTAGTTAAAGCTTTATTGTCCACAAACTGAATAGATAATAAAAAAAAATAAAAATTGTTAATAATTAAATTCGTCATCATAACAAAATAAAAACATTAAAATGTAAATAAATAATTACTTTACTTCTGTAGTAAATTTTCAAACAAATAAATTAAGAGAGTAAAGAAAGAGTGTTTTTTGCTCAACCAGCATCGCCTTATATATCACGATTTTTCGTGTGTGTGTTTTGATGCATTAAAACAAGGAATTTATAGAATATTCCAAAATTATAAAAATTTTTATTCTTTTCGATTTAAATTTAAATTTTTACATTTTTATGTATCGAAATTTTTATTTTTCTTAAAATTTCCATTTTTTATCTAAATTTAAATTTTCTGCTCAAAAACACACAGGCGTTATCGTGCTGGTTAAACGAAAAATGGGCTTCATCAGTTTTTGCCCAACATCAGAGTTAACTTGACACTGTTGAACACTTACCTGGTGCGAAGAGAAATCTGAGCGCCTCCTGCATAGTACTGATGAGAACCATTAGCTCAAAACTAGTCTACTATTGGGAATTGGATTGAACATCACGTTACGCTCCCTCTTATTTATTTTTTAATTAGAATCAGATATTCGTGAATAACTTAAATATATATATATATATATATATATAAATCAAATGTTATGGATCATAAGATAGGTAAAGTTCTGCATACATTAAAAAGCGATGATTATATTACAATGTCTCTGTGCATCCATTCAAATGAAAATAAATGTGTGAATGTATTCCTTGAAAAATTATAATTAGTAATACATTATTTTCTTTGTTTGAACCACTACTTTATTATTTAATAAAGAAATTTATTTTTTTACTAATTTAGACTCACACAATAGTTAGATTTTTATTCCGAAATAGATAAGTTACAAACCAAATTTCTAGCAGATTTCAAATAATTAGTAAATCTTTCATCACTCAAAATCAACTTTAGGCAATTGATGAGGGTTGGATTCGTCATTAGTATTCCCTTGACCAATTCACACTTACACAAAGTTACTATCTGTTCAAGAATTTCCGACAGTCTATAATTATTTGACCTCAACAATCCAGAGTGGCAGCAGGCGTTTAGATTTTCAATGACATCATCAACAACTGTAGCAATGATATCTGCATATTGTTGTATTTCAACTAGAGAAAACATTCTCATTAATGTCATTATGCAAGCAATTTTTTCTTGAAAACTTGCTCGTTGAATTAAAAATACTTTGATATCGGAATCGTTGAAATATGAAGATTGTGATTGGAAGCTAACATTATTTATGATACACACTAGATCAAATCCTATTGGGTCGATAGCTTCTTTCGAATCTAAAATGAGGTTTTTAACCAATTGGAAGAGGCTTTGATCCGCTGTTGCGATTTGACAAAAGTAAGCACTGCCATCGGTGATCACTGATAAAATGTGAAGCAAATTTCGAGTTATAATAATATTTTCCGAATCAATGTCACTCATTAATTCAAGTACAGTGGAATAAATCCAACTGACAAATTCACCTTCACAGAAAAGGCTAACGACCGAGTTCTCGTTAAATTCTGAAATTCCTTCCAATATGACTCCAAGTTCTTTCATTCTAATTTTTGATTTACTATTTCTTATTGAAACCTTCAAATGCTTTATTTTATCTATTATATCCATGAGCAGTTAATGCTGGTATAAATTATGTACAAAAATATTCAACGTTCAATGATAAAGTTTCGAAAAACATAAACTTTGTCCATTTACCAGTGATAAATAAATTACAGCTTCATATTTATGAATTATTTTCACTATTTACATTCATACAAAGGTCAAAGTTCAACTTTAATAATCCTTTGATGTGCCAAAATTGAAGTATTGTAAAAAAATATTAAAATATCAAACAAACAATATTTAAAAACTAGATTAACTGTTATAAGATTGTCTAGATAAAATAATAATAATGGTAAATTTTTGTTTCTATCTGATGGTGATAGTGAATTTGTCGAAATATATAGTAAATGCTTAAAATGACGTTTCCTAATAATAAATATAATAGTAATTAATGGTTTATTGATGTAGTGCCTGCATCATATAATTTTTAATTACTTTCACTAAATTTTAATTAAATTAATAATGCGTTATTAAAAATGACAAATATAAATATTATAATACTTGTAATTTCCATGTAATATCTTCAGTCTATTGCAGAATGGTGCTTCCTAAAACATTCATCTAGAATAGCTACATTCTCCATGGAGTCCGTTATCTTCATGTCACCTGGATTATCTTTGATATAGTCTGTAGTTAGAAGTGAGCTCACGATGACTCATCGGTTTTCTCGTGAGCTATTAGTGGGTGAACAATCCAACGCTTTGTGAATTCTGCTTCGCAATGATAGGAAGAGCCGACATCGAAGGATCAAAAAGCGACGTCGCTATGAACGCTTGGCCGCCACAAGCCAGTTATCCCTGTGGTATTGGAATCTCACGAGATTACAAATTCCAAAATTCATACCATTTATGGCCAGAAGAAACACCAGGTCGGAGACAACCTCCACTGTGGTTACGACCTCTCCAACAGAACAAAACGGACTACCAATAGTAATAATCACTCCAATTGAGGAACCAAAAAGTGAACATCGTAGACCAGAGAAAAGAGGCGCAAGCAATGACACAATTGTGCTTAGCGACGAAGATTTCCTACAACTTAAAAGGAGAACTCTTCTAACCAGAAAATCCAAAAATCCTACTGGTGATGGAAATGTACCAACAGAAACCGAATGTACTGATGAAGTTAAATTCATCCTCAACAATGAGTACCAAATAGAATGTAAAGAGTGTGGAAAAGTGTGGGAAAACGTAAGAAATGGACTAAACCACCTTCGTCAAAAGCACGATTTCCCAAACAGAACAGATGTTATGGTATCTTGCGTGAGATGTGAAGTACAGTTCAAAGGAGCAGAATGTGCAAATCACATTAAAAATCACAAAAAAGATGACAAAGAAGAAAGTGAAGCAGGGAGTCTTGTGGCTAACACTTAAGACATCCCAAACGAAAGTAGCTGACTGTCACAAGCCGCAATCGAAGTATATTTGAGGAATATTCTGAAAATGAAAGAAAACCAGGAAAGGAATATTCAATATCTTGAACTTAGTACTGCGAATTTCCTCATAAATAGGAACCTCAGAGCATTCTATCAAAACGTCAAAATCGAAAAGCTTATCGGATGGGAACAAGTCATCTGGCTTATACATTGGAACAAATGTCATTGGATTGTTTACCTAGCTAATTGCGACTCAAAAACCTCTGTTATCTTGGACTCTGACAACCAAATGACATTACAGCAAAGATGTAACATAAAAGCAAAAGAATTGTTCCTCAGCAACCAAACAACTTCGATTGCGGTGTATATGTGATACAATACATCAGCGACTTTCTTAAAGACCCACAAGGAATAGATTATCATACACCCGACTCCAAAAGAATCAGAAAAGAAATAGGAGAATTAATATTAGAGGAAATGAAAAACCCTGCCTCAAAAATCAAAAATCCAAACAAAAAAATACAATCTTTACTTCAAAAATTCAGACTACTGCAAATCAATGTGAATGATATATTCCATTGGTTTGCGGCTGAATACCAAAAATCTTTACCGAAGATACGTACCAAAAGAGATGGAAAACTGAATAAACTAAGTTGTTCCTATCAAATCCAAAGATTATTTGGTCTGGCTCCTAAAAGAGCAGTCAATGAAATATATTTCCAAGAAACTTCTACAGCAGACTTGGAAACAAGAGTTCTAAACGAACATTTCAAAAAGGATGAATCAATGATGAAAGAGTGTAAGATAAAAAATGGAAACCATTACCAAGACTGGATAACAAAGGTCCAAATTGATAATAAAGAAATATTGGAAGCCCTAAAAAACAGTACAGATTCGGCCCCGGGGGAAGATAACATTCCTCTGAGGCAATGGATAATCTGGAACAACGACGGTGTCCTCTTTGATATGTTTAACTACATCAAAAGGACACACTATATCCCAGATATGTGGAAAAACTACACCACAACACTACTTATAAAACCCGGAAAAAACCAAGAAAGCAACATCCCCGCTAATTCGAGGCCAATATCGATATTGCCAACAAGCTATCGTATATTTATGAAAGTCCTAAATAAAAGAGTACTAGAATGGGCTAATAGAGGAGAACTGATATCAAAATGGCAGAAAGCCGTAGACAAAGCTAATGGATGTGATGAGCACAGCTATGTCATACAAGCGCTTATCGAAAAGCAAACAGAAGCTACTACAAAAACGAGCAATGTCACCTCGCCTTCTTGGATTTGGCAGATGCTTTTGGGAGCATCCCATTCCAAGTAATATGGCATACCCTAAAAAATATGGGAATGGATGAGGAAACCATCAACTTGCTCAAAGAAATCTACAAAGATTGCTCCACAAAATATAAATGTGGAAAGAATGAGTCAGAAAAGATCAAAATTACGAAAGGAGTCCGACAGGGATGCCCATTGTCGATGACCCTCTTCAGCCTCTGTATACAATATCTTATACAAGGCATAGCAGAAAAGAAAAAAGGAGCAACAATTGCAGGTCAAGAGGTTTGCATATTGGCTTATGCGGACGACCTAGTAATTGTTGCAAACACAGCAAAAGACATGCAAATGCTGTTAACAACAATCGAGAATTTGGCAAAACAAGCCGATCTCATATTCAAACCGGCAAAATGTGGTTATTACAGAGACCCAAGAGATAAAAAGTCCATGATGAAGATATATGGCAAAGAAATTAGCATAGTAGACGAAAAGAATGTCTACACCTACCTAGGTGTAAGAATCGGAGACACAAAGAAAAAAGACCTAAATGTCCGATTCGAAGAGGTCAAAAAGAAAACGACAGCAATCTTCAAATCCAAATTGCGAAGTGACCAAAAACTAGAGGCATACAAAATCTTTTGTCAATCAAAATTTGTGTACATCCTACAAGGCGAAGATATCGCAAAAAACAAAATTGAGACCTACGACGAAGAAATCAAGAAAATGATAAAAGAATATATTTTAAAATTACAAGACAAAAGTCCGTTCACAGACTTCGTTATATACTCCCCAAGAGAGAAAGGGGGGCTAGGAATAACGAAGATAATAGATGAACAAACCATTCAAACTATTAATAGAACGGCAAAACTCCTAAATAGTAGCCATAGAGCAATCCGGGCTATTATTTACGAAGAGCTAATACAAGTAGCTAACCTAAGAGGAGAAAAAGAGATCAACGCCATTGAAGAAGCACTAAATGGTTGGAGGGTACCAACAGATACAAAAAGAACTCCAACGCAAAGACCACCTGGATAACAAGGGTTCGGGAGGCCTTTCAAACTATAGAAAAAAAACACAAAATCAAGGTTCGATTTGTGCCCAAAGAAAACGGCATTGGGTATAAAATCAAATGCGACACCCAAGAAAAGATAGTGGAGCTTGATAACTCAAAAGAGTTATCAAAAAGCTTGCACTGGATGATAAAAGAGGCATACTACAAAGAATGGAAAGCCCTAAAATGCCAAGGATATATTTTAAGCCTAAAAACCTCCGAATTTATGGAGTGGAAAATGCCCAGAGGCCTTCCAGACCCTGATTGGAGATTCCTAACCAAAGTAAAGGCAAATATGTTGGACATAAACATGAAACATGCCAACCAGGGTGGAAGGTTGGGAAATACAAAGTGCCGAAAATTTGAAGATAAGGAATCGGCAAGTCACGTCATAAACCACTGTGCCTCAGGTAACTGGAGTAGAGTGGAAAAGCACAACCAGGTGCAAAACGAGTTGGCAAAAGAACTGACGAAGCGGAATATCAGCTTCGAAAAGGATAGCATCCCAAAAGAAACCAAAGGGAGTCTTAGACCGGACTTGGTTATAAGACTCAAAGACAAGATAATGATAGTGGACATCAAATGCCCATTTGATGAGGAATCTGCTATCAATAGTGCCAGAAACAAGAACATAGATAGTCTCAACTTTCGTTGTCTGTTCTTTGGGAACTTGGGATAAGAGGAACAACGAGCTCCTACGGCAGATGGAAATAATATAGTAGGAATCCAAAGAGATGAGGATCAATATGATCCAAAAAGCCATCCACGGGTCTAGGAAAACCTACGACCAGCACAGAAATTTTAACAATGGTTAAAAATGGCAAAAAGACATTTCAAGATGAATTGTGGACTCATCTAAAAAATGACCACCTTGAGTCCAAATATGCCTAGCTATCATGGTTGCTGATGGAAACAGTAAGGCACCTGATAGCTAACTTTTCACTGTGGGTATCCTCAGATGCTCACGGTGATATGAAAGGACACCACTAGTAAAAACCGCTCGTTTTTTTTTCTGACACCTCTTGCTACAAACTCTGTAAAAATCAAAAGGATCGATAGGCCGCGCTTTCACGGTCTGTATTCGTACTGAAAATCAAGATCAAGGAAGCTTTTCCCCTTTTAGTCAACACCAGGTTTCTGTCCTAGTTGAGCTTCCCTTGGGACATCTGCGTTACCATTTGACAGAACTACCGCCCCAGTCAAACTCCCCACCTGACACTGTCCTCAAAACAGTTCAATTGCATCCGAAGATCGCAATTTTTTCACTAAAAAAAATTAACAAAAGTTAATTATACTGCTTCATTGAGTAAGTAGAAAAACAATCAGAGTAGTGGTATTTCACTGTCGACCGAAGTCTCCCACTTATGCTACACCTCTAAAGTTCTCCTACAAAGTCGGACTAGAGTCAAGCTCAACAGGGTCTTCTTTCCCCACTGAAAACAATAGTTCACACTGTTTCGTCTGATGACTTCATAGAAGAGGTAAAGACAAAAGTTCAAGACAAGGAAAGTATTCCCCCGAAAAACAAGTTTTAATCTTTGCGAACCGGCAATTGAGGAACGAAAAGACCGTATCGGAGCATGCAATTCAGGTCGGATCGACGTGTCATTTGGTGATCCGGATTTTGGGAGGCATCGAAGGAGAAGCTTCAAGAGAAGAAAGACAGAAGAGGCTAAAATTAGGAATTGATAGTCGACGATGTCAGAAATCAAGGTTAACAAGATCCTTCACTAGAGTGACTGAAGATCTTTCAGTGGAGGATTTGAAAGAAAGAAGAAGGAAATACAAAGAAACTTTTGAAGAAGTGCAAAAAGAATGGATCAAATTAAAAAGGTTAACTGATGACCCTAATGAACAAAAATAGTCAAACGCTTTGAGCAAGAATTAGATGCGATGGGAAGCCGCAATGAAAACGTAGCGGACAAGGTTGCGGAAGAAAGCTTCAAGGCGGTTTCACTACAAGGATCGATTCGAAGGTTCTCAAGGAAAAATCCGATAAATGATGAAAGTAGGTTTCATGAAGAAGTTCAACTTGCAGATAGGAAAGCTGATGAAAGATGTTGTGAAAAGACCTCAATAAAGAGGCGAAGTGAAAGTAAGCGCTTTACTGGATGATGCGAGTACAGTGAGCTATGTTAGCAATCGAGTAGCATCTCAATTAGGCTTAAAAGGGAAATCTTAACCTATAAACCTGTAAGAGTAATTAATGGACGAATAGTATTCATTGAGGCGAAGGAGGTGACTATGCGGATTGAAAGTCTAGATGGGAAAATACAGATTTTATCGCATTGGAATTGGATTCAGTTGCTGGGGAAATGAAGATAATAAATTGACAGGAAAGGTGCTTTTCATGGCCGCATTTGAACGGGATACATTTTTCAATCATTAAGGAGAAAAAGACGGTAGAGGTGCTTATTGGGGCGGATTACCTGGATCTAATGAGATCATTGAAGGAGATCAAAAAGATCATTTTTCTCCATTTCATTCAACAATGTCGTGATGAATTACTGGTTAGAACAAATATTTTTAACAAAGATGGGGTCATGGTTTATAAATAAAGTTTAAAAGCAATAAAATGTTAAAATGTTTCTAAAAGCGCGTGTTAAACCATCAAAAATGTCGAAACCTAAATTGAGAAGACTTAAAAAAATTCTAAAAAAGAAAATTCCAATTCCTCCAAAAACAAGTTACACTCCATGGGAAAAACTTGTAACAGCAAATTTTCCAAAGTCAAATCTCATTTCGCATAATTTAAAACCAAAACCTGTTAAAAAGCAAGTGGTTAAAACAGTCAAAAAACATCGAAGTTTTTCGTTTTTCACTGATTTGTTAAAGGCAACAAGTGTTAAAAGAATGAATATTTTACAATCATTCCCGAATTTCGTTAATGATGATTTACTAGATATTTTAATTAAAGTTTTGATAAAGGAAAAATTAAAGTAAATAAATCGAAAAAACTTATGTTGAATAAGCATAAGAAACCTCTGTTATCACTGGTAAACAGTAAAAATCGAAAAATTATGAGAAAGATCATTTATAAACAACAAGGAGGGTTTATTGATTCATTGATACCATGGGCATTATAATTACTTGGTGGTTTACAATAAACGATGGGCCAATCGTTGCCTAATCTTAATTTAAATTTCAAGTCTTGTTGTAATGGAGAAGAAATGGACAAACCCAAAGGACGAAGCCGGTTTCGGTGGAGTAGAAAAGCTAAACAAAAGAGTTCCAAATTCGAAAAAGAAGACACAACAGGTGTTATCGGGACAACTGGCATACAATTTAAACAAACCAATGAGGAAAGATTTCCAACTAGACCATGTAAGACATTTGGTATTGATGATTTATGGCAAACGGGTTTGATGGAAATGATACCATACTCGAAAATCAATAAGGGATATAAATATATTTTGACATATATTGATGTTTTCAGTCATTTTGCTTGTGCTATTCCAATCAAAACTAAATCTGCAGATGGAATGGCTAAAGCTATAATAACAATGTTCAAAAATGGTCACCCTGATAATTTACAAACAGATTTGAGTAAAGAATTTTACAATAGTAAAGTGAAACAAGTTCTTAATAAAATAAACCATTATTCTGTACATTCTCAATATAAAGCCGCTTATGTTGAACGTTTTAATAGAACCTTGAGAGATAAACTCAAACGATTTTTTGTGCATCAAAGCAATAAAACATGGATTAATGTTTTACCGAAAATCATACAGAGTTATAATCATTCGTCGCATAAAGGTTTAAAGGGATTAAGACCTGTTGATATTTTCTCAGAAAATAGCTTCGATTTATGCCTGTCTAGAAAAATTGAAAAAGTTAAGGAATACATATTACGTTTCAATGCTTTTGAAGAAAACAGTGTAATGACAGAAGAAATCAAAATATCTGTATCATATATTAATGAAGTTGAAGATACATTTACGTTTATTAATGATTTATATATTGATACACTTGACAAGTTACATAAATATATTTCCAACAATTGTTTATATATATTTAAAACTCTTGAAATTCTTTAAGATGGATTATGCAAATTGGGTCTGAAAGATAATATTTATGAAATTACATTTGATAAAAACTTGGTTAATACATTCGGATTAAAAAGGCAAACATATCGGACAAGTGATATTGGTGTTCTAAAAATACATGTCTTACTCCTATGGGTTATGGCAGTGTCGATGATAGGTAAAATGGATTAAGGGCTCAAAATTATTTACCGTGTGTTTATCATTACAACTTGATTTAACGGATCAACCTAAATATTTACTTCCTGGTGTTATTGTCCATATGCGTTTGAAAAGATCTGTTTCCACAAAAATTATTGGTAAGAAGAGTTAGCGTTGAACCCATTGTATTAACCGGTCATCAACTTGGTTTTATACTTGTAAAATTTTAATCTGAAACTCGGTACAACGGATCATACACTGCTTCGAGTTCAACTTTCAAACATTGTAATGTTACTTCATTATCATTGTCGAAAAATACGGATTATCAAGAAACGTACACTCAAGATTTCGATAATGATGATTATTGCGCTACATATATGGAAAGTATAGTAAGAAAACTTATTTGGATAAAAACTTGAATTGTGGTATAACACTTGAAGAATTTAAAACCAGATACCCGTTTTTCACATTTGTTTAGTCCTTGATTTTGATTTGAATCAAAGTCAACTACTTCAAAATGGAAATCTGCGACTGGACATCAAATTTTCAAAAGCTACAACTGAACCAGTTCAAATTATAATATATGGAGTATTTGAAAATGAAGTGCAAATAACTGCAAATAGAACAGTACTTGTATAAATGAAGTAAAGAAATGAAGAAATTTGTCATGGAGTAAGTTTTATAAAACTATTGTTATAATTATAATAGTTCTGTTCAGATAAATCGAATTGGTACTCAAATATTGGGTAAAGAATTTGTCGGAGTGTTCCCATTAGACAAAATTCCCTATTAAAAAACAATCAGGCTATAGTTGTCGACACACATTCATCAACTCTTGGAGGAGAATATTGGATATCTATTATCCTGCTCTATTGATCAAAAAACTAGAAACTATTGGAAAACCAATTGATTACAACAAAATTCGGTTTCAACACCCATTAACTATTACTTGTGGTCAACATTGCCTTGCTTGGTTTATGTATAAACATTGTAATAAAATATGTGTTTCGTAAAATGTCTTGTTATTTTATTAATATTTTCTGTCATAAAGATAGTATTAAAGAATTATGTATTATAAATTCTAATAATATTTTTGGACCATTATTATTTAGTGATATTTGTCCCCCCTGTATTTTACAATACATAGATGCTAATCAAATTTTTATGTGCCTAATGATGGCGGATGGAAGATCAGATTATTAAAGAGATATTTTCCAAATCTGTTATTGATTCCATATTCAATGAAGAAAAGAGATTTTCCATCAAATATTACATGTCCCTATCGTGAACATTCAGATTGTGCTTACAAACTTTGTCTTTTAGGTGTTGTAGATTATTTAACTATTTTATAAATAAATATTTAATGTATCTTCCTTTATTAAAATTCAATAAAAAAACACATTCTCAAAGTGAATTACAATCAATATTTTTGGTATTAAAGAAAATGCATTCTCAAACAGGTTCCAATCATCAATTGTGGCCCTGAAGAGAGCCGATGGTTCGTTCTCATTTGGAAAAACTGCGAATAAAACTGTGAATAAATCATTGGCGAAACTGAAATAATAATAATAATAATAATAATAATAATAATAATAATAATAATAATAATAATAATAATAATAATAATAATAATAATAATAATAATAATAATAATAATAATAATAATAATAATAATAATAATAATAATAATAATAATAATAATAATAATAAATCATTACCATTATCGAATTCATCAAGTAAATCGGGCAAATCGAAATAATCGGGTATATCACCAGGAAAAATATTATTCAATTTAATATTATCTAAAACATTAAAATGCCCATATGCGAAGCTCTTATTCTCCTCAACCCAAACCTTTTTATCATCTTTGTTTGTAAGGACTACTTTCTCTGTTCTAAATGTGAATAACTGAGGATTTCTTGTGCCAAACCGAGATTGATGCACTTTAGGTATTTGCATTCCGTGATAACAATCCACATATGATTGATGTGAGATTGTCGTTCCTTTAAAGTTACGCCTTTTGCTTTATTTACTTCTTCATCATCACTACTGAGCAAACTATAATATTTTGGCCCGAGGAAGACCCATTCTTGATACGCTTTCCCTTTGTTTTCATCTTTGAACTTCCCAATTACCGAATCCAGATTTCTGTTATATAATGAATCTGATGGATTGTAATTGCTTGTATCCAACAGTCTGTCAGCAATCATTACAGGAAGTAATTGAGATCTTAATTTCACATATTTACATTCGAGGAAAAATGAGTCTGTGTCCCCGCCTATGATATTTATTTCACAATTGAGCTGTGCTCGATATTTTGCCAGTTCAACATATTGTAACTCATACATTCTGAGTTTAGATAGGTTTAGCACTATTTAGCCAATATAGCTAGGCCTATATAAACAAACTACATCTTTATTCAGCAAAAGCGCAATTAATAATAATAATAATAATAATAATAATAATAATAATAATAATAATAATAATAATAATAATAATAATAATAATAATAAATCATTACCATTATCGAATTCATCAAGTAAATCGGGCAAATCGAAATAATCGGGTATATCACCAGGAAAAATATTATTCAATTTAATATTATCTAAAACATTAAAATGCCCATATGCGAAGCTCTTATTCTCCTCAACCCAAACCTTTTTATCATCTTTGTTTGTAAGGACTACTTTCTCTGTTCTAAATGTGAATAACTGAGGATTTCTTGTGCCAAACCGAGATTGATGCACTTTAGGTATTTGCATTCCGTGATAACAATCCACATATGATTGATGTGAGATTGTCGTTCCTTTAAAGTTACGCCTTTTGCTTTATTTACTTCTTCATCATCACTACTGAGCAAACTATAATATTTTGGCCCGAGGAAGACCCATTCTTGATACGCTTTCCCTTTGTTTTCATCTTTGAACTTCCCAATTACCGAATCCAGATTTCTGTTATATAATGAATCTGATGGATTGTAATTGCTTGTATCCAACAGTCTGTCAGCAATCATTACAGGAAGTAATTGAGATCTTAATTTCACATATTTACATTCGAGGAAAAATGAGTCTGTGTCCCCGCCTATGATATTTATTTCACAATTGAGCTGTGCTCGATATTTTGCCAGTTCAACATATTGTAACTCATACATTCTGAGTTTAGATAGGTTTAGCACTATTTAGCCAATATAGCTAGGCCTATATAAACAAACTACATCTTTATTCAGCAAAAGCGCAATTAAATCATCCGCAATTTTAATCGACCTTCTAAATGTCGGTTTTGATGTATATTTGACCAGTTTCTCTGCATTATTACACAATCTCAGATTGATTCTCTTCTTCAGATTCTCCACTGTTTTCCCGTAAGCACTATCATTTAATAGTTTATAAAAATCTTGATCTAAACTATTTATTGATTCGGCTCGTAGTCTGGTATTTGTACTGATATAATCCTTCAGTATTGGCTTTTGTACAAATTTTATTGCCCGATAATGTTCAACTTTTACTCCGAGAGCCATATATAACTTTAAAAGACGTCAGTGAATGGCATAATTGTCTTTTGGGTGATGAGTAAATAATAATTTTGGTACTGTGGAATTTGGTGGACACATTTTCTCAGCAGTGACTGGAAAATCGTCTAAGAAATCGTGAATATTAGACGAGATGACTAAGTCTACTTCCACAGTGTATTTATATGTTTATGTTTCCAAATCTGAGCTAATGCAGTCAACTAAAATAGATAGTAATTCGACTTCATTATATATCCACTCGAAATGGCAACATGGTAAATACTGACTCAGCGCCCACCCGTACAAGTTGTTTATATCAATATAAAGCAATTCCGTTTCATTGTCTGTAACGGTATGATGCTTTTTTACAAATGTGAGACCACCGCGGATCCCACCCTCAAAGAAATTGTACATTTCCATATCCATTAACAGTTCCACTGGTTCTTTTAATTTCATAAGCGCAGATGCCCAACTCATCCCAGAAATACCGAAAAAGTTGAGTGGTTCAAGTGCATCATGGGCTTTTGATCTTTCTCGAAATTGTTGGAAGAAATCGCCAAGTAGAAACACATCCAATTTTAAATAAATTTTAAAATAATCCATCAGTGTTTCGCCACTCGTTTCTTGCCATATTTGTTGCACTAACTCGTAACCTTCATATGTATCACCTTCCCAAATAGGCGGCTAATCATAGGTTGTTTCCAAAATCTCCTCGCTGGTGGCAAAATCATATGGGAATATTCCTTTGTTATTAATAATGGTCTAAGTATTAAACACATAACGAGTCAAAGGTAATTTGGTCAGCGTTTTAACTGCATTTTGCAATGAAGTATTGTCAAATTGATAACAGTCAATAAATCGTACAGTAAACTTCCCCAGCCATACTATTAAACTTAAAAATTTCTCAGTTCTTGTTAGAATGCACCTGAGATTCCAATGAGGAAACTGATTAAGTCCATGTTTCAATATATGATGTAAATCATAACCTTTCAGATTATGAAATACAATAGGTAATGTTTCTCGGATTTTTCGCTGTTTATTACATAAATTACATGCAGCTCCGAGATATTTTACTGTAAAGTGACCATGGTCTCTCACTTTCTCCGGCATTGGTTTTTTACATAAGTAGCAATCGACCGCTAAACTGAACTCCAATTTCTCCTGATTTGTCAAAAAATTCATTGGAACATGTCCTCTATTCTTGTAATGAACTTTGACAATATGATTTACAATATTATCCACTTCAACCAGAAATCTGTATATTCAGTCTTATCCGATAAATTGTAAATAATTTTTTTCTCCTGTAAAACTATGGCAAATTCGGACTCAGAAAAAAAATTGATTGAAAAATACATGTATTTTTTAAAAAATTTCAAGGTTTCAATTATATCCTCTATTGGATCTTATTTAATGTCCACTGCATACACACACTAGGGTAGAAAATGATCAGTCATCATGAGCTCACTACAACCTACTATGACCACTTGAACTGTTAAAACTTTTATTAATAATGTTACTGTTTTGACTTCCTTGACTTGACCATATATCTCTAATATAATCCCAAACTGGAGTTTAATGACTATTATAGTGATTTTTATTTTTTGATTCATTATTTTCATGGATAATTTGTGAATAGCCAGTTGTAATAGGTGAATCGAAATGCATTATCAAGTCCAAATTCCAAGATATATTACGACCAAAATATGATCGATTATTTTAATTCCAAATAACAAAATTCGCTAGAAAGTATATTTTTTAAATCCGTTTTTTGCAACCAACGAAAAGATCCAAATTATAAACTTTTTATTTCAAATAGTATTGTTCATTATAAATTACAGTAAATTAATCCAAATTTAAATTTTACAAAGCATTCCTTTTAAACTCTACCTCAAACTTCCAAACTAATTTGATCTACATAAACAAACATAAAATTTTAAATAACTTAACAAAAAACTTTGGACCATGTAAAAAGTAGGCCCCGTTTAATAAAAATAAAATTAAAAATTAACACCATGTCCACCAAGTCTAATAGAATTATTTTCAAAGTATGTTTTAGTTTTCGAAATAAGCAATTTTCTGAAAGAAAGTGTAGGCCTTGAAATGTTCACATTCTTCAAGATATCACACTGTTGCTTTCAGCTTCTAAAAAACTACTGTTCCTTATTGATTTTGTTGTTTGATATTTTTCACAGTTGTAATTCATGCATCTTCATTGAAAAACATCAATGCTCTTTTCTGCTTTCTTCAGAATCATTTGGAGATTGCATTCGTTATAGGTGACATTTTCTTTTGTCATGTGATTTCTGAAGAGATAATTGATGGTTTCTTCATCTGTCATTTTTATCAACTCTAAAAATTGCTCGTTGTGCATAAATGGGTTACATGAGTTTTCTAAATTTATACTTAAATTTGTACGTGATCCAAAACTTTCACAATTTTAATTTTTAAAACTTAATTTGAAATTAATAAATAATTATAATAGTAAATAATGGTTTATTGGTATAGTGCCTGCAACATATAATTTTTAATTAAATTACTAATTCGTTATCAAAAATAACAAATACAAATATTATAATACAAATACTATTCCCGATATGATGAACAAAATATGGGATTCGATTGATGAAATTCATTTTACAGTAACCAAATTTAATCATAATACAATGAAAAACAAAAACGGACGAAACCTTTTTCTTTAAATCAACATCATCTAGATAAGGTATAAACATTAAAATGAATGTAATTAGTTTTATAAGATAATTAAAGAATAAAATGAATGAATTATGAAACTTTATGAGAGACTAACAGTATCTAGATCTGAAAACCATGAGGTAAATCAATATAACTATCACCATAAAACGTTAAGTTTCACAGTGAGAACATAATTTAAAATAATAAATTCAAGAACCGTCACTAAAATCAAAGTGACTAAAACTGAAAGCTAACACCATTCATTTGGATAGTAAAACAATGTGCAAAAAAATCAATGATAAATATATGTGGAATGTTCATTCTGATTTAACAGCGTTGCCGAATTCCACATAGCACCCTGACAATCGCGCACTCTCAAGCATACTGGGTTGAAAACCTAGTAATGGGTTGAAGTCGGCTAAGTCCGGCTCGCACGAGCCGGTTGCTAAACTTTATTCATTAAATAGTACTTTATGCATCAATATTCAATAGACTAAAAATATAATAACCAATAAGTTTAATTTTTTTAACTTTACATTTTAAATGAGTTCACTTTGAGTATTTTAGTTTTTCTAGTAAGTGTCAAAATCAAATAAAAGTAATTTAAATATAAATAACCATTATTTTTATATACTTTCTTTCACTACGAACAAAGTTAGAGTTTTTTTAAAATACAAAACATCGAATGAAGTTGTTATATTATATATATAAAGCATAAAGGTTACTTTAAGTTTACATATTAAAATTTTTCGTTTTTATTGGAATCGTTCGTATAGCATAGCAAAACGTATAAAAAATCAAATTGCCTACTAAAATCAATCAATTAAAGAAATTACTAGTTATTACGATTTATTGATAGATAAACTATGCTTATATTGAACTAATTACGAAAATTAAATAAATCATTTATTGAATATTCATAATATATATATATATTATTCAAGTAATATTTAAGAGCTTGAATGATCTCACTTTTTTATGAAATCATAATTCAAGTCTTAAAAACCATTTTTAAAAATAACTTACTTACCAGCCATCTCAAAAATGACAGAACTTCGCTTGATTTTTTTAAAAAGTGAATTCAATGAGTTAATTTTCATATAACCCTGTCACAGAGATGCCTTGTAATTAAATGGTTATGTGATACAAAAAGATATACCACTAAAGAAGTTGTGTAAGGATCAGCCATTTCACTCAAAAGCACGATTTCAATTCATTTTTATACCGAAAAACAAGTTAACATAACTTGTAAATATAAAGGCTGAATAATTATATTGCATATTAAAATGATAAAAAGTTAATAGTGATCCTATCTACGAGGGTCTGCAGGAATCAATTCATATAATAAGTTGAGACTATCAATAACAAAGACTAATATACAATAATTTTCACTGATAAATTATAGTTTGTATAGTATTTATTCCATTAAATAACATGATGCTATAACTGAACATTGATCTCAGTAAATTATTATCGATTTACTGGTAATCATCTATTAGCACTATTGAACTGGATCAGTTATAAAATTGATTGAAATGGGAATTGCCATGATGAAAGAGTTAGTGAAAAATTCCGATGAAATTCCAGAATGGAATCCGATTCTTGATCTAGTCACAGAATTAAGCTGCGAAACTCAGCAAAAAGTGGTCGATGAAATTTGTGCCGATCATTTTATCGATTGGCTACTGATCAAGATCGAACAAATCCTCAAGAAATCAGAATTACATTTGCATCAAAATTTGGAAGTTATGCTAAATTTTCTCGTAAATTTGACAGACAAAAGCGCCTACTTTTGTCAATATCTTACGAGAGACCCTCATTTGTTGGACACAGTCAAATTGATCATAGAACAAAAGGATCGAATGATGAGATTTTACCCCCAAGCCGCCCTTTTGATCAATAATGTGCAATATCAATTAGATTGCTCATATTTCAACGAAGAATCTGTAAAGTTGTTTCTAATTCAAAGAATTGAATCAACAGAAAAAATTATTTGCGTCACCACCTTGCTTAGGTTGTCAACAGCAGAGCAAATTAAATCTTTGGAAAAGGATGTCTGTTCAATTATTCCTGAATTGGTCAAGGGTTTGGAGGAATGTTTGGCATCGGAAGATCTAAGATTTAATGGAGCTGGCATTGAAGAAATTCTGAAAAACTTATTTGTCGTTTGCAAAAGTGAAAAAGCCAAAGTAATTCTGAAAGAAAACGTTTTTCTAATGGAAAAATTGAAACAAATGGAGTTCGATTGGAAATTTCATTCCCATAAAGATTTAATTCTTAAAATTAAAACAAAAATAAAGGAATAAATTATAAGCTTGCATCCATTTATAATATTGTTTATAAAATAAATATTTTTAAAATGAAAATATTAATCATTCACTGCGTGACTTAAAAAGATTTGATGAAAAAATTTCAACCAACATAACCCCTGTTGAGGTTGTAGGTAAAACATGAAATTAACAGTTGTTGATATACACAATTGTGATAGACACAATTACAATCTATTCGATTTTTGTTAATAAAAATTATGTGCTTCAGTGGCGGACCACCACTGGACAGCCACATGTGATTGTGTAGTCTGGGGATTTTTTTGTAAACGTTTTCTGTTCCTGAATAGAAGGTTTATTGAAAAAATATATTAAAAAACACACAATTCTAGCAACAAGTTCGTGGACCACCTAACTGCTAGTCGCGGACCACCAGTAGTCCGTGAACCACAGTTTGAGAACTTCTATCCTAGACCATGTAGGACTAGTAGATGCGTCTTTGCAGCTTAATCTATTTCAATAAAATTGTTTAAAAAACAAGTGTCTTTAATATTGTACTTTTTCTTAGTAAAACATTTATATCTTGTGTGGAGTTTATAGTTGGTGTAACCTTGACCCTAAATAGAACTTTTCCTTGCCCTCCAATAGTTACCCATTGCTAGACAACGTTGGTAATGTAACCATTGGTTTTGAGAGCGCCAAAGGTGAGCGCTAGGAAAGAATTACTTTGGCCCGACCTCAAGATGAGTTCAACGCACTAACGTTAGAATGTATTATCCTGGTCTCATACTTGTGTGTTCGACATTTTCATGACGTGAACTTAATCTCTGCACTACTCAAGATTTACTATAATTAATCTCAATATTAAATGACTTATTTGGATGATCAATATAAAGTCAAAAACCATTTATTAAACAACAACTGGGAGAACATTTTTATTACTTTGGTTGAGCGGCTCGACGCTTGGCTTTTCCGGGTCGATGCTTGGTAGGTTTGTTCGCGGGCTTCGTGGCCGCTGTCGTTTCTCTATAGGCCAGTTGGGCCGGTGCGAAGACTAATGTGTAGATTACCGCGTTGCCATCCTGGCACGCCGATAACGCTACCTCTAGGCCACGAATTTGAGTCTTTTGGTAGAGGGCCTTTACTTTCCTCGGTTCTACCCAAATGGCTTTAACCTGTTGAATTTCCCTGGTTAACTGCATGATTTGTTGGTATAGTTCAACGTTTGGTTTTCGTGTCTTACCCAACTCTCGTTGCAAGATCCTGCATGGTCCCATATCTACAAAATCGTCATTAAATCGTATAATCTTTCACAAATATCACTCGTCTTGTTTGTATTTCTAAGTCAGAGGTCTGGTCATAAAATTCACTACAACCTTATATTATTAATGATTAATTAATTTCTTAATTTGGTTTCGTCGTTGTATAATTGTGAGGGTTTGATTCTGCAATGTAGCTTCATAATTGTGATTGTTAGATTCGAAATGGAATTAATTTTTTCAATCTCTCCCGTTGTGGCATTTACATAGAACTCTTGGGTAGGTTTGCGTTATCCAACTTTATGTGCATAATCAGTTTATTTAAGGTCTTCCGTTGCAGTCATGAGGTCTGATTTTCGAAATGTGAAGGTCGTTGATGAGACGAATTATTGTGGATTCTACAATTGAGTACTACCGATTGAGGTTCCATAGCCCCATCGGTCTTATTCATAGACGAGATAGGAAGACTCAGATATTTGCAGAGGAAAACCATTATATTTGTTATTCGGTGGTAATATCACAGATCGTTTCTTCGTCATGATTCGTAATCGTTTTCATTGAAAACATTCGTAGTTGGATGGAAGAAAATCCTATACTGGAACTACGTCATCCGAAGGCTCGACCCTCACATTAATTGTAAAATGCATTATTAAAAGAAGACGGATTTACCATCTCGCGATGAAGTTTGTTCTTCTCTGGTTGTCCCACTGGTATCCTCTCGGATGCTACCGGTTTCTTCGTTCCTTAGATGTTCTCTATGGTAAGGCATATTTTGCGTCGTTAATTTGGTAAAATGAAAAGTATTAGCTTAACATTCCGATTATATCTGAGATCCTACGCAGCGCCACGTCATGTGGGGGCGATTGTGTAGAACCGAATTCTGCGAGACAGTACCCTGGCACTCTCATTTCTGTGCACAGGAATTTATTGAACTGCTTGTAATGGTCGATGCCGTTTTCTCTCATTGATTTTCGTCACGGAGATGCTGACATTATCGCTGGCATTTCAATCAGTGTCACCGTTCTATTTTAAATGTCAGTTGGTTGGATAGTTCAATCAGTTATTTTATTTATTGGAATTTTGTTTTCATTTTTCTTACACCAGCCTAAAGTGTACTTGTGGTGAGTGCTAACTTATTTTAAAGGTCAATTTATTATGTTCACATTTATTAAAATTTCATCTTTTATTTTTAGATGTCAATACATTGTTATTAGTTTTGCCTCCTTGATTCTTTGCATTATTTGGCGCTCCTACAGCTAATGGATTTGGTGAGTAAGTTAATCGTTTGTTTCTGCCTAAAATTACATCGTGCTGTAAACCTCTATTTTACTCGATACGTCACGGGTAGGTTCCGTTCGTTTTCCATGTTCCTCCTCAAATGGTGCTATATTGGTTCACCTAATGGACACCTGATGCCACAATAATGAATTTCAATTGGATGAGTCAATTATTCCTATGATGTTGTCCTCCATTCTTGGAGAAGGGATTGCTATGATTTTATTTGGCATTTCTATATTGGTGTTTGTATCGTTCCTACCAAGCTGGTTGTGGTTCTCATTTATGATGATTGTTATGAATTGATTTCTTAGAATCATTAATTTTGTTTATCTTATTCAAGTATATTTCAATTTTATTATCGCCCTTTAGTGTTTATCAATATTAAACTCTTATCATATCATGTTAGTTTTACAACACTCATTAACATTTTATTAATAGTGAATGCTTATCATAACAGCTTAAATTCGTAATACTTATTAGCATTTTTCCTGATACTGACTTATTATTATGGTAACTTAATACTTAAGTAGGTAGTTAGGAGCACACTGGGACCACACACCATTGCATAATATATAGGGGGGGTTAGTGATTATTTACGGTGTGTATTGATTACACAATGATGTAATTATTTGTGTGCTTTATCTTTTTTTTAGTGTGTATTTTTTCGAAATTTTTTAAGTGGAATTTTTGTGTGTGTATTTTTCGAAATTTTTAAGTATATTTTTAGGTGGATTTTTATGTGTAATTTTTTACTAAATTTTTTGTGTTGATTTTTTACTAAAATTTATTTTCGAATTTGTGTATTTTTCAAATTTTTGAAATTTAATTTTTTAAGATATAATTTCTAATTTAAATATTTTAGTATAATTTTTCAGTATAATTTTTGATATTTAAAATATAATTTTTTAAGAACAACCATATAATTTCTAAATTAAATTTTTAGTATAATTTTTTATATGATAAATTTAGTATGATTTTTGAAATATATTTTTTTTAAAGTAATAAAATTTTTAACATAATTTTATAATGAAATTTTTTATACATGATTTTAGCATGTTTTCAGTATAATTTTATCGACTAATTTTTTAAGATGAAATTTTTAGGATCATTTTACACAGAAATTTTTATACATGTTTGATAACGATCAAAGAAATTTAGTGTTAACATAATAATAATAATAATAAAAATAATAATTCTCAACACATAAAATAAACACGTAAAATGATCAAAATTTATTTAAATCATCACAAATCTGCTTATAATAAGCTCTTCTTAGCTCAGCCAACAAAATATGTACAACTTCCTTCTTCTTGTAGTCCCTGCAGCATCTGCACCTAAAGGGACAAGTCAACATTAAGGGATCTGCACAACAATGCAGTCATCTAAACATTTCAAACCATATCCTTGAACTGATTCGTAGTGCATCCGTACAATTTTTTCACTGTTGATTCTTGTCATTTGATAGATCCGTGTAGCCAAATATTCAGGAGCACAATACGAAAGTTTGTTTTTCATATTCGGAAACAGTTCTTCCATCTTCATCAGAATTGTTTCGAATACGTATGCTTCTTGCTCGTCGATCATTATTAATTTTTACAATTGTCAGAATTCAATCTATTTAAACACAATCAGTGCTTAATAAATAATCAAGTATTTCTTCGTCGGTATTAAGATTATTAATTAAAATTTTTATAAAATTAAATATTTCTTGTACTAAACTGTTGTATTCCAATGTTTTTATCCCCATGACAACGACTTTTCCACTTGCAAATACATTCACACAAAGTGGATTATACTTGACGAGTCTTAATGCTGGAAACAGTTCCGGTTCGTAAATGTTTTGTGTTTTGGTAGACAAATCATACAAGTTGATTCGACAACCCATGTCAATATTCAAAGATAATGATTGAATTTGTAAATTTTGAATCTGATATTTGAGATCTTCTTCCTGTAATGGTCTTTTGCAACCCATTACCCTGCATTTTCCGCTCTTAAAGAATAAGAATGAATATTTTCCACTTCTATCCACTACATGTTGAGGTTTTCCGGTCGGAAACTTCATTCCAGTTACTTCACATCTTCTTCTATAATTAATATTACTAATCATTTTCCGATATCAAAATAAATGATTCAGTATATCAAATTATAAACAAATTAAATAAAATAAAATTAAATGGAATTAAGAAATGATGCAGTATATCAAATTGTAGGGCCAAGTGGGAGCGGAAAAACTTTATTTGTATGTAATTTATTGCAGTTAAACATGTTCAAATCAAAATTCAATAAAATATATTGGCATAGGGGTGCAGACGAAATACATGGATTGACACAAAATCAGTTTTGTAAATTGAAAATGACAACAGTTAAAGGATTTGATAAAAACTGGTCGGTTAGGTTACGTCGAGGTGATGTAATAATTATAGATAATTTGTATCAAGAAGCAAATAAGGAAAAGATTTCAATAACTTGTTCACAAAAATCAGTAGACATTGCGGAGTTACTGTTATTTTCATAACACAAAATTTATTTCATCAAGGAGGAAGTCATCGAACATCAGAACGTGTCGCAATAACGAATTGAAAAACTACTACGTAGATTAGTCAGATAATGACACGTCGAACTTGATAGACAAACAACCCCAATAAAACTATCACGCACCACGACCCACGTTACGAACTCTCACCCACAATAGATTATTCCCTCTAAGATTTTGAAGAGAATATAATAATAATGAAACCTTCTCATCTATATTTCAGATAACTCTTGGATCGACGCGTCCCGGGTCACGCTGCGATTCCCGGCACACTCGGTTGCCCGGTGTCGGCAGGCGATGTGGGACGCAGGAATCACGATTGCGCCGGTCAAGGAATTCCGAACAGGAGGCCAGACAGACCATGACGACACCGACATCCCATTCGTTGCAATTAAACGAGAACCCGGTCGCAACGCGGCACGGGAGATTCGGGGTCAGGCCGAATATCTGCTTGCTCGACTGGAAGAGCACCAGCGCAGACGGATAAGCAGGTGGATAAAGCCCGGAGATACCTGGAGGAAGTAAATTGGGATATAGCAGCACGTCGAATCCAGAGTACTGATGGGTACGCCCATCCGTACAATACGTCGTTTAATTTAGACGACCCGCGATTGGACGTCACGACCACTGCTATCAATGTCATGGTCCCTAAGAAAGTGTTACCGAGAGGAATGCGAGACAGAAAATCGAAAGCAAGTAGTCATCGAGAGCATCCATATGCTCTTGAATACTCCGGACGAAAATAGATCTTGTGGAAATCAATCATGTATGACCTGACATGTAGTAGAAATATAATTTTTGTCGAGTTTTCTTTGGTTAATGCGAAATTTAAAACTATCTAAGTAGAGTTAAGTAAAACCACCGAAACAATATAAATTTAAAGGACCCGAACAGATTAACGAGTAATTTGATGAAAAAACTTTAAATTATCAATCGCAAAACGGCCCTAGAATTTATCTTCATAACGTATTAATAACCCATCATCATTCACACTACTAGATTTAAGCTTATAATATTGTTTGTTGTAGATATGAATTCCAACCAGTTCCTACAACGGGAATAACAAAGGCACAAAGGACCAATGTGGATCTCCATCAGCAAATACTGCAGTTAACGAAGGAAGTTCAATTAATCAAGAACACCTGGGTGGAACCGAGCAAGGCAAAACGCCTATACCAAAAGATGACAGCTGCGCAGAAGGGTTGGGCTGAAGAAAGGCAACTCAACCAGAGCCAGAGGACACAACTCAGGAGCTTGAAGGTAGCGTAGCCTTCACGGGCACGAGTTATTGGTGGACTTACACCGCACCTACACAGCTCGATTGGGGTGTGTAGATTTTGATTACTTGTGGTACTGTTTCGGCTGTGGGCTGGAAAAATTTAGACAAAAATAAAGCATAGTTTTGTTGAGGCATTTTATTCATATAGTAGTCTACATCTTCCTTGGCATACAATTGGCATTATTGACATACATAATAACGTTTCCCGACGCAGACGCCCAAGCAGAGCTCACTTGAGGTTGCTTGTGCGCTGCGTGGAGAAAGTTCTTTCGAAAATCATCCACTTACAAAGTAAAATCGAGCTTTCTGGTTCAAAAACTGATTTCTCTTCTACTTTTCATGAACTCTTGTTCTTTTAATTAAATTGTCAATTTTCGGTCAAATTCTTGTGTTTTCATGTTATTTCTGTGTTTATTTCGTGTGGATCTTGGTGCATCTTGTTATTATTTTAATTTATTTTTATGTTTTCGATTTTATATTTTAATTATTTTCTTTCTTATATTTTAAAGTGTCTATTTGATGTTTTATGGGTCTGATTTTAAATCTGCGTGTTATGTTTGCGTGCTATTACCGATTCACTTAAAAACCTTGTTCTGGCCCAACAATAATTATTTAAATTTTATTTTCTTTAGTAATTAATTAATTTAAATTTTTTATTATTTAAATTTTATTTTATGTTATATTTTAATAATTAATATATAATAATTAATATAATAACTTATAATAACTTGCGGTGCTGTATCGGCTGTGGGCCGGAAAAATTTTCGACTCGAAATAATTACTGTTAAAACGTCTATTGTTGTAATACAGATAGTTTCATAATTGGCTTCATCATTCTGGACATACATCACATTATCCGTAATAGGGGAATTCGGGAGATGAGAGGGTAGTCTTTTGGCTGCTCCCTAGTCACCTGTTTTCCTAAAAATCGACGAGTAGGCAAACGGCCAAGGATAGATAGTTAATTAGATAGATAAATAGGGGAGACAAGTTAAAGTATCATACAGCTTAACGGACAAGGTATAAGGACCGACATAAGAAATATAAAGAAATAACAGACACTTAAATGTATTAAAAGTAATAAACTTGTCCTAATAATGAATGTAAATATTTCTAGAATACAGATGAGAACTAGAACTAACCGTACCCTCCGTAGAACTACCTAACCAAAGTGTAAACCCATAAAAGCAATCAAATGATCGGCTCTAAATAATCTAAATAATGACGACGAAATAACGATCACAACCCGATATTCCAAGCCAAATAATAAAGCATTAACATTTGTGAAAAATTAACCCCATATCATTCAATTAATCAAGTGAATAAATTAACAATAAAAAGCAAATAAAATGAATAAAAGTGACACACCTAAAGTAATCCGAACATTCCATTAGTAATAAATAAAACAGCAATGTATAATCAAACTGAATACGATAAATCTTTCCATAGTGAATTTTCATGTTCCAGTGGTAGGAGAACGTTTGCAACTAGGTATGACCAGTAGCCAATTTATCTCAAATAAGAATTACTCCGAATCTCTTGCAACTCCTAGAAGTAACTGTGACTTAACATCAGAGAAATAGTAGACGGACGCCGACGACGAAGGAAGACGCATACTTCATTCTTCAACACGAGCAAATATCAACTGTAAAGGTAACAGGTTAAAAGGCAATAACGAAACAAAAATGCTTACTAAAATATTTTGAATCAGGAATTGTAAAGAAATCAATTAAACAAATAACTATTCCAAGTTATAGATTAATAAATGTCCACACGAATCAGGCGATAGTTTAAAACGTCGAAAACTCACGACACACCAACTAATTAGGAAGAAAGGCTGATCGACATAGACCGGGAATTATTTGTCAATAGTAATAAGAAGGAAATAATCCCGCAATTCGATTCGCAAGGAGAGAAAAATTTATATTGATTTCGGCACAATAGAAATTTAATGTTTCTTTTTACTTAACACGTCAATATATAAATCAATTTTGCTACGTCACCGCAGCTAGAAATTTGTACCCAACAGTGTGTCAATTGTTAACTCCATATAAACAATAAGCCGTATAGTTCCAATCTATTCCATTTGAACAACTTAACTCATGCAAGCGTCAAAGGCACTGAATTACTATAAACGATCTGGAGAGAAAGACCATTCCATCAACCAACCGAGGTAGAACCGAGCGAAGGACAATCGGAGGAAAGGAACCATCACTCAGAGGATATGGATCCACTCAATACCCTGAGAAAAGAAGAAGCACGCTCGCGACGAGAGAATGCTGAATTAGATCGCCAATTACTGCAACTATCCAGGGAGATACAAAAAATCAAAGCGACGTGGGTAGAACCCGCGAGGACGACGGCGCTGTAAAAAAAATTGAATGCCACACAGCGTGGATGGACAGAGGAAAGACAGTTCTGCCAGGCACATAAGACGCAGATTCGCAGTTTAGAAGTGGCGTTATCGGCTTGCCAAGAGGGTAATGCCGTGACTTATCCACTTGTATTTGCGCCAGCTGAGCTGGCGCACAGAGAAGCCAATTACGTCACTAAGCCAGCGGCGAAACCTTTACCACGAAGTCCGGACAAGGTGGAACGCGCCAGGCGTCGCGCACTACCAACTTCTACATCAAGTTGAATTATTCGATTTATCATTAAATAAATACATTTGTGTTATCTCTTTGTCTCTATCCCTTATCGTTCCACTAAATTATCATGTTGGAAAGAGAATTGTTTAATTAGAACTAGTAACTAGGATTCGGACAAGGAGTGATTTTTGAAACGCGTTAATATGAAGGGGACCGAAAGTAGGAAAATCGCACATAGACCTCATATCGGTAGTGCGTTGAACCCACTATGAGATCGGGCCTTAGCAGTTTTTTCGTAGCGCTCACCTTTGGTGATCTCATAACCAGTGATTAAATTACCAACGTTGCTTAGCAACGGGTAACCAATCGGGGCAAGAAAAGTTATGTGTATGGGGCCAAGGTTAAACACCACAAACCCCACATGATTAAATAAAATAAATTTAAATGCCGTTGTTAATTTGTTTAAATTTTCGGAAATATGAAAGATATAATTTTGATTTAAATAAATTTTTGAACTTTGAATGAATACAAATTTTGAATTACATGAAGGTGTTTTCACAGCATTTAACATGGCTACCACGTCACTGAAACTTTTATTAAAAAAGTTGACACCAGAAGAATTAACAAAGGATGGAGATGTGGAAATATTTATCCAGCAATATGAGAAATATTTCCGGGTCGATAAATTAACGGGTTAACTCTGGATTAATAAAGAGATTAAAAATAAATATTTAGAACTGGATTCGTCGATTAAAGACTATCGAGAAAAACTCCGGAATTTATTTATTAAGAATACCACAATAAGTCAAGATATTAAAACTGCGTTCGAATACAGGCAGACGAATGAAGAGCCAGAGGCATATTTAAATAAAATTAGAGTCTGTTGGACAAGTTGATGAGCCACGAATGGACGGCAGATAAATTAAAAAAAGAGTCATTGGTACACTGTTCCGCGGAAAGGAAACTGAAAATTAATTTATGGGCTGATGAAATCAAAGGAACAGAAGAAATAAAGAAGAAGATCAAGAAGATGCACGAGGTTAGGCAGATGAGTGAAGAGGTTTATACGGTAAGAGAAAGAGTACCCGAAGTAGAGATAAAAAAAAGCTATAGAGATGTAACCATAAAAAATAATAGAAATTTCGAATCCAATATTGGAAACAAAAGATACAGAGATAATGTTACTCCAGAGAATAGAATTGTAAAATGTTTTTACTGAAGAAGACAAAGCCATATACAGAGAGAATTTCTGAATAGACAGCGAAGAGTTATCACATGTTATTCATGTGAACAACAAGGTCATATAAAGAGAGAGTGTCCAAATAAACGTAAGAAAGTCATTACACACTATGGATGTGGAATGGAGGGTCACACAAGGAGAGATTGTAACCAAGTAAGATGCCAAAGATGTGGATTAAGAGGCCATCGAGCAGAAGATTGGTATACGAATTTGAACAGGATTAAGCAAACACCGACAAATAGAGATAACGGAAGACAAAGTGGAAATTACGAAAGGAAGACCAAACATCAAGGAAGAAGAAACGGTGCGGGAACAGGGATTCATTACCGGACTAACAAAAGACAAGTTGCATACATAGGAAATGAAAGCGATGAAAGACGAAGAAGAAATTTTCTCCGTGACTCCAAACGAAAAAGCCCCGACAAGAGAAGGCATTGTCGGGGCAGTTTTATAAAGGAGGTTTGAGGCTCCCCCAAAGAAAGATAAATAGAGAAAAGAGACTTGGGGGAGGATAGAGAGAGAAAGCAGGAAGTAAATGATAAACTAGTAGTTGAAAAAGGTAAAAGGTTTGTTGAAAAGAACTTTGAGGAAATTGAAAGATGTGAAAATATGGAACAGATAAGTACCGAGATATTGGCAATAGATAAAATCAGGTCGAGTATTATCAGGTATGACATAATGAAAGGTAGACCTAGTGTGGTAGTCAAAATTCAAAATCAGGAAATGGATTGTTTAATTGATTCGGGAGCAACAGTAAACGTAATTGTTGAACCAATTTATTATTATATAGGACTTATGAAGACCGCAAGTATCTTAAGATTTGCAAACGATAATGAATTGGAAACAAAAGACAGGGTATTGGTGGATGTTAAAATAATGGGAGTATGTAAAGTGGTAAGATTTACGATTGTAAATCACATAACACCAGAAGTGATTGGAGATATAGAGTTGTGGAAACAATTTGGAATGCAAATACAATGGCCCCAGAAGGATGAAGTACTCAGTCATGAGCACATGTGTAATATTGATGCAAAATTTGGGAAGCCTATAACAGGAACAGTAAGATTCGACAGAGCAACGATACGGTATTAACAGAAATTATAAAGAATAACCAGAATCTTTTTATGGCAAATAAATGGGACATCTGTTGCACAACATTGCTGAAACAAAAAAAACATACACGCGGTAGCCCGATAAATATTAAGCCACGAAGACAACCAATTCATTTGGAACCAAAGATTGAGGAAGCTATACAGAATCTGTTTAAAAATGGCATTATTAAGAAATGTAATTTACATGGAATACACCACTGGTTTGTGTTTGGAAGAAAGAGAAACAAGACATCAGATTATGTCTAGATTTCAGACAGTTAAATCTGGTTACTGATAGGCAAGCGTACCCAATGCCAAATATAGCGGAAATATTAGATAGATTGGAATGAGCAAAACATTTTACTTCAATAGACCTGGAAAATGCTTATTATCAAATAGAGCTGGAAGAAGAGTCGAAAGAAAAGACAGCATTTTCAACAACAACAGGCCAATATTGTTTCAACAAGATGCCGTTTGGAATAGCTGCAGGGCCAGGAACATTTCAGGAGTTAATGGGAAACATACTGGGCAACGTAAAAAGGACAGTGGTTTATTTGGATGATATTTTAATATTCACAGAGACAAAAGAGGAACATTATGCGGTTCTAAATGAGGTATTAGAAAGAATTGGAAGAGCAGGTTTGAGAATAAACCCAGAAAAGTGTCACATACTTACGCGAGAACTAAAGTTTGCACTTCCACCCGCAGATTTAACGAAAAATTTAATATTATTATCAAAATAACAATAGTTAAGAGGCGCTTGTAGCTAGAAATTAAAGGGAACAACTTTAAGACCACCATATATAAAGAAAATTTTAAAGATACCTCGGATATAATCCATGACTTATCTAGCGAATGGTATGCTGAACAGTGGTTCTTAATGAAATGCCAAGGAGATATAGCTAGGACCCTTGAAACCAGTAAATTAAATAATTTTAAGACTTTATCTGCCTTGTATTATGAACACTAGTATCCTGGGATGGGGAAATGATAAGATATTAAATAAAATAGGACTTAATGTTGCTGAAGCCAATAAATTAGCAAATATCTGTATGACCACTGCAATCATCTGCAGTTATAGAATTTATATGGATCATGTAACTAATAGGGAAAAACCATAGGTACATAAAATTGTTGTTTCTGGCACGAAGTGTTTAGTAACACAAGAAACTGTCACATTTGAGATCAACTTAGTAATAAGTAAAATATTAGTAATAATAATAATAATAGTGTTGAGCCAAAACACGGTTTTGTTTAAATGAATCGGTAACACGCACGCAAATACAACATGCAAATTTAAAATCAGACCCATAAAACATCAATTAACCATGCTAAAATATGAGAGAGAAAACAATTAAATATAAAATCGAGAAAATACAAAGTAAATTAAAATAATAACAAAGTGCAACAAGATCCGCACGAAATAAACATAAAAATAACATGAGAACATGGAAATTTAACCGAAATTTGACAATTTACCAAAAAAGCGAAAGTCCATGAAAATGGAACTAAAATTTAAATAATTTGAATTGGAAACTAAATTGAAAAATGGCACAATGAGAATTGCAAGGTACATGCACACCAACACTAGTTGCAAGTAAGATATTCCGCCAATAATTCAAGATAGCAAACAGATGAAAGCTCCTTACTTATTGAATTATAATATCGTGTCATTCCCACCAGAAACGAATGATTATCAACGACTTCATGATTTAACAAATGAATTATAATTCACATCAGAAATAAATGATTATCAACGACTTCATGATTTAACAAAAGAAATTATAATATTGTATAATTCACATCAGAAATAAATGATTGTCGTCGATTACATGACTTAAAAAATGACCTCAATCAAACGCACAATGCATGAAATGCCGAACCGGGCCAGAATCATGAAATGGTCGAGATTATCATCTATCGAAAGCCACCATTACGCTGCCAAGAGTCGTAAATTTCCGGATCTAAGTCATCCGCGTAAAGGATAATAAAACGAATATAAATTCTCAAGCGGGTACGCAAGACCAACATAACTAACCGGCGAGAACGACCCAACGCCTGAGGCAAGATAAATCCCATAAAGCGATTTTTCGGTAGTTCAGCTCCACTCCGTACAAAATCACAACTCACCACTCGTACTAGATACACCATACGGTCAGGAGATGCAGACAATCCGTGAGAATAAACGTAATGAAATTCTATGAACTCTAAACCAATTTTGTTCCGATCTGCACGGACACCCCGTAAACTGACGAAAACTAAAACCCGACGATATCTCACTAAATTACTGTTCAAAGAAGTAGTCATAACAAACCCTACATCGTGATATTTCTACACCGACCACGATTTGTCGCCAATAAAAAACTGTGGGACTACCCCGAACCAAATTCTGTATCGACCGCGTATTAGTTAAATTATTTTATTTAGTTCCCATACGTATCATATAATAATAAATATAATAATTTCACTCTTCATTTAACAGACTCATGGGTGGACGAAATTCGAATTAAAATGAGATTCCCATCCCACTCCGCTGCCCGGTGCAGGCAGGCGATATGGGATGCAGGATTCTCGATTTCTCCTGTAAGAGAATCGAGATCTGGTCGGCAAGGAGGAACTGAAGACATAGAGTTGCCTTACGTGAACCAGAACGAAATCCGGCCCGAGAGCTCCGAGGCCAGGCTGAATATATTTTAGCACGCTTGGAAGCCCACCAAAGAAAAACCGACAAGCAAGTGGAACGAGCCCGCCGCCAATTAGCCCAGATCAATGAGGACATCGCAGCTGGCCTGATCCCGAGCAAGAATGGGTATGCCCCTTCCTAGGGTATCTCATTCGAGCTCGAAGATCCCAAATTGAACCGGCCAACACAAGCCATGAATGTATCCGTGCCGAGAAAAATACTCCCGCGAGAAATGAGGGGAGAAACCGAAACCCGGCGAACTGAATGGGATCACTCCTACTCGCGAAGGCCATCGACGAGGAATTCGAGGAACTATTACCAGGATTCTCGACGTTGTTGAATGTGATGAAATAAATATTTCTAGTCATATGGTTTATTCTTGAATATGAATTTGTTAAAATTAATAAAAACCAATCAAGTAGCATTAGCGTAGTCGGAATTCACCTTAAAACATTTTATTGATAATAATCTTTGTTGTGTACCTGACGAAGTGACCTTTTAATGATTTGTTTTATTGTAGAAATGGACCCCTGCACGATACTAAACACGGCTCTCAAAAGCTCGCGCAAGAAGAACACCGATCTCCATCGGTAATTATTACAACTCACCAGAGAAATTCACCAGATAAAATCAACCTGGATAGAACCAACCAGAGCGAAAACCCTGTATCAGCGAGTAACGGCCGCCCAACGTGGATAGGAAGAAGAAAAACGACTGGGGGAGGCCCTGAAGACTCAGATTCGCGGCCTGGAGGTGGCGCTATTGGCCTGCCAGAAAGGCCAAGCCGTCACCTACCCCCTGGTCTTTGCGCCCGCGCAATTGGCCTATCGAACCACAACGGACACCACCAAACCAGCAGTGAAACCAGCTCAACGTCGTCCAGGAAAGATAGAACGTGCAAAACGACGATCGATGAAACTCTCGGGGCAGGTACAAACTTAGATGTCGTAATCAATAAATATTTTATTTAATTGTCTTCAGTAAGGATTTTGTAGAGGTTTGAAAGAAAGAAAACTGATTGATTGTGATGAACGTTGACGTGAAAGGGACCAGAATGAGAAAATCGCACACACACCTTCTATCGGTAGTGCGTTGAACCCACCATGGGATCGGACCTTAGCAGTTCCTTTGTGGCGCTCACCTTTGGCGATCCCATGACCAGTGGTTACATCACCAACGTTGCTTGACAACGGGTAACCATTCGGGGCAAAGATAATTCTATTTGAGGTCAAGGTTCTCCAGACCATGAACCCCACAATATTAATAATAATAATAGTAACATTAATATGTATAATAATAGTAATATTAATAATAAAAATAATAATAATTTTTACTTATACCAGTAATAATGAGTATTTATAATAATAATAATAATAACGATAGGAACGTCGAATAAGTTGATATCTTAAGGCAGTAAAAATATTTACATGTATCTACATGTCACTAGCGGCATAATATGCTTACTAGTGCATTTCTTCAGATGAACTAATAAATAAATGATACTTGGGATATGGCATACTTCCGAGAACATTGAACCATAAATAAGAATTCCGCAAAATAAGGTTGGGTTATTAAAAACACTGGATGATTATTAATAAACTA
Organism: Schmidtea mediterranea; assembly: GCA_022537955.1. Lineage (NCBI taxonomy): Eukaryota > Metazoa > Platyhelminthes > Tricladida > Dugesiidae > Schmidtea > Schmidtea mediterranea. Next base: position 92,440,435 of record CM039681.1, read on the forward strand.
GAGACACGTATAGGAAAATATCTAACATGTCGTCAGGGGTATAGAATATTTCCTGATGCATGAAACCCCATATACAACATGTAATTGTTGATAGGGATCTTGAGTTCCAAGTGGAATAATAGCACGATGATACTTATTATCCATTCTGTAGAAGAAAATGAAATAATAACTTACCGATATCATCTCATCAGCGGGCATAACCAATCAGAGGTATGTCTGTGAAGCATCACTTAATGATGCTCAACAGGTACATTAAACTAATATACTTTAATGTGAGATTTGGTGCATTTAATGCTTACTAACTCACATATTCTTATCAGGCACTAATAATACTGAAAGAGGTTACCAGTTCCCAATAGTGTACTGGGACTTAGTTGCAAACTACTTATTCCCTAGAAGACAATGGGATGATAACTAGCCAATATCATCTCATCAGTGGACATAACCAATCCGAGGTATGTCGATGAAGCATCGACTAATGATGCTCAAATAGGCTCGAAACTCACACGGACAAGAGAGGGGATTGGTGGTAGTGCTATCTGATTGGAATGGAGCGTTTTGGTGACTACTGATGATCCCTAAGAGGAACACAGTATAATCAAAAAACTAAAAGTAGAAAAATAAAACAGCTGAAACCGCAAGGTTGAAGCTCATCCGTATGGATCATGCCTACCCTTGTGAAGTGCTTAACCTGCTAACCACTATGCAGTGGACCTGCAGAAAAGTCCGTTGATTTAGTCAACTTTAGCGAAAATTGAAGACAATTTTTTAAATCTTACTGCATGTTTATTATTAAGATGCTTTTCAAATGATTCTGAAACATATTACTTGGGATACATTATTTAAAAAAATATTCCAGCTTTCGGATTTGTAAAGAAACACACACTTACATACTAACATGCGACAAAATAAGATAATCAAAAGATACTTAGCCAATCTATACTGACCAATCAAATCAAATAATTACGAAAATTTAAATACCGTAGATAAAACTAGTCTGTTTCGATTTCTGATAAAAACGTGCTATTTGTCACTCCTATTAAGTTTTTTATTTCATCTAATAAGTCTTTATAATCATCGAAATTTGAGTCAGATGCGATTTTAATCATGCAATTGTTGAAATCACTATTCCTTATCAAATTGATTCGGGCTTGATCATTTCTACATAAGATTAATATATTTTTTAAAATTTCTTCTATTCCAGAATTGTATCTAGTAGCCTCATTTGGAGTAGAAATATGGACAAAATCTGTGACAACATCAGGGACTATTGAGCATATATCGTCTTCCAAAGCTTTAATTTGCTCTGCCGATGAAAATCTCATCAAGGATAAAACGCACAGATTCTTATGCTTTGATTCAATTATTCGGAACAAAAATAATCTAATATCCTCATCATCAAAATATGAATTTTCCAACTGAAATCCGATATTGTTGATTAACAAAACAACAGATTCTTGGAAATTTTCATCATTTAAAATAGTCAATCTTAGAATATCCAAAAGATTGTCGTCTTTGGTGAGTTCTTGACAGAAGTATGAACTTTTATCTGTGAGAGAAATCAAGAAATTGAAGATATTTTCCAAAATTGCTATTGATTCCGAATCTGGATTCGACAAAATTTGCCTTATTTTAGAAAATACAAAATCAACAAAATTGTCAGAACAAATTTCACTGACGATTTTCCTTTCATTTTCTTTGGTTACTCCTTGAACGAGGGTTAGCATTGGATTCCATTCTTGAGCTTCATCTGAGGTTTTTATTAATGCCTTTACCATTGCAATACCCATTCTAAATCTAATCAATAAATTTTTAACTCATATAAATTGACCTTGAATGCTAAAATTCTATTGGATGAAATTTATAAAGCATTCTTTTGCATGTGTAATGTAATCAATGATTAGATTTATTATTAATTACATATAATTATCATTTATTATCAATTAATCTTACACCTAAATTGATACCAGTAATTACATAAATTGATAAGCAATAATGAAAAACAAAATTGATTCACGTAATAAAAAGTGCTAGAGGATGTTTTTATAATGTTTGACGTCACTATGTTTAGTAAAATACAGCTTTATAAAAATAGAAACAATTAATTGTAATATTGAATTATTGAAATTACACATTTAATTCCATAATAATTATATTAATATCGTAAAGTATCAACAAAAGTCTAACACAAAATGACCCATTTTTCCCGATTATTAAATGTTAGGCTAAAATATAGACTACCTTGATTTTATTAAAATGGATCGAAAAAGCCCAAAAACGGCAATAAGATAACTTGAATTGAAACAGATGCCAAATAAACAGGTTAAAATCAAGAAAAGACAAAAAACCAAATGACACAAGAGTAAAATAAAACAATAATGTCGGGACAAGACAAGATTTGTTTAAATGAATCGAAAATAACACTCAAACACAGCAATGCAAATTTAAAATAAGACCTATTAACATCAATTAAACAACCCTAAAATATGAGAAAAATGTAATTAAATATAAAATCAAAAACAAAAGTAAATTAAAATAACAGATATGCATCAAGATACGCACGAAATTAACATAGAAATAACAAGATAACATAAAAATTTGACAGAAAGATGAGCAATTCATAAAATTAACAAGTAACGAATAACATAAAGAAAAAAATAGAATGTGTTCAGCAAGAAATATTCCATTAAAAAATAAATAAAATAGATTGTTCATTTAATGTAGAAAAATGATAAAATAAGAACTAAATATTACAATTAAAACCAAGGTCTAATTATGTTTTAATGCATCAAAAAGAACACACAAGGTTAGGGTTACAGAATAGGTAAATATACCGATTCATTTTCACAGAATTTTAATCACTTTGTGAGCGATCACTTTTTCCTTGTGTGGGGTTAGTGGTATTCGTGACATTGACCCCATCACATACAATGTTATCCGCCCGCGAATGGTTACCCGTTGCTAGGCAACGTTGGAACTGCAACCATTGGTCACAGGACCACCAAAGGTGAGCTCCGATGTCAGAACTACTAAGGTCCGACCCTATGTCGGGTTCAGCGGCCTGCCGTTAGAAGGCCTCTGTCCGTCTTATCTTTTAGGTCCCTTAAATGCTTCCTCTTTATTTTCTCGTGTACACTAATTATCAACAATAAACAAAATATCAAAAGCCCACTTTTATAGTATTAAAACGTGAAAAATAATTTATTTGTTTTCGCCCTGGCCGCGTCTTCGTAATCTTTCAGTTCTACCCGTCCTGGCATGCGGGTGGGACCGTTTGTTAGGATGCTTCTATGGATTCTGGTCGCGATAGTCCAGCTTTGCTGGGGCGAACACCAAGGGGTATGTCACCACACTCCCCTCCTGGCACGCTGACAGAGCGACTTCTAAGCCTTTTATTTGAGTCCGTTGCACTTGGTTGAGCATCTTTTCGTTCTTCCAGCCTTGTTGGGCCGCGGTGAGACGTTGATAAATCTCCTTCATCTTTGTCGGTTCTGCTCAAGTGGATTTTATTTGTTGAATTTCTCGGCTTTGCTGTAGGAGCTGTCGATGTAGGTTCATATTTTCTCGTCGAAGATCTTTCAGCTCTCGACTGAGGACTCTTGTCGATTCCATTCCTGAATTGAAAAACATTTGAATAGTTAGTATTAGTATTAGTGAGTTTTGACGTATTAACTAATTTCATCCACCACTGACTTAGGTATGTTTACGAGTGGTATTAATTTCAACAAATCTTTTACTACACCTCTAATGATAACTTATTTATTTAGATTAATTCGTCATCGTTGATTTGAGCTTCTATAATTCTCTTCCCTACCGTATTTAGATTTTATATCATAAGGTCGTGCTTTCCTAAATAGAATGGTTAGAACTCATTTTACTCTTTTATTACAGTGGAATTTATTTTCGTTTAGTAAAAACAAAATCAAACAGTCAAATTAACCATTAACTTTTATTACGTAATACAAATTTAATCATTTTTCAAGTCCGTCCTGACCCTTGGGTTGAACGTTTCGGCGAAAACGAATGGCAAATGCCCATTGCGGGTGTCCACTGGCGTATGCATGCTCTCCTTCTTGCCTGGGTCCAAGTCGACTTCGAAGGGCTGGTTGGATTAGTTGCTCTGGCAGAATCAGTTTCGTTGGCGCGGTCATATGTAGCAATCTCGGGTCGTCCAGTTAAAACGAAACCCCATAGTCTGGAGCGAATCCGTCGGTACTTGGAATCAGCCCGCTCGCAATGTCTTGGTTCACGCGTGCTAATCGTTGCTTGGCCAGATTCGCCTTCTTGTGATATTTTCTTTCCATATTCTCGATCTTCATCAAGGTGAATTCCTCTCGTTGGCGAGCCTCTCGTGTCGGATTTCTACCCGGTTCTCGCTTGATTGCTATACTGGGTAATTCGAATTCGTCTCCGTGATCATTTGGTCTTCGGGGCCAACTAGATTCTCCATACGTGGCCAGGGTATATCCCTGATCCAATAGTGCTTGTCTATATTGTGCGGCAGAATTAATAGGTACTTGCAACGTTAGTCGGGAGTCATCACTCCATCCGCCGTGTGTATCTCTGCGGTCTAAATAATCCATATAATTAATATTAAATGGTAAATTTATTTTTAAGAATTTATTCGGTAAATATGGGTAGTCATGAAAGTGAGGTTCATCGTCAGCAGTCATTTGGGATGAAAATAAATCGCAATTATATAGGAAAGACTTGTGATTACACAAAAGAAGCAGTACCTCGCTGTAGTTCGGTAGCGTCCTTCTCTATGCCTACAGCATTAGGAAAAAGTTGGTTTCGGCGTCCGTTTTTCATTCGTTCCTTCGCATCTCGTCTACCTTCAGAGTGTGTTTGCCGTTGTTTGGACATGATATTATATGTTACTTATTCAATTTGAGATCAGTATTTATGTCTGAAGGGTTATTGATCAATTGCCGCTTGATTGGTTGAATTTCTCTTATTTTTTCAGGTATAATTAATTAACTTATTTCGGGACGTTACGACCTTTTATTTTTATTTATTAATTTGGTAGAGTTTATTTCTAATTAATGACCAATCGTTTTGATTTTGTAATCTATTCTCCGGTGGACTGGAGAAATTGACAGTTGGATTTTCTCTCTCTCATGAGGTGACATTATTTTCACAATCAGTATTGTGATGAGTAGACTAATGCGTGTTTTATTGTTTTTCTCTTATAACATGAATTTTTGTAGATTGATATTCTTACCAAGCTGGTTGTGAGCAGAATTATGGGATTTTCTACTCGTGATTTCTCGGTTATAGATCTACTGGGTGAATTCAGACATGGTTTCTCTCAGCTGGTAACAATTTCCAGGTTTATTTTGGTATCTATAATCTCCCTCTCAATTCCCTGTCCAATAGATGGTGATCAGTTCAACGTGTTGGTAGACTCATGAATTCAAATTCTCGTCGTCCTTTCGTCTTGTCAATGGCTCATTCGTAACCCATCAGTACTGGAGTTCCTGTCAACTCAAGACAACATTCATTATGATGACCTGTTGGATTCTCACGAAATATCAAAGATTACTCTGAATCCGATAATTCTCATGATGTTTTGTCTTCGACCTTTGTTGCATTCGTTCGTGAAATTTGGCCGCATCTACTCATTTATCAACAACTCCTCGATTAGTTAGTTATATTTATTTACCTGTAATTACATCTAGTTATGTTTATCTTAATTATATTCTATTATATCAATCACATTTAGTTACCTTACGTATATTCTAATTACGGTTCCTTACATTTAGTTGCATTTCGTCAGCATTAATATATTTAGTTATTTTCGTCAGCCTAATATATTTAGTTATTTTCATCACATCGATATCAAGTTTCCACCTCCCGAGCCTCTCAATTTGATCCTAAGGAACTTGTGTTCATATTAGATTTTACGAGTGTCCACTGGACTACTCGGTGTGATCAGTTTAGCCGATTTGTATATTTGATTTTTGGTTGATTTTTCGGGAAATGGGTGAAAGAAAGCCAGCCAAAAGACTAGTTCTCGATCTTCCCATCGCCCCTATAAACGAATATAAATTTACGTTCGAGGCCGTCGTTGCGCACGACAGAACTCTCATGGGAACACGCTATAAGCGGAGAGACTGCACTTACACAGCGTGGCTAGTTATATATCATTTTAATATCTTGTATGTTGTGTGGCTGTGGGCCAAACAAATTTCGACATTTAAGACTCGTTCATTGAAAACATATATTTTCAGATCGATACATTATTATTCATATATTATCCTCGGCATTCATTCACACATACGACAAAAGAGTTCCCACACATACGATCAAGTAGGGCTTACATAGAAGGTGCTTGATTACGTATTGTGGAAATTATTGCCGATAGTTGCTCCTCGAATTTACAGTAAATTTTCTACAGAAAAGTGGCTTGTTCACTAAGTGAACGCGTTTAAGCGTGTGTTAAAATTCTGTGAAAATGGATTGGTATTTATACCTGTTCTGTGACCTTAACCTTGTGTGTTAATTTTCATGGGATAAAACAAAATTTGACCTTGATATTACTTGTCTAATTTAATTCTAATTTTTATTATTTTTTCGATTTCATTTGACAATTTATTCGTTAACTTTTTATTTTAATTATTTCTGAATAGAATTATTTTATTTTTATTCAATTTATTCATTAACTCTTTTCCGTAAATTGTCAGTTTTTCGGTCAAATCTTTTGTTATTATGTTATTTTTATGTCAATTCGTGTAGATCTTGGGGCCTTTGTTGTTATTTTAATTTACTTTTATGTTTTTTAATTTTATATTTTTAATTATGTGTTTTCTCACATTTGAAGGTGGTTATTAGATGTTTATGGGTCCGATTTTAAAATTTGCATGTTGTGTTTGCGTGCTATTTCCAATCCATTTAAACAAAACCTTGTACTAGCCCAACACTTGCAAAAAGCTTTAACCGTTTTTTGTGTTAATTATTATTATTATTAGGTTATTTATTTACAAGTCGGTTAATCTCTGGCTCCTCGTGTTCCTTTTTATAAATCAAATAACAAAAACTTAACACAGAATACGTTTATTGATTTGTAATACAAATTCACAAATTGTCACACGATTTGCATTTTTCTATCAGATATCGCGATTCAACAACATAAAAGCAGATGTCCCAATGGAAAATAGCCTTGTCTGGAACGTTAGTTTGATTTAAATTCACTTAAAGTTATTTAGCTTGGTTCCTTGACCACTCATATCTTTCAATTTACAGAGCTTGCCATTGAATTTTAACCTTAGCTAGGCTCACAAAAAATATACTTTTAAGCCTATTAGGAGGTTCATCCTGTAAAACATTAAAATCAGTTTTTGTTTCCATAAATTTTATTTCAATAAATATCAAAATCAAAATTGTCTGCCTTAATCTTTCTTATTTAAACAAATTTTCTACGAAGATATTTTTAATTAAAATATCTTCTTATTTTGTTTTTTTAAAAATTAATCTAAACTTTTTAATTTTTAAAATTTTCAATTTAAAAATTTCTTCATCATAAAACTTCCTCATATCCCCCTTCTTAAGAAATTTTTAAGTTTTTCCACATTTCTTTCGATCCTTTTTCCATCTTCATTTCTTAAGATGTATCGTCTGTCATGCACTTTCTCTATCACTTTGTACGGACCTTCATACCTGTCCTGGCCTTTGTGCCGTGTTTCTACTTTTACTAATACTTCTTCTCCTACATTGAATTTTCTCCTTGTTTGTTCTTCTAGTTCTTCCTTTATCGGTATTTCTTTAGACCCGTACCATTTTTCCCTGCTAATCTTTTTTCCAAAAACTATCTCTGCCGGGCTTTTCCCTGTCGTTTTTTGTTTGGTTGCATTTAAAGTGAATTCGACTTCTGGTAATATCTCTGCCCAATCCGTCTTCTTTCTATCCTGTAGAGTAGCATTTATCAAATCCCGTATTGTCCTGAATTGTCTTTCTATCTGACCGTTTGTTTGGTGATGGTATGGACTCGAAAAACATAATTTAATATCTAGCATCTTTGTGAATTCTCTCATCATTCCTGATTCAAACGCCTTTCCGCAATCAACTCTTATCTCTTTTGGGCATCCAAATCTTAAAATCCACTTTTCTAAAATCGTTTTCTTTATTGTTTCTTCGTCTTGTTTTGTTATCGCTGTCAAGACTTGATACTTACTATACTGATCTATTATGCCCAATATATACTTCTTACGTCCTTTTGTTTCTGCCAACGGTCCACATATATCTACGAATATAATTTCGAACATTTCCTTCGAATCTTGTCTTTTTACTGGTTCTTTCGTTGTTATTGTTAAAGCCTTGGTTTTTTGACAAATCTCACAACTTCGAACAATCTCCTGAATCTTACTCCACAGGTGTTTTCCAACATATCTATCTTTCATATAATCGGCTATCTTCTCGACTCCAGCATGACACAATAGTCTATTTATTTCCTTTATTGTTCCTTGTCACTCATTTTCAGGTATCATCGTTTTCTTTCGTACTTCTTCTACAATTCCATGTTGGATGTTGCTTCTTCCCTCTTCTCTGATCGAGTCTAGTAATCTTGTTTTTATCTTTCCTTTCTTAGCTTCTTCGTGGGCCATTTGACATTGAACACACGTGTCACATTTAGTTCTCGACACCATGTCTGCATTTTGGTGATTAATACCCTTTCTGTATTCTACTCTTATATCTAAACTGCTCAAATAATTGATCCATGTTTGGAATTGTGAAGTAATCGGCTTCTTGGTTGTCATCATAAACGTGATTGCCTTGTGGTCTGTCCTGAGCGTGAATCTTCTTCAGTAGAGAATAGTGCTTAAAATGAATGCAAAAATAATATACCGCCAATAGTTCCTTTCTTGTAATACAATATCCTTTCTCGTGGCTCGTCATCGAGTGTGATCCATACGCAATTACTCTTTCCTTTCCATCCTTATCTCTTTGTGAAAGTACTGCTCCAATGGTATCGAAACTAGCGTCGGTATCTAAAATGAACTCTTTTTTTAGATCCGGAAAACATAAGATTGGCGCCGTCGTGAGTGCTAATTTCAATCCCTCAAACACGCTATTCGTTCCTTCACTCCATTCTAATTTTTTGTTACTTGGTCCGCTACATAATTGTTCTAACATCCTTGCCTTCTTTGCATAATCACTGATGAATCTTCTATAATAATTGCAAATACCTAAAAAGCTTCGGAGTTTCTTTACGCAGTTAGGCTTCCCAAAGTTCTGTATGGCCTGAATTTTAGATGGATCTGTCTGTACTCCTTCCTTGCTGATTATGTGTCCTAAGAATCTGATTTCTTCCTTTATTATTTGGCATTTTTCTGGATTAATCCTTAGGCCTGCTTCCTCAATCGCCTTTAACACTTCTCCGAGTATTGTATAGTGTTTCTCTTTACTGCTTGAATAAATCAAGATGTCGTCCAAATACACCATTGCTCCCTTTATTTTGCCTAATACTTTTGTCATCATTTCTTGAAACGTACCTGGTGCTGCTGCAATTCCAAACGGCATTCTGTTGAAACAATATTGTCCGTTCTTTGTTGAGAAAGCTGTTTTCTCCTGTGATTCTTCTTCTAGTTCCACTTGGTAATATGCATTACCTAGATCGATTGAGCTGAAAAAGACGGATCCTCCTAACAAATCCAACATCTCGTCTATGTTTGGCATTGGAAATGCCTGCCTCTCTGTTACCGCGTTCAGCTGTCTAAAGTCCAAGCATAGTCTAATATCCTTTTTCTCTTTTTTCCATACACATATTAGCGGTGTATTCCATGGAGAGTTACATTTCCGTATAATTCCATTTTCGTACAAATTTTGTATTGCTTCTTCAATCTTTGATTCCAAATTTAGTGGTTGGCGATATGGTTTTATGTTTATCGGCTCACCTCTTGTAACTATCTTGTGTTTTACCAAATGTGTGCGACCCACATCCCATTTATCTGCCATAAACACGTTTCCACTGTTTGTTATAATTTCCTTTAATTTGCTATCTTCATTGATCTTTAACTGCTCCAACGCTCGTATCAATCGTTCTTCATCCTTTATTTTTCTGCCAAATTTTGCTTCAATGTTACAAATATAGTTCTTGTCTTTTTCACTAGCCTCGATATCTTTAATTTTTAACAGTCTAAATCCAAATGTTTCTTGTAATTCGATTCCTCCAATCACGTCTGGTGTCACTTTCTCCGCCACAATGAATATAACTTCCTTCGAAACATTTCCAATGGTTACTTGCACCTTCGTTTTTCCTATTGTCTCGATCGTACTCTCGTTTGCGCATCGTAACTTATCGTCACTTTTCGTCAATTGTTGGTCCTCGTAGCTTGTTGAAACAGTTCACACTCACTACATTGATTCTTGCCCCAGTGTCTAATAAACAGTCGAAATTTTCCCCATTCATCCTTACTGTTATACTAGGCCTTCCTTGCATTCTGTTATACAAAATTTCAACAGCCTGCTCCGTTTTGATGGTTCCAATTCTCTCCACTTCCTCTTCAAACATTTCTCTCTTTAGGAACCTGTATACTTTCTCGCTTACCCTTCCAACATTCTCCCACTTTTCTGCCCCTTGAGGATATCCCATCAAATTTTCTGTTAGAATATGGCTCCAACCAACTCCTCTACTGGTGGAGCCCTGTTGTTTGGGTACGTCTTCCTAAAATTATCTTCATTTGTCTCTACACACGATTCCCTTTCTTCTTCTTCCTCGATACCATTTATTCGACTGTATCTGTTTCCCGTGAATCTTTGTCTCTCCGTCGCTTGCCCGTACCTCATCTTTGTATAACACTCCTCGGATCTATGACCATTTCTGCTACATCTTTCACAGCGTATTTCCTGACACAATCTTCTTATATGGCCTTCTTTCCCACACCCAAAACATCTTGGAGCTTTTTTATCTGGACAGTTTCTACTTATATGTCCGCTTCTATGACATGTCCAGCATTCTATTTTACCTTTTATTGGACAATCAATTTTCGTGTGTCCTATTTTGTGGCATAACCAGCATTCTGGCATTTCTCTTCGGATACTTTCTTCTCTCTGTTCTTTCTTCTTGTATTGTACTTTTCCCTGTGGTTCCTGATAGACCACTCTGGCGTAACTTTTCATACTGTTTATCTGCTCTCTTTGCTTTTCTACTTTGTCCATCAGAGTTAGTGTTTCCTTTATTTCTTCTGTGCTTTTTATCTTCCGTAGTATCACTTCTTTCTCAACTTCTTTATTCTCCGCACATACTATTAACATCCTTGCTGTTAATTTCTCTTTGGTAAATTCTTTATTTTCGAACAACCTATCAACAAGGTCCTCCACCTTTTTAAAATACGTTTCTATTTCTTCACCCTTCCGCTTGTAATTCAACAAGTTTTGTAGATCCTTTAAAACATCTCTTTCACGATCGAATGCCAATCGCAACCTAGCCTGGAATTCTTCGGCTTTTTTCAGTGTTTTGGCGTACACTTCCAGGAGATCCTCATCAATCATGCAAGATGTTAATCTTTCCTGGTCTTTCTTCTGTGTGATTCCCTTGGCGTCGAAATAAATTTCGCATCTTTTAATGAACTTTTCCAAATCGTCCCCTTGGCAGAATACCTTTGGTAGCAATCTTTCGGTGATTGCGTCCGTGTTTACCGCTGCCACCATATTAGGAGGTTCATCCTGTAAAACATTAAAATCAGTTTTTGTTTCCATAAATTTTATTTCAATAAATATCAAAATCAAAATTGTCTGCCTTAATCTTTCTTATTTAAACAAATTTTCTACGAAGATATTTTTAATTAAAATATCTTCTTATTTTGTTTTTTTAAAAAGTAATCTAAACTTTTTAATTTTTAAAATTTTCAATTAAAAAATTTCTTCATCATAAAACTTCCTCATAAAGCCTGTCATAAATTTTGACCAATAATATAAAATAAATTAATGATCATCCGGTCTTGTCATTATTAATTGCTCTTTATCTGTACTTTGATTTTGAGGAAAGTTTAAAATTTCATATAAAAATATTGATATATAAATATAAAATATGACATTCAACTTTACTCGTTTCCACGGATCAATATAAATTTTATAAATTTTTAATTAATTTTTGTACTTTTATTATTTTCGATGTTTTCGGTTTATTATAAATTTTCCGTACATTCATTTTATTTCTATAATTTTATTACAACCCCAACATTATTATTATTATTGTTATTTATTTTACTTTTTATAATTATAATTATTATTATTATTATTATTATTATTATTATTTTTATATTAATACTATTACATCAAATCTAAAACTTAATATGTTAAAGTTGATAGAATTGCCAAAGATCATGCCAAATTGATAAAGTTTGATGTCTCGGCACAAAGATGCAAAACTTTAAAAAAAATAATTAAAACTATTTCCACAAGTTTGATAAAAGTAATATTATTATCATTTTTATGACCACTCATATTTCCCAACTTACAGAGCTTGCCATTAAATTTTGACCTTACCCAGACCCTTAAAGAAATATGCTTTTAAGCCTGTCCTATATTTTGACCAATAATATGAAATAAATTGACGATCATCTGGTCTTGTCTCTATTTATTGCTCTTTATCTGTAAATAAATCTAGCTTACTTTTAAATTTCCAATCAAGAAATAGGCTTTTAAATCACGTCTTTTCTTTATTTTTTATCCTCAATTATTTTGATGATTACCAAGTCTTGCTTTTATTTATTGCCTTTTATCGACTTTTAATAGAGATAACCTATGAAATCTGTTCATATCCAGACCTATTTCAATAAAAAAAACAAGCCTTCAACTTATGTGTGTCCTTAATTTATGACCATCAAAACAAAAATAAATTTTTCATAAAATATTTTTAAATCATGCAGTAAGGGATTAATATTTTCATTTTAAAAATATAATTTATTCCTTTATTTTTGTTTTAATTTTAAGAATTAAATCTTTATGGGAATGAAATTTCCAATTGAACTCCATTTGTTTTCTTTCAGAATTACTTTGGCTTTTTCACTTTTGCAAACTACAAATAAGTTTTTCAAATATTCTTCAATGCTAGATCCTTCAAACCTCAGATCGTCCGCCACCAAACATTCCTCCAAACCCTTGACCAATCCAGGAATAATTGAACAGACATCCTTTTCCAAAGATTTAATTTGCTCTGCTGTTGACAACCTAAGCAAGGTGGTGACGCAAATAATTTTTTCTGTTGATTCAATTCTTTGAATTAGAAACAACTTTACAGATTCTTCGTTGAAATATGAGCAATCTAATTGATATTGCACATTATTGATCAAAAGGGCGGCTTGGGGGTAAAATCTCTTCATTCGATCCTTTTGTTCTATGATCGATTTGACTGTGTCCAACAAATGAGGGTCTCTCGTAAGATATTGACAAAAGTAGGCGCTTTTGTCTGTCAAATTTATGAGAAAATTTAGGATAACTTCCAAATTTTGATGCAAATGTAATTCTGATTTCTTGAGGATTTGTTCGATCTTGATCAGTAGCCAATCGATAAAATGATCGGCACAAATTTCATCGACCACTTTTTGCTGAGTTTCGCAGCTTAATTCTGTGACTAGATCAAGAATCGGATTCCATTCTGGAATTTCATCGGAATTTTTCACTAACTCTTTCATCATGGCAATTCCCATTTCAATCAATTTTATAACTGATTCAGTTCAATAGTGCTAATTAGATGATTACCAGTAAATCGATAATAATTTACTGAGATCAAGATCAATCTTCAGTGATGCCATATACGCATTCTATAAATTGTCAGTGAAAGTTATTGTATGCGTTGACATAATTTTAATTCTTGTTTATATTAGACATTTTAAATCTTAATTTTATTTAATAAATAATTAAATAAACAATGCAACATAGAGGAAAATCTATTTTGATGTAATAAAAAACATTAATATCCATAATTTGAATTGTTTCAAACTTATGAAAAATTTCTGAATATGTAAAAAGTAGTTTATCAAATTTATATAACATCCTTTCCTTAGCTCATTATTTAGGTAAACATATTTTCACTTTTCAGATTTTTCTTTCACTTATGAAACTTTGTAAATCAAATATTAAACCAGTTCCCTATTTGATAAAATAAACAAATAATCACCAGTTTTTCTCATTTCAAACGACACTAATGAGTTATTGGATACATGTTTTTATTGTATTCAACTTATTCATTCAATGTGCTATTCTCTCTTAAAAAACAATTATTCCCTGTAATTAATTGCAATGTTAATTCAGGTGACAAAGCTGTTATCTTTGGAAATTTTTCAAACCAAACTGTTTGTCAGTGATGATGTAGTTGAATTTTGCTTGTTAAAATATATTTGTTTGGCTTTACTATTGAATTCTTTAGGCTTTATCTTGTTGAGTTATAATTTTATTTGGTTCGGTAGAACTGTTTGCTCAGACTCCACATGCTCTTAAATGATACTGGAATAACTCAACACAGGAAAACTTTTATTCGATACTAACAATCTCACAACGATTCGAATGTTACTTTTACAATACTGGCAGGAATCCCCACAAGAAGCCGCCTTTTCAATTAACTACTAAAATATACTTGACAAGTCTGACTAGTTCTTTTTCAATCTCACGACTCTTTTTAACTTTTCTGTAACTCTCAATTTTTAAAAATTATTTGTGTCCCTGTTGTTGATTTGAGTAATTCTTATATGGGGAATCTCTCCTCAAACAACTAATCTAATTTACGGCAATTTACATTGGACTCCCGTGGAACTAGTTAAACAATTTACTTTTATCTTTTGGCCGATCGGCCGTTCCCCGCGAGAAGACTACTAAATAAATCACATTAAGGAATAATCAGTTCCCTTCCGAATTAAATTTATTCAATTCGGAGAATTTCGCCTTAATTTAATTTATTGTTTTCGTCATTTTAATTAATTAATTAATTTGTATTTTTTAAATAACTTTTTCTAGGGGTCCCAAATTCATTTTATATTATTATTTTCGTACTCGTCTCGTCAATTGGCATACTCATTTCCCCCGGAAAATATTGATTTTAATTTATTTTTGATTATTTTTAATTAATTATTTTATTTTTCAAAATTTTTTTATTAATTTTTGAAAATCACCTAACCTCAACATATCTCCCTCATTTAATTAAGATTCGCCCTCGAATCTGTATGTTTGCTGGTTGATCTATTAATATAATAATAATAATTATTATTATAATATTTGGAATATATATACACACACGTAAACCCACTAATATGAGCTATGTCAAATTTCAGATCACATCTGAAACTTGGGAATGAAGTTTGTTTAGAAAAAAAAATTTTGTTGAATGGAAAATGATAGAAATTTTGATATGAAATTTTAAAAAAATTTTCCAAGGCTGAAAATTAAAAATTTTATAACTCATTCAGTTCCAAGTCATTAGAAAATAAAAAGTCATTAATTTGACAATCAATACTTGAAATTTTGTGACAATTCTTGTATTTCTATAAAAACAATAAAAATATATACATTTCTCCAATTTTGTGCAATTTTATTTCCACATGCAGTTATATATATATATAAAGCTTTCAGTATATGATCGACAATTTAGAAAATGCTAGCAGCAATTATCAAATATTCTCCTGTATTAATTGGAGTTTCATAAATTAATATAATAACAACAATAATAATAATAATTTTTTTTCGCTCATGATAATTGAAAGTTTGTTTTTATTGAATTATTCCAATTTGATTTTATTCAAGGGAAATTTTGAAAAATTCCCAATTGATAAATACACCAAGCCCCATTGAGATAAATTCTGCTATAATTCAAGTTGATACATAAATCAACTTGGCGGAATTTATTTTGTTAAAAAATAAATGCATTTCAGCCATTTTTTAAATGGCTGCTAAGTAAGTTATTTTTTATATAGTATATAACTTAAAGTTAAATTTTAAGAGTTGAATTATGATTTCATAAGCAAATATGATCATAATTCAAGCTCTTAAATATAACTTTGATCAACTATTTCATATATATTATTATAAATAATATTTAGGAAATCAAGTAACAATAACTAATCTCCAAAGATATGTATTTTTTTCGGATATTATTCAAAAAATGTGAGTTAAATTATTTTTGAAGTTATAAAAATTATTATTTGCATTAAATAAATATATTTTTTATACATATTTTGAAAAAAATCATCGATTATGTACACAAAATAATTTGGTTTATGATTATTTTTTAAAACTTACCAATATAATTTAAAAATCTATGCTTTTTTCGGATTTCAAGTTTTGCGTTTTTTCGACAGAAATATCTGAAATATTAAATTAATTTTAGTTTTAAGGGTAAATCTAATGAAGATACATCCTCATTTACTCGAAATTTCCTAACAAAAACCTCAAAATTTAAATTAAAACTTTTTCCCGCCATTTTTCTTTCTAAAATTATCTCAAAAATGTTTGTAAAATTATTTATTATATGGGTTTTTTCAACTTCGGATAGCTACATGTTAAAAGTTTGCATGCATGTTTTATTATGGGTTGTGTTAATGTGCATTATTTTATTTCTCTGTCACTTTTTCTGTTTCTATAGTGTAAGGTTTTTCTTATTGACTATTTTACAAGCAACCTAAAGGTGAGTTGGTGTGTTTATATGCTATAAATTTATTGATTTTTGTTTTATATTATAGGTGATTTATCTCAACTTCGCTTGGTGTAAACAGCCTGTCACGTTACATTTCCTTTGAGTGGATCGGGAAAATTAATTAGTCTAAAAATTTCAAGGAATCGATTTATTTACGCGCATACAATCCCATACATTATGAATGCATGTATGCTATAAAGAATTACAAAAAGCAACCAATAGGAATTCAATAAAATACGAGACTAAATTTTGGACACTGTGCAGGAATGAAATTCTTCTACGAACTTATAGACTAATCGAGGTGAATGGGAATTTTCCCAATTTAATTTAAGAAATATCTTGGAGAAATTTAATTTTCTCCAAGATAATTTAATTTTAAATAGATTTTTTAATAATTTTCCCTTTATCTGAGAATTTAATTTACTAATATAATTTTGCTCTCCCCGAGTAAATTGAATTTACTCATGGAAGAATTGAATTATTCTTTTTGATTTCTCGTCTTCAGAGAAAGTAACGACACCAAAACTCTCGCCGATTCGCCAATGAGACGTCTTTATTTTCTGAACTTTCTCATTGGCTAATTCTTTTTTTTATTTGCTTTCCCTTATAATGGGAAAACTCGCCCCTATTTTTCATTTTTAGAAAAATATTTTTTTGGAATTTTTCTTTTGAAAAGCACATCAGGCGGACCCAATACGGTTTATGTCTACGGAGACTCTGATAGGCAAATCAAACGAAACCCAACTCAAACTCTACTGCAGCCGTCAACCTGGCCAATCGAAGTTATGAAGTTGGCTGAATTAATATTGGGGCTATGCCATTACACACCAATCATAATATCTGTCAGTATGTTGAAGTTAGTGAATTTGACACAAAGCGTCGATTAATTTAATTACTTAACCAATTTAATGGTTTGAAGACATTTGCGTTTATCGCTAAAAAAATATATGAATGGTTGTAAAGGAAAATGCGTAAAAATGAATGTTATTTTTCATTCTTTGATTGTTCATGTTGAGGAATGACTAAATGACTAAATAAGTAAATTTTATTAGAATTTTTTAAATAATTAAATTCTATTGAAATTTTTATTTATTAACCATTCATTCACTTTTCAAATGTTACCATTTATTTTATTTAACAATAATGATACTAATATAATGGCGATAAATAATAACAATAATTAATACTATTTAAATTTTCCATGTTTATTATATATAGTCATTTATCTTTAAAATATGCCCCCCCTTCCCGATCATTCGTTACGTTACTGCTGCAGATGATCGAAGTTGGGGTTCTATCGCTCTCCGATCCAGAAGTTCAGGATCTGCGAGTTAAATGAGTTATTATTTAATAATAATAATAACTATAATGTAAATAACAACAGCGACAGCAATAATAATAATAATTAAAGGAGTTATTATTTAATAATATTAATAACTATAATATAAATAACAACAGCGACAGCAATAATAACAATAATAATAATTATAAATATTTCATTCAGAGTACTTAAAGGGTATCACACTTCTTCAAAAGACGAGACATCACTACATATTTTATTATTGTTCAAAAGACAAGTCATTTTTTTAAATTTAAATTTATTCATTTATATATAATTATATATTGTTTTTAATCGAGTTGCTTTATCTCGAACCGTTCATTTCAACATTTATAACGATTCACGGTTTCTTCTTTTTCGAATATTTTCCCATTGATGACCATTGTGTCTTCTCCAATATCTGATATAATTTCCATTTTTCTAATAGATTTTTCCCTCAACATAGGTCCATATTCTAATGTTATTTGTAGTTTAATAATTTTAGCATCTTCAATTTCACCAAAGCCTTACTCTGGAATTTCAATTGTTTCTTCTGTTGCCCATTTTAATTCAGGCATTGTTTGATTCACCTCCATTTGCATTTCTACGATTTCACATTCTTCCTCGCTCTCTGGGTCCTTGTTCGTCGAGGCTCTCATTGTTTTATACTCACTTAGCGAGTATTTCCTTGGTGGGTTTATTGTTTTTCACTCTATATCATAGATCCATTGCTGTTCCACCTTAAGATAAATTTTTCGGATTCCTTTTACATCTTCTAAGGGTAAGTTGATACCTTGCTGCATTTTTTTGCCACATATTTCTTGTACCAACGATTTTAGTTTGTACCACTCTCCATTGCGTTTCATCCCAAATGATTTAAACACCTGAGCAGCAGCAAAATCCCTTATGCCATAGAGATGGTTAACCCAGATTTTTAGATATTTTAGTTCAGTTTGTAAATCATGTCCAATATTTTCCCTCTGGTAAGATTTTGAATAGTTTTCATTTTCTCATATTGATCTTGACGATTCCGGCTGTTGCGCTCAGTAGTGCCGTGAATACTTGGATTAAAATACTGTCATTTGATTCTTGATGTAATATAAACATCCTTAATTACTCTTCCGTAATAATACATTATTGCTAAGGACAATGGGATCATCTCATGTGCTTCGGAGATCCCAAACAATATTTTCTCTCGAATTTCATCAATAGTTAGCCGTTTTCGGATAAAAGACATTTTCTTCTTGAGCATTTTTTCAGAAATTGGAAGTAGTCTTGGGTCCGAATCTTCCACTGAATATGCACTTGGGATATCTCCTTCCGAGTTTGATCTCCTCGCTTCTACGGCAATTAATACGTCATCGTTGGCTGCTCTTAATTCTTTGGCCATTATTTATTTTCCAATTTTCCACGAGGTTAATTTGTCAATTTCTTTCCATACATTTCCATAAATGTCCAGCATTTCCAATTTCCATTTCACTATGTGGAGATGATACTCTTCATCGTTTTTATGAAAAGTTCCTCTTCCAACCTAATTCTAGATCTTCTGGTTAATTTGAAAACGTATACCTTCATTTTTCTGTCATCAATTCTGAACTAATTTGGTATTTGCTCGTTGTTGTTCATTATTATTTTGGATTGACCAATTTCATTCCTCTGGATCTTGATGTACCCATCATATATTGATCTGGATACTGATATTTTATTCATTCTTCTAAAATTATTCATAATTAAAATTTATTGAGATACATAATTAAAACTGATTGAGATAAAGCACCCAAAGGGCACCACCTCAATCAGCAACTATAAATAATAATAATAATAAAATATTACCAGTTTAAAAATTTTGAAAACTTTTGGATAATTGGTAAAAAAATTTTTTTTTAATATTATGAAATTATTTTATTTAAAATTTGCTTTTATACCCCTGAAAAATTTAATTTCTTTTTCAAAAAAAACTTTTTTTTCTTCCCTTTTGCACTCCTTATTTTAGTAACTAATCAGACTCGGTCAAGAAAAGTTTTTTACAAATAAAACATAAAAATGTATGAATACTATACACTAAAATTTTCATACAAAGTAAATAAATGTATCTCACTATACAAATGTTTCTTCGTAAGTTATCCAAGGTCTAGATTCTTTGGATCGAATTACTGAAAAATTGTCCGTTTTCAGAATTTTTGACGAGATAATAAAAATAATGAGAATGATTATTATGATGATAAAGCTGGTTATCACAAATATTAACGAGATGTCATTGTTATCTAATACATATAGAGTTCCGTTTATCATTAATGATTTGTTACGATTTTGAGAAGATATAATGTCATAGGTATTGTTATCTGAAAAAGCTCCCATCGTACTGTTTCGGAATTTTAGATATGATTTGTTTTGGATGGTTAGTTTAACTTTCTTTGGATGCTCATCGTGAATGCTCTCATAATACATGCGAACGAAATTGTGATCTACCAGGGTAAGACGCCATGAGTCCGAAATGGTTTTACGACGATAATACTGAATTTTAATTAATATCATTTTTGATGTTGACTTTGAACGTAGCTGGTAGAATTTTAAAACTTGGGTTTCATTTTTATCACTTAGGGTAGCCTGGGTTTGTCCACAATAGTAAATAACTGCTTTTTGGTTTGAATCTGTTTTTCGAGCGACTGTAATTGTTTGGTTGTCGTAGTGGAAAATAACACGATTAGTTTCATTGATTAAATACATCGAATGTTTATGAGAGTGAATTTCAATCCATTGATCATCAATGAAAGTTCCATTTGTTCGAAGGGCTTTTTCATAATAATGAGCTACAATATTATAAGTCTGATTTAATTTTAAATTAACATAATTTATAAAAGATTTCCTGACATTTAGTCGATTGTCAAATTTTGGAAAACCACCTTGACTTTTTGGGATTCCTGGGATCTCCAAAAGACATTAATTCCATTCATTATCGGTTCAACTGTTATTAGGTTATTTATTTTCCTCGTCCAAATATTCAATCATATTAGGTTATAGATCTTTGTATCATTGTTTTGGGATTCCCATTGTTTTATCATCCAAGGGTATTCATAGTTCATTGCTAATCGTCGAACTACATAAATATTATTGCGATAATGTAACTTTATTGGCGGGTCAAAATAATTTAGTAGATTATTAATTTCTATTTCTTCATTTTTCTCACAATGATATATCCACACAATTTGAGTATACGTTGAATAAATACTGATTTGTTCTATCAACGGAATCATTTTAATTGCAAACGATGGACCAATTCGTGATGCATTTATACACAAGACATGCATGAGCATTATTGTCGTTATCAATAAAATTTTGTTGGTGAAACTTAAATGGGTAGGATTCTTTGAAAACTTTTGTTTGGTTATTTTATTTTATTTTGACCTCAATGAATACTGTTTTCCCTCTTCAGCAGGTACTTTTTTACATCGATTTGCATGAACTATTATTGTTCCCGCTTTCTTATTATTTAAAGAACGTAATTTTAGATTCGTTTTTGTAGCATCACACACCACATAAGGTCTTTAAACGGTCTTTGCAATTTTGGCGACAGTCCTTTTTCTGGTTTCTGTTTGTTGAGATACACTAAATTTCCAATTCTAATATCTTGTTCATGTGCACGTTTACCATAGGACTCTTTATAAATTTCTTGGTCATGCCGTATTTTAAGTCCTGCTTGCATCCATGCTGACTACAATCTCTCTTGCATAATTACTTTATAGTCTGTTACATCCATATATTGTGATATCGGTGCTTGAAATTTTAAATCAATTGGCATATTAACAACGAATTTTCGACCGACTAAGTATTGTCTAAACGTAGTTAATTTCAACTGTATGTTTACGTAACTGGTTTAATTCTTCATAATCATCTTGTTCAATTTGTAAATTTTCCATATCATTTGATGCTTTAATTGCCAAAAATATCTTATCATCAAAATTTATTTCTTTTGATTCGGCTTGATCATTTTCGCCCTCAACTTGTTGTCCTAGTACGGCACCTAGTGCAAAATTACTGGCATCAGTCATTACAATAAAAGGCAGTGAAAAGTTTGGACATCTCAATATCGGCTGATTGATTAGACTTTCTCTCAATGCATCAAAAGCTTTTTGTTGTGCCGTTTCCTATTTGAATTTTATCTGCTTTTTCAATAGTGCGTTTAAAGGTTGTGCCATGTGCGCAAAATTTCTAATAAATTTTCTATAGTAGCTCGCTAATCCCAGAAATTGACGAACTTGATCCACGTCCTTTGGGACCGGATAAATTTTTATTTTATTAACATTTTCTGGATTTGGTTGTAAACCTTTACGCAAAATTATATGACCAACATACACAACTTCTGATTTCCCTCATTCGCATTTTGAGGGTTTTATTTTTAGATTTGCGTTTCTCAATCTTATAAACACTATTTCAACATCTACTAGATGTTCCTCAAAACCGTTTGAAAATATTATGATATCGTCTATATACACTAGCGCGTGTGGTATGTCACGAAGTACAAAATTTATACCTCTCTGGAAAGTTTCAGGAGCGCCGGTTAATCCAAATGGCAAAACGTTGAACTCGTATAATCCTTTACCATCTGAAAACGCAGTTTTTCGTCTATCTTCTTCTTTTACTTTAAACTGATTATATCCTTTATTAAGATCGATCACTGAGAAGAACTTTGCTTCTCCCATTTAGTCAAACATTTCCTGTGGTACAGGAATAGGATAGGTGTCTTTCCTTGTGACTTGATTTAACTTTCTGTAATCTACACAAAATCTTGAATAAATTCAGTTCGTAATTAAATTTATTCAATTCGGAGAATTTCTCCCTAATTTATATTATTTGTTTTCTTCATTTTAATTAATTAATTTGAATTTTTTAAATTACTTTTTCTAGGGGTCCCAAATTAATTATATATTATTATTTTCGTACTCGTCTCGTCAATTGGTATCGGCACATACCCATTTCCCCCCGAAAAATATTGATTTTAATTTTTTGATTATTTTTAATTAATTATTTTATTTTCCCAAATTTTTTTATTTATTATAATAATTTTTGAAAATCACCTTACCCAAACAATCTGGTCATATTGAACTTAGTTATGACTCTCAAGATACTTTCGTTTTCCTTGAAAAGAACTTAGTCAAAAACTGTGAAGTTCAATTGTAATATTTTCGATAAAGTTATCAGGAAAACACTCCCACTCTCTACTTATAATCATTGCATAAGCGTAGACGTAACGGCCACAGTTATAATCATTGTTCTGAAATTTTAAATTATCGTGAAGATTAAAGATTATAGCAGCTTCCAAATTAAATAATTTATTTAATGCTATGTTTATTTTAAGAGCCTTTGCTTTATTTGTCATACTATCACTATTCCAGGGGATTAGATCAAGGAAATAAGAAAAAAGAGTAGTCTTACTAAATACAAACAAGATTCAAAGGTATTTGTTAATATTAAGACAGAATTATACTAATTGCGCTTTCAACACTTTTTCTGGTATAGGTAAATTTTGTTCCTCAAAGTTTGCATATAAAATACTTACATGGTGCAAATATTGGGTTGCTGATGTGATTGTTGAAGTAGAGATCAATATCGTCATCAATGAATCAGATCATAGGGTTTCGTGCCGTAATTACACAATAATCGGTGCATTCTGTATCAGTATCAGTGGATATTGGAGCCGATAAGAAGACTGATGCAGTAGATACCTTTTTGATTTATACTATTTTTTGTAGGTATCTTTTCAAGTTTAGCAGGTTTAACATTTTTATTATTATATTTCTCCTCACAAATGTCTACAGGTAATGTCTTTACTTAAACATTTCAAATATTATGTATAAAGTGACAACAAGTAAATTCACAATAAGTTTATTAAATGAATTAATTTCCAATAATGAAAATTACGAGATCGCAAGAAACTATCAATATTTGATGAAGCAGGCCGAGAAAATAGTCAAAGATCAGAGTACAACTCGATTATCAATTGGGGAACAATGGAAAAGAATGAAGAGAAAGTAGAAGCTAAAATAATTTAAATCAAATCGCCACAAATTCAACAAATTAATAAAAAATATCAAAAACATTAAGAAAACAATCAAAATAGCTGGTGGACTTGGATTTTTATATGTTTGTTGTTATTTTAGTTGTAATCTAATATATAAAACTCTAAATATGTTTTTGGGTTTGTTTGTTGTTAGTGGGTTTGTTTGCTACCTTTCACTGTTGGTATAGCCTAAACCACTGCCAAAGCTGCAAATTTATTTTAACATAAATGGTGTTGGGCCAGAACGTAAACGGCCTTGAGAAATGTTTAAATGGATCGGTAACACACATGCAAATATAACATGCAAATTTAAATAAACCTATTAAACACCAATTAAACCCTATCAAATATGAGAAAAAAGAGAATTAAAAAATAAATTAATAAACATAAAAATAAATTAAAATAATAACAAAACGCACCAAGATCCGCACGATACCAACACAAACATAACAAGAAAACACAACAAATTCGACAAAAATTGAAAAATTAATAAAAGTTCATTAAAATGAAACTGAAATCAAAAGATTTGAATTAGTAATAATTCGATAAAAATCCTAAATGAAAAATTATAAAAATAAATCAAAAAATAATAAAAATAAAGAATAGAATTTACTGGAAAATAACAAGGTCGAATTTTGTTTTACTGCATCAAACTTAACATGCGAGGAAAATAGGTATAAATACCGATTCATTTTCACATTAAACACACCATTTTTTCAAACTGAAAATTACTTTTGAGTTTTGATTAAAAATCTACTACGAAATTTTTTAGGTGAGATTTAGTTTTATGTGGAACTCTCTTTCCACGTCACATCCTCGCAACCTCGGTAGAGCTCTGCTTGGATGTCGGCGTGGGGGAGATGTATTTTTGTATGAAATTTTGGATTGAATGGATCAAGTAATTCTGTATTTTGTTTTGATATAAATTAATATATATTTATGATGATTAAATTTTGTTTTTTCTTAAAAAATCAATTGAATATTTGTCGAAATTTTTCCGGCCCACAGCCAACACATATTGCAAGATAGTAAAATCTACATAGTGCAGATTCATGTAAGTGCGTGGAAAATCGCCAATGATATGTACCCGTGAAGACCTAGCGTGCGGAACGCAGGGGTCATAACGTCAAAATCACCCGTATAGATGAAACGAGAAATAAGGAAGAAGTTTTTGAGCTGCTTCCTCGTTTCTCATTTCTGTAAAATCGACTTAATTTATATTACATACGGCTCAAAATCTTCACACCGAGTAGTCCAGTGGGCACTCATTAACTGTAATATAAACATAATATGCGGCTAAGGTCAATTAAAGGAAGGTGACGGGAAGCTAAATAAAAAAGGAAATCGTTGTTATTTGCTATAAACTCATGACATTAATCTACATTATCTATCCCAAAGTTAAATTAAAGATTCATAATATTAATCATGATTTCAGATTGTCTATAGTAAATCTTTATTATTTAATTCATATTGATAACTCATACCGTTAACTGTCCATCTTTTGTTAATGATAAACTCATGTTATGAACTTCCGATTCACATAATTCATTACCAATCCTTTTAGTAACAGTAAATGGTAAATTTTTATTAAAGATAAACTCATATTGTTAACTGTAAATTTATATCATTGTAAACCCTTTCATTAATAATGTATGCATATGAATAATTGTAAATCCTTTAGTAATAATAAACCCATAGTATTAGTAGGAAAATTTTATTAGTAATTAATTGTAAACCTCTCATTAACAATAACTTCATATTATTAATTCATATTGGTAATCATAAAAATATTTTGTAATAGTAAATTGATATTATTATTTGTCGAATCGTATTGTTAACTACAAACCCTTTATAGGTAATTAATTGTAAATCTTTATAATACTAAATGGAAATTGCACTATTCAAACTTATCTTTAAAAATCGTAAACTCCAAGTTCATGTGAGTAATTATAAAACATCATCGTCACTTATAGACCTCCATCACACGTTACTATCACCAATTCCAAATCATATATTAAAGTTACTATTAACTCTCCCTCATTAGATATAAATTCACACTATGCGATTTATAAATTAATTTCAAGCCCCTATTATTAGTAATGATGTTTCAATATTATTTGAGTGTTAATAACAACCACCAATTAATAGCGTTAGCACGAAAAATATAGGTTATAATTCTCCATATCAATTAGGATTTTTCACATGAATAAAATTTAAGAATTTAACACGTAAAATCACCCACAAAAATCAAAACTTACAAACATCAAAAAATTCATGAAAATTGAGTGAATAATAGTCGAATTAATAACTCCAAAGGCAGAAAGTACATAAAAATCAAATTGGATGAGAGTCATATATGCAAATCCATCGAATTTAAAGCTAGTCATCACGAAAACGTGCAAATGCATAATAGGTTAGCACGCTGATCGCAACGAGGGAGAACCTTCGTCCGATCCCAAAAGAGTGAGTTATTTTCTTCGATACATCTGAAATAGGACGGAAAGCAATCATCTGAGCGACATCAAGACTGCCATTTTTTGTGTGTGCTGAACAATAAATCTAACTTTACCTGAAAATGAATATCAGTAAACCGATAAAGTAAATCTCAAATAAAACTAACTCACGGGTTAATAGGAAACCGCACGGAAGTTCGACATCATCATCTTGAACCATAGTATTTTCTCCAAAAATTCGACATCAATTCCGTAAGATGTAATCTAGAAGTAATAAACAAATTAAAATGAAAATTTACGCTGACCGGAAACTTACGAATAAACAAATTCACCAACCGCGGAGACACGAGTCCAAAGTCGAATTATCTCGAAACGCCGACTATTTCTCTACGATAGTTATGCAAATATAAAGTTGAACCTGAACCTTGATACATCCGTTCAGTTCATAAGGCCGACGATCGACTAAATTATAAAGATTTTGATTAAAAAAAATGCTAAATTAAATTTAACAACGTTCACGTTTCCACCGAATGGCGAATGATGCGCGATTATCTAAATAATATACTTATATTAAAATAGTATATAGAGTAAACAATAAATAGTATATAAACTTTCGCCCAATGTCAGTAAATCAATCTTACTAATGCACCGACAACGGAATTATAGGAAGAGAACCATTTCAGATAGCCCAACCGGCAAGAGATCGACAGCGGATCCTGAACACCCAGGTAGTGATTTTTGTGCAAATGATGATGATCAAACGTAAAGGCTTATTGTGCACACGCCACATAATGATATCCCCATCTTTGTGAATACTTCAGCATCGACCTTACTGTCAAACCACTATGGTAGATTTCGAAATAGAAATAACACTTTATGTTCAAGTTATTAAAAATTCTTCTCCACGACAAATGACATAACCATTAGCTGTTAGCCCCATCACATATGGATAAGAGAGCACCGAACGGCAGGAACTCTTCACGCATAGTGTAGTCAAGCCATTTAACATCCCACCCGGAATAACCGAAACACTTACATCACCGACACATTATCTTAAAGGAAGTATATTAATTATGATTCATTCAGGAAATGCAGACCCCAATCTCATCCCAATGCAACTCGCCGACCGATGGAGAGAAGCCTGGAGACTCTACTGGCACTCTAAATCCCCACTCAACTTCCAACGCATCAACAACAGATCAGAGTATCTCGACCGAACTCCCAGGTACCAGAACCGTTCTGGGAAGAGTGGCCCCCCACGGCAGAGATCTACGCACATGCACGGAGTCTACTCGATGACCTTCTCGATCACCAGCAACAAGTGGACCTACGAGTAGCTCGAGCCCGTCAATGTTTGGCAAACATTGAGGAGGACCTCGAAGCCGGCCGGATTGCCGCTACTTATTATCACCCACGGCCGCGCGGATCCCTGTATGGAGACACCGGGAATGAAACGGGCGAGCACAAGAAAGCTGCGCAGACGACGGGAACTCACCGGAGCCGAAATACCAGAAGACCGGTAATGATCATACCAAATTGCTCCCCCGAGGAATGGGTAGCGAGAGGCTTCACGGACACATAATAGTAACATTGTGAACTCCATTTAGTTTGAAATTTGTTAGTAAAATAAAGATTTTGTTCGAGTAAACATTAATTTCGTTTTTTTTTATTTTTGTTGATGTTGTAACAATTCATTAAGAAAGTTTTGTTTAATTAGTTACTTCTGTGGTGATAACTATTGTTTTGATATTATCAATTCCAGACATGGATTCCCCACAAACCCTGAGAGTGGAACTAGCCATAGCCCGACAAAATAACAAGAACCTATACGATCAGATAATTCAACTAACACGAGAGGTACATCAAATTCGAGCCACCTGGATAGATCCAGCAAAAATCAAACCCTTATACCAGAGGCTCACCACTGCTCAGAAAGGATGGGCCGAAGAAAAACAAATCAATCAGAGTTTACGTACGCAAATACGAGGACTGGAGGTTGCCCTATCAGCCAGTCAGGAAGGAGCGGCTGTTACCTATCCGCTCGTATTCGCACCGGCTCAGTTAGCCTACCGGGAGTCGGCAGCTGCTTCAACTTCGGTCCCGAATCCTGCAGCAACCGTAAACACCTACTCCCGTCCCGGACGCAAAGAGAGAGCTAGGCGTCGTGCCGCCAAATTACTAACCTAATCCAAATCAAAAATTTACAAACAATTTTAACTCCTATATAAAATATATTTTGTAGTTTGACTTTATTAACTCATGTAAGAGGATCCAGAAAACCACGATAGAATTCCTGTAATTCGCTAAACTCTAATAAATACATGACAGAAGGGGGACCAATTACAAAAAATCGAGCACATGTCTTCTAACGACGGCTCGTTGGACCCGAGGGTTGTCCGTGCAATTATAGTATTAGCAATAGCACTCACTTTTTGCGGACAATCTACCCGCTCGAGCACATTTCCAACGTTGCCTAGCAACGGGTGTCGAGTGGTAGTCAGAGTAATATTTTGTATGGCGTTACGAGGGCAACAATGAAGATAAATAACTAGCAACACCCTGTAACCCACCAATGGTGTAAATTTGACATTACAAATGCCATATAGTTTTCTTGGCCTGCCCATTGTCAATTATTTTTACGGACAACTGTTTTTGAAAACATTTAATTCACTATCATTGAAGGGGACCAAAAATTTAATTTTACGAACAAGTTATATTAGGAAGTTAGATGTTTCAATATTTTAACTGGGCGAATTAATCCAGAATGAAGAACTTGAACATTAAAGAATCTTCATTATTGAATGATAAGAAGATTCTAACCTCAAAAAATGGCATGCTAGTAATTATGAACAATTCATTATTAATTAATTTAACATTTGAAGAATGGTAACATATGAATCATTGAAGTCTATGAGGGAGAATACGATTCACTACCAATTGAGATTTTGTGTACCCTTAACTTAAATTATTCAAGACTTTGTTTCAAACAGGGAGTTGAAATAGTATTGCTGTCAGTGCCGGCCCAAGCTACGGATGGACCTGTTACCAGCCCGGGGCGCAGAAAAATAAGAGTGCAAAATGAAGGGGAAAATATACATAAGGTGATCAAAATAAAAATTTATTTTGTAATTTATTTATTTCTAAAAAACCTTTTTTATTTTACACTCTGATATATTTCAACCAGCCACTACATTTCTGATGATCAATTAGGTTTTATTTTTTAAAGAGAAATTAGCCCGTTAATCAAACTGATGAATTGAATTTCAGAGAACTGATCGAGTATATTTTCACGATTTAACACGTTTTCACTAGTTGTCTATCGTTTGTCAGTGACGCGAAAATTACCTGTATCTCATTTATTTCATGATGATGATTGAAAATTATTTTATTAAGTGTTAATAAATGATTATTACATATTTTGTTTTGAATAAATTTAAATTAATTAATTTAAGAGTTCATCATGTCCCCAAATGAACTATCGGGTGCAGCAAACCGAAAAAGACAATTAAAATTTAAACAAGAAAATTAAAAGTCTGCAAAGGTATTTTCAAGAAATATTTTCAAGTAGAGTCCAGGCAAAGGGAATAAATTGGTTGCTCTTTGTCATTAGTTGGTATTAATTAGAAAATGGAAAAAACGCCTGAAGAAAGTAGTTTCAAAACAACATTCTACCACTACTGGTGACGTTCAAATAGATATAAATGATCCTGCACTATGGCCAGTTTCCCTTAATTCTTGATCACATAATTTATGTAAGAATTGATGTAGAATCTCACCTAACAAATGTTATTGAATTTCCACGAGATCATAACAGTCATTGTTTTCGAATTCATTATTGTACAGAAAATTAAATAACGGGGAATCTTATTTGCGAACCTGGCTACTATATTCAGTAAGTTCCGATAAAGTGTTTTGTGTTTGTTGTAAGCTTTATTATTCAGATAAAACTAAATAGCAATTTGCTATACCATATTAAACCTCAAAAACTATAAACTTTTTTTATATTTTCAATTGTAATATTATTCTAGTTGACATAATATTTTCTACAAAATTTGACTATGAATCAGATTTATTTAAAGTTTTGAGTAATAATTATTGAAAGTTGGTTAACTCTGACTCCTCGTGAGTAGCGTATAATGAGGACTATACCCGGTGGATATTTGGCTTTAAAAAATGTTTATTTAATTATTTGTTTTAATGAATGAAAACTTTTTTTTTAATTATTTGTTTTAATGAATGAAAAAATATATTTTTTAATTATTTGTTTTAATGAATGAAAAAAAAATTTTTTAATTATTTTTTTAATGAATGAAAAAATATATTTTTTAATTATTTGTTTTAATGAATGAATTATTATTTAACTTAATTTTTTATTTAAATTTTCAAATTTTTTAAAAATTTTTAATTTACGATAAAAAAGCCTAAGTATTTTTTCTCGATTAAAAAACCTAAAAATATGTCATCGAATAAAAAGCCTAAGTATTTTTTCATACTTAAAAACCCATAAAAATAAAATTGTCTCAAATCGCCTGTTGACTATAAAGCCTAAAATATATTTGCTTGATTAAAAATCCTGAATAATTTTATTATTTTTTTAATTTTAATTATAATTACTTTAATAACCAAAGTATAGTAAAATACCAAGTAGAGTAAGGATGTAACAGGAAACCAGCAGGAGAACTTGTCGAGAAATCACGAAAACACCCAAGCATGATAAGAATTTAAAATAACCGGCGAGAAAATTTGACAGGAAATCACGAAAATATCCAAATATGGTAAGAATGTAAAAGGATTTTTGCAGTCCCTGTAATGGCATCGACATCAGCTACAAAATATATTGAGTGGGAAAAAGAAAGCTAATCCGCGATTTGGAAACATTTTTTACGAGAATAGGGAAGTGCTCCTAAAACAGCTAAATGTAAGTTATGTCTGAGTATACTAAAAATATCCGGAGGCTCTAATAAAGGACTGCACACTCACTCACTTGAATAAAATACATAAAATTGATTGTCAGAAGAGAACATCAATTTTGGATCAACAAACAGACAGTGAAAATCAGTCGAAAAGAGTAGATATTAGCAATACCAAAGGGAAAATTACATCATACCTAACTTTAAAGATTAAAATTGACAATACATTACCTGCTGTTCTTGCGCGTTTGACATTAGTAGATGGACTTCTTTTTAGAATATTTTGCTCATCATATGATTTAAGAGAATCCCTCAGAGCAAGAGGTTTTGAAAATATTCCTCGGTTACCTCATACAATACACAGCATTGTAGTTGGTTATTACGAGAAAATTAAATATAACTTGATTACGGAACTAAAATCCGTACAACAAGTAGGAGTAAGCATTACATTCAATGATTGGACTTCAAAACGAAACCGTCGTTACATTAATATTAATATTCATTACGCTGTTGAACATAAGATAACTGAAGCGAAATTTTGTAGTTTAGGGATGGTAAGGATTCATGGAAGCATGCATTCGGAAAAATGTAAATTAATAGTAAAAACTAAACTCCAGGATTTCAATATTAATTTAGAAAAAAACATCGTTTGCATGACTGCGGATGGTGCTAGTGTGATATTGAAGGTAGGTTCATTAGTATCCAACTACCAGCTGCTATGTTTTGCTCATGGCATACAATTAGTAGTAATAGATATACTATATACAAAAGATAAATACTCAAACCAAAGAGTACCCAAGAATACTCAAAACGACGAAATACAAGCAGATACCTCGGACTCAGATAAACATGGAAGCGAAGATGAATTGGAACTTAAACTTAACGATACTGGTGAAAGTGATGTGGATGAAAGAATCTTTACTGGGTTAAACTTAGAAATATGTAACGCTGCTAAACCTATTGTCACTAAAATACGCGAAATCGTTAAAATTTTTAGAAATTCGCCAACAACGAATGATGGTCAACAGGAAGATAAGGTTCTAATTTTAGACACAAAGACACGGTGGAACAGTCTAGTTAACATGATTAAACGGTTCGATCAGCTCAAGTCATATATACAAAAATCACTCATCGATATAAAATCAAAAATCACCATATGTGATCATAAATTTGAGCAGGCATCTACTTTACTTTCAACTTTGCATCCTATTAAGATCACAGTTGAAGCACTTTGCCGAAGAGATGCAAAATTACTCACGTGTGATGCAGCACTTAAGTTTATGTTAAATTAACTAGAAAAGCTTGATAATTCATTAGCTAAAGAGTTACTGAAGGCACTCAACACCCGCATTAGTCAACGAAGAACAGAGATATCTGGTATTTTACAGTACTTGCATAGAGGTAAAGATGCTTTTATTCATGATTCAGAGGTATTTTCCGTTCCAACACGAAACTTCATAAAAACGTTTATTGTGGATTATTGGACTTCATTTGAATTGGAAGAAGTAGCGGAATCTGCAGTACAAACATTAACTGCTACATCCAATACATTTTTGTCCGAAAATAACTTACCTGATGAAGACATTATATTGATCGAACAAACGCAGACGCTGCAACAAGAAAATCTTGAAGACGAATTGCAACGTAACATAATGGATAGTTTGGTTTCAATCGAAAACAGGCCAAACGAAAATTGTCCCAGTCTAAATTTCATCACTGTTGTTGGAAGGGAGATGAAGATATTTGAGGAAAGCAGCCATCGGGGACCACATTTACAACGCGTCTACAATGATTTGCTTACTATTCCACCTACCAGTGTAGAGTCAGAGCGTGCGTTTTCTGCTGCTGGTACTATAATTTCCAATTTAAGAACACGGCTAGATGACAAAGCAATTGACTTGTTGTGTTTCCTTAGATGTTATTTTAAAAATAATATGTAGTTAGTTTTGGTTTTATTTATTATTAATACATATTGTGTTAAACTAAACATGAAATATTTTTTATTGTTTTCTAAAATAAAATACCAATGGAATTAAAAAAAGGTGTTCTATTTATTAACTGCAAGGTTTTCTTCTTATTGGTGTACATTCTTTCAATCCCGTGATTAAATTGTGACTGTTGTGAAAACTTTGGTTGAAAGAGGCTTATCTTTTCGAGGATTCCATGAAGTATTTGGTCTAACTGACAATGGTAATTTTCTGTGAATACAGAAAACGGCAATGCTGGAACTGGAATTCCATCTCATCTTTCAAAGACAGCCTGTGATGAAGTTATTCATCTCATGAAGAACAAAGTGAGATCATCCATTTTCAATGAAGTAAAGAATGCTGGTTACTCTAGCTTATCAGTGGATTCTACAACAGATGTATCTCATGTAGATCAACTTAAGTGTTACTGTCAGATATGTATGTCCAGTAGATAGTAAACCAGTAAAAAGATTTCTCAATTTTATAATATTAAAATCAACCGGTGAGGACATGCCGAATGATGTGTTCCAGTACTTGTCTGAAACATGTGATATTGATTTCTCAAAATGTAGGGGACAGTCATAGAACAACGGTGCAAATACACCAGCTGTCACTGAGATAAATTCCGCTATAATTCAAGTTGATACATAAATCAACTTGGCGGAATTTATTTTTTGTGAAAAAAGAAATGCATTTCAGCCATTTTTTAAATGGCTGCTAAGTAAGTTATTTTTTTATAGTTATATAACTTAAAGTTAAATTTTAAGAGTTGAATTATGATTTCATAAGCAAATATGATCATAATTCAAGCTCTTAAATATAACTTTGATCAACAATTTCATATATATTATTATAAATAATACTTAGGAAATTAAGTAACAATAACTAATCTCCAAAGATATGTATTTTTTTCGGATATTATTCAAAAAATGTGAGTTAAATTATTTTTGAAGTTATAAAAATTATTATTTGCATTAAATAAATATATTTTTATACATATTTTGTAAAAAATCATCGATTATGTACACAAAATAATTTGGTTTATGATTATTTTTTAATACTTACCAATATAATTTAAAAATTTATGCTTTTTTTCGGATTTCAGGTTTTGCTTTTTTCGACAGAAATATCTGAAATATTAGATTAATTTTAGTTTTAAGGGTAAATCTTATGAAGATACATCCTCATTTACTCGAAATTTCCTAACAAAAACCTCAAAATTTAAATTAAAAATTTTTTCCGCCATTTTTCTTTCTAAAATTATCTCAAAAATGTCTATAAAATTATTTATTATAGGGGTTTTTTCAACTTCGGATGGCTACATGTTAAAAGTTTGCATGCATGTTTTATTATGGGTTGTGTTAATGTGCATTATTTTATTTCTCTGTCACTTTTTCTGTTTCTATAGTGTAAGGTTTTTCTTATTGACTATTTTACAAGCAACCTAAAGGTGAGTTGGTGTGTTTATATGCTATAAATTTATTGATTTTTGTTTTATATTATAGGTGATTTATCTCAACTTCGCTTGGTGTATGTGTGGTTGCTACAAAGGCATGCAGCAAAAACTGCTAGAAAAAAACAGGTATGTAGTTTTCTTTCTGTGTGTAGCTCATTCCTTTAATCTTGTCTATCTGATTTATAAAATTATAACAGTTACTAAATGTTTCTTACATGTTTAAATCATACTCATACACGATACAATTTACATCATCATAGTTACATGATGTGCGCAATAAAAAAAAGTAATGTGGTTTGAATAAAATAGTTTATGTTTATTAATTCTTTGTTTTTCCTAGTTGTGCATTTTTATAACCTCATATTAAAACTGAACAATCCGCCTCCTATTGCGCTCTTCCAAAGTCACATAAAATTCGCCAAGGATAAGGATCTCTATAGGCATTCTATTAAATATGAACTGCCTATTAGTCTGAATCTGATCAAGAAAGACCAACTACACATCAATATTTTACTATTTTTCACAACTTGCTTGCATCGCAAACCCATTACTGTTTTAGAGATAACAAGTAAACTGTAAAATTAAAAAGTTAACGGGAGTAAAAACAAAAATTAAGTTTTCTCAGTAAACGTTGACGAAATTAAAAACTGCCGAGCTGATTCAAAAATTGCTAAGAAACCAGAAAATATTTGAAAAAATTTTATATAATCACTAATAACGAAAATGAATTACTTTTCCATATCAAGCAAAGAACCAATCGAATGGGTGTTGTTGCAGATAAGATAAACAAGCGCCAATAGAATGCTTTATTGCAAATCAAATTCACACATGATTTGTATCAATAAGTAGGGTTTAATCGAATAAATGCACACTAAGCATTGTATAGATTAGGGATGGTGGATTTTCAAAATTATTCTATGTACATTTTAATAGATACATTATTCCATATTAAAATTCCGTGAATCAAATGTTGGTACTGATCTTTCATTATTATCGTATTTGATAAAAATAAGAAATTATAATTCATTTAAATGTGTTTCACTGTATCAATGTCTCATATAGCACTTATTTGATAATCCATTTGAATTTCTGAAAAAATAGAAGCTATAACATAAGTATAATTTCATGGTATATTTGTAATTTACTTATATACTTTATTATTTTAATTTAATTGTAGATGGTTTGGTGGTCGTGGGAATTCTGTTTTTGATAAATTTCGTAAGGGCATTATAAGCAGTCTTTTCAACAATAAATAACGTTTTCTATGTACATGGAATTCTGGAAACAGCGCCTTCTGCACAAACAGTTTATGGTGTCTTTCTGTTCAGTTCTTCTTTTTGATTGAGTTAAGTGTTGAAACCACATAATTTTCTTTAATTTCGACAGACCACATCTTAAACAACTCAGTGACAAGAATACAATAACTATATTATTGATATTGAATAATAAATTAACTTGATTAAATAATAGATACATTGATGAAATGGAACAGAAAGCTTCCAATAACAATTGAATAAAATATTGATTATTTTCTGGTAAAGACGCTAGAAGACGTAAACTTAATCTTTTTTTTATATTTCTATTTGTAACTTTTAGAATATTAAAAAAAAATTCTCGTCGCGTGATTTACGGGTTCAAGAAAACAAAAATTAAAATTTCTTTATATTGGTTGACAGATATTATACCATCACTTTTCAAATATTCAGCAAATACATTCATTAATGATTATTATTCTAAATTGCAAGTCATTTCTTCATATTCCAAAAGTTATATTTTAAATTCCTGATAAATTTTAAAAACTAAATTCGTAAACTTAAAATGTTTTTATAAATAAACTTAAATTTTTTAACATTGAGATTTACTAAATAACCCTTTCCAATCACATACTTAGATCGTGGAACATGTGGCAAAAATCGTTTAAATGACCAATCGTTTGTCATCTAAATTTCGAACCTTCATCTCTTTCCATAGCCCGCTTCAAACCTATAATTGGTGAAACAGATACAATCCCTAACAAATTGGATAGCGGTTTAAGCCAAGATCAAATTTACCTCTATCAAATCGCTAATGTGGTTCGTTTACATTTTGAAAACTCTAATCCTTATGAGCTCAATTAACTTTTAAATGCTCCTGGTAATCTTAGCCAAGCACGATGGCTAACCTGTGGGAATCGTATTCTTAAATACTATATTGGTACAAAACCTCCATCTACTAGTTTGATATCTATTGTCTCCTACATTCCATCTTGGTTTAGGATAAAAACTCATCCATGTATAGAAAACGGCACCAAGAATTTCTTCTATTGTTCAAAGAATTTAATTTTGCCACGAAGCAAGACATGGCATAATTGTATCAGTAGAAAACTCAAGTAGAAAGTATGGAAATAAAGATATTGATACTGAAGATATTTCACGAGTTGATCTGCTATTCTCGTATTCAGTGTTCAACCTAACTCTATTGCTACTGTTTGTATTGTGACGTAAGTGTTTGAAAAATTAACAGTGTGTAATTTCACTGTGTCCTTTTGTTGGATGATGAGGGTAGACCCATCACCACATTTATTTTGAACAAATATTTTAAAGCAGGGCCTGGGAAGTATAGAGTCAACATATACGCCGAGGAGCGGGTATAAAATGAGTCAGGATGCAGAACCTCAATAAATTATTATTTTCAAAGAAACAGAATCCCAGCGGAACAATCAATTCCCTATGTCAAATCAATATTCGAACAATCAAATCCATTCCCTGTGTGAACAATATTATGAACAATTATTATTTAATTGATGAATAACAATTGGTGTGGATATTTATTTGTAAATAATTATTATTAATTGATAACAACTCGATGTGGATATTTAATTTTATTATTTCTATTTGAAAAATTGTATTTAATTTGGTGTTTTCTTTTGAACAATTGTATTAAATTGGTGTTAGTAGTTAATACATTTATTATTTTTGATATTTTTACAAAAGAGGGAATTTAAACAAAAAAACAAATTAATAAGGGAAAATAAATCAATAAGTTTTCAAAGAAATATGAAATATTATTAAACAAATAAAAAACAGATTTCCTGTAGAAATAAGTTAAATAAATAAACGAATTTTCAAAATATTATTAAATAAATAAAACGCTTTAATAAAAAAATAGAACCCTTTTAAAAAATGAAATTAAGTAAATAAAAATCCTAAAATGAAATTATTAAATAAATAAAAAACATTTTTTTAGGCAAAAATATTTTAGTATAAATACTGAGATATTTTTCAGTTTAATCGCCCACTAAAATCATTACCACAAAAGAAGTGATCTGAAAAAGGTAATCTTTGGAAGATCTTAAAATCGAACAGATTTAGTTCAACACGATATTTTTTGCACGCACGTATATAACACGCATCAACATACATATTAACAACTAAATAACACGCACCCAAATTTCATCTGTATTAATTGAATAAAGAGTGATTGAAAAGCTAGATTTGAAGATTGTAGAAATTGATTTGGTAAATTTTATTTATTAATAAATCATTTATATATATTTGACTTTGTCTTTTGATTTATATAAGAGAACACCAGAGCAAGTTGAGACTCACTAAAATCGAGACCTCAACACTTTAACATAAATGTGGGGGCCTATACATAAACCAATTTGAAAGAAAATTTAAATGTGAACTTTGGATAAACAAAGACAACTTTTTTAGTAGAGACAAGGTAGTCTTGTAAGTTTTGCATTCCATCGACCCGCCATAGTATAGGCGTGAAAGTAGACAAATCGTCACAATAACCTATTTGAGCAATTTTAAAAATTATTAAATTTATGTGATTTATACTGGTATAAGGGCAATATCCCCTGACAACAACCATCTGAACAATTGCCACTTGAAGAATTTTCAAAATTATTTAATTTGTCATTTATTTTGAAGCATTGTAGTAGCATGTATCACTCATTATTTATTTTAGTTTATCATTTATATTAGTTTCTGTAAGCATAGACATGAGTGTTTGTTAAAATTTTATTAATTCCACAAATTTAAAGTCATGGAATGTGCTCTCTAAAAATAGGCAGGATAAGCTACTGTTAAAATGATTTATTTATTAAAAACACAAAATCCTAGAAAAAGAGGGGTTTTTCCTTTGAGTGTGAGAAATATTGATATTCAAAAACATGTGAAAATTCTTGATAATCAGATTGTATGTCGACTTCACAAGCACTCACAATGATCCGATGGAAGAGAAATTCTCATGAAAATGAGAGCAATGAAGACACGACCAGCAGAAACAAAATAAACACCATGAAAAATAATCACTTAGTCAGTCTCCACGACAACTAGAGGTGATGCTCAGCAAAGTCGCGAACTGTTCACTATCTAAGAAGTGATCTTCGAGGCATCTAACAATATTCGGAACATAAAAAAATTTGATGACAATTAATGATTACTTGGTATTGAACATTGATATCAAAGTAAATTCAATTTTTCACTGGAAATAAGAACGATGAACAAGCAGTAAAAGCGCAACTTGTCGTTGACTAGTTCGAAGACAATAACGACGAGGGTGGCGTCTAATAATGTTCCTCAAAATTCCATAAGCGAGAATAACTACAAACTAATAACAAACTACGTATTTAATACTAAATATTTACAATTTATGTTATATATATATATATATAAATTTTTTATCTGAAATGTGTGGATTATTGGAAAATTTAAATATTTGTGAAGACGTTGATAAGGAAAACATAGAGTAGCTCAATCGTGATTTAAATGATTCAGGCTTTGAACGCATGGAGGATCCTGATATCGTTTCTTTTGTTACTCAAAAGGAAGAAAATGATAGTAATACTATAAGCGAAGAAGATACCAGTGGCTACGTTAGTCATGAAACGGCATTGAATTGTATTGAAACATTGCTAGATTATGCTGAACAAAGGGGAACTGAATATAATAAGAAATATAATAAGAAATTCGTTAAAAAAATCTCAAAAACAAATGAAAACAAATTTTTTTAAATTTGTGTACATATAAAAGTATAATTTTTTATAAATATTTTGATGTTCGTATATATGATAAATATTTACATTTTTATTTATTTGTTTGCGTTTTCTTGATTAATGAATATAAAAGTATTGTGTTAAAAATTTGTGTTGTGTATATGATATTATATTCGAAAATAAAATAAATTCGGATTATCCGTGACGATCCTCCCCAGCATTAGCTTGGAAAATCGAGAGTGCACTGTATATATATATGCTTATGAACTATAATTAATCTACATTAGATAATTTTGTATACAGCTTAATAACCACCTCAGGTCACATTAGGTATTTTAGGTATGACCTCCAAATTTTACCTATTTTGTTATATATTTCAATGACATCTCTATGATCAGAGTTTCATCTTTATTGAAGTTAAGACTCCCAGAATCATGAATATATTCACAATTATCCTTTATTGAGTAGTGAATGTGCTCATGATTTGGAGATCCGCATTTCTTATACTCACAATGAAAAAGGAAAATTCTTAAATAATATTCATAAATTTTATTATCATAATTATAATAATTTTATATATCTTAGCCATATATAAATTTCAGTTATGTCAAAATTTATTTTCATTACATGCATCAAGATAGAAAATTGAATAATTACCATCTGGTGTCTCACTAATGGTTAGATGGAAGGAAAGCAGTGGTGATGGTAACCCGCTTACTCAGTTCCTTCCTCCATCAAACCCGTCACCCGACCACCTGTTCTTTATTGTCAGGCCATAAGGAATGATTAATTATTATGTGCCAGGAAAAGAAAATACAAAAAAACTAGAAAATAGAAAAAAATTGAAATATATACATCGAAGAATCTAATATCAAACAACTCAAAAGAAAAGTATTGAAACACTAATCAGTAGAATGATATGAATTAAAGAAAAGATATCGGAAGGAAGTGTGGATTAAGTAATAACGAAACAATTTTCTAAATTGAAATGAAAATAAAATTTTACATAAGAAAATTAGAGAAATTTTAAAATTAATGAAGTCAAAATAACTTTCATCAAAAAATTCGAGTAAGAAATCCTATTCCTAGCGATAATTCTAACGAAGGCTATTCTTCCAATTATTTAAGTAATAATTAAAATTTTTGATATTTTTCCAATCAATTATTATGCATATAAAATCTTAAAAGATATTTTTCATTCTATATATAATTTTCATTCAGGAACCCTCCTAATGGTTTTATTATTCATTTAGAATGATCATACCTTTTTATTTTTATTGATTTTAGCGGTTATTACAGGTAACAGAAAAATTATATATATATAATTTTTTGAATGAACCGCGAGTTTGATTAAAAAATTAAATGTTTATTTGATTCTTAAAGATTTTAGTTAATTAATGATTTGAGCTGATAAATGCCTATTTAATGATTATAAAAATAATTTTTGTAATTTAATGAGTTTAATTTACAAAATAAATCCTTATTCTTAAAAATTTTTATTGTTGATAATACAAAGCAAGCTAGCAATTCAAGTAAGGAAAATAATTATAAATTTTTTGACTTTCAATCATAATAAAAAGGGAGATAATGCGGTAATATACTAAATTCAAAAGAGAAAATAAATTAATGATAAAAATTTATTAGATAAAAAACTTACTATATGTAAACTATGAAATCCATTAATGAAAATCTACGTATAAGAGAAGAGATAAAGGACTAAATGCCGTCGAAATATGAAAAATTTCCAACATAAAATTTTTATCAATAAATCAACAACTTTTTTTCACCATTGAGTTAGCATGCGGAATTATGAAAAGGTTTACCATGATATTAGCAGTCATGGCAATATGCCTCACCTTTTACTGGAAACCGCCCATTGGAATACATTTTCAACGTCATTTTTTACGGGTATCCAATGGTAATGATTTTTATGATGAGTATCTGATATGAAACCCTTGAAAGTGGTCGCAATATGTTATTTTTCCTTTACCTTCAGGTATCAGCATATATATATTACTATAAAATAATTATTAGAATCTAATAAAGACATTGCTGACCATATTCAATAAAACTTATTTTATGTTTAAAAATATAACGTTAGACTAGTTGCCGGATTGGCAATTTTACAAGTGTTTGTAAGATACGATTTTAACAATAATATTAAAGATTTACTATTATGTGAAAGTCTTGAAAAAAATTCCAGTGGAGAATACATTTAACTGTATAAATAATTTTATTAAGAGTCACAACATAGGTTGGGAAAAATGTTTTAAAGTATGCAGTTGTGTACCTTGAGGACTGTTTTGGCTTCGGATATTTGGATTGAAAATATATTTTGAGATCCCGAATAAATTTTTTTAAATTTGTTTATATTTAGCATTTTTTAAAATTAAGTTTTAGGCTCACACTAAAGTCAGGGGGTATTTTTGACTCTCGATAAAAAAAGACTAAAATAAAAACAAGAGACATCAATATAATAATATATCAAAACAATTTTTAAAAATCCTCACAATTTTAAAGTGCAATTGTAATTGTATTGATTCAAATAAATATACCGTTGAATGTCTTGACTTTAATATTGAAATACTATGGAGTCACATCGATTTTGATCAAAAATTAAGTTGGAATTAAAACTTAATATATTTCTTTTAATGATGAAAGTGATTTCACACCAGTTTACAAATGGATATCAGCATTATTAAAGTAGTTTTTATAAATGTATTTTACATTAAAAAACCGTATACTGTTGGCTGACAGTTCAAAAGTCAGAAACATGTTTGCCATGACTGGTGATTACTACGTTAATCAACGGTAGATTAAGGTTAATATATACCCAGAGAAGCAATATATGTAGATAAGTACGATGTACAATTAATGACCCTTGAAAATACTCCATAATGTTGATGATAAATGATTTATAGTGGACAATTTTAAAAATGCCTTCAAATTTAGCGATATGTTAAACATTTTTATCGCTCGTCAACTTTAAAGTTTTGTGAAAAATTAAAATAATGTAGTTACAATTGCAATAATTCAATTTATTATACCTATAAATGGATTATTTTCATTTTATTGCTATATAGTTCGTAATCAAATAATGTAAATTAGAAAATGGAATTAATTTAAAATGAATATAATGATAATCTTCAAAAATTTAAGAATAATAGAAAGGGTTGTTATAATTTTTATTAAAAAGTTTATGTGAGTATTTTTTGTAAATAAATAAAATCCCTAAGCTATTGTAAAGCAAATAAATCAATTTAATTTCTAAATAAATAAAAACGAAAGGAATAAATCGAAAAATTATAAATAAATAAAAAAATATTTTTTAAATGAAAATCAATTTAGTATAAATAGCAAAAAAAGTTCAGTTAAAGCACCCCCTTAAAATCATAACCAAAAGTAGTCTTACAGAGGCAATCTTTATAAGACTTTAAAATCGAACTGTCAAAAACGTTCAACATTAATTTTTGCATTCACTACACAGCACGCACTTACATACATACTAACATCTACATAGCAAGTATTAATTTTCATCTAAAGAAAAAGAAAACTTTAATATTGAATTGTAAAGAAACTTGTTTATATTAAATTTGGTAAATTTTTATTGTTGTTTAATAAATTATTTATACGAGTTTGTCTTTTCATTTATATAAGAAACACCAGTGCAAATTTGAGACCATTAGCTTTCATAACTCCTCTTTCAATAATTGTTTCTCGTACTGCGTGATTTAATTTGGCTTTTAATTTGATTTCTGGGCTAATTTTGAGTTCTCTTGTTTGAAATGCTGCGAAACAATTTTCTGGATTTGTATCAACTGGTCTTGGAATTGCATACATCTTGATTAATGATGTATGACTCCACTTTCCGCAATAAAATATAAAACTTGTTCTTTTAACACTCGTACTGTTGAACGTCGAAAGCCCGATTCCTGATAAACATAATACTTCTTTTCATTTTCTATTTTCAGTATCATCGGATACGCGTCGGAGCATTCTGTCATATCTACCACAGAATAAAT
Source organism: Schmidtea mediterranea (assembly GCA_022537955.1). Taxonomy (NCBI): domain Eukaryota; kingdom Metazoa; phylum Platyhelminthes; order Tricladida; family Dugesiidae; genus Schmidtea; species Schmidtea mediterranea. Next base: position 92,484,227 of record CM039681.1, read on the forward strand.
CTTCCCTAATTCTGTTTGAGAGCAATCATATGACGTTGTTTGAGTTACAATTCCACATAACGTCAATATCATAAACATTATTAACGGAATTTTCATCAGTTTTCTTCTCATTGCGATTCCACACCTTTTATTTGTTTCCTCTGCTCGTTTGGTTGGCTTTTTTGTTAATTTTTTCGAACCTCAATTTTCACTTATCCGACTACCAACATTTTTATTCAGAACCTTGGTTGCCCCGCTTCAATTATATCTTATTTTTTATCATTATTTAAATAGAGGTATGCTCCAATTTCCAATAAAATATAACTCATATTGTCAATACCGTTTCTTTATCTATTTCATCTTTTATCATACTCAATATCACATCTTCATCACAAAATTTCATATCTTTTTCACATATTTCAACACAATATGGAGTCTCTTTTTTAATTTTATTGTAAAGACTTTAGAATTCCTTTCGTTTTACTGAAACTAATCTGCTTTCTTTCCTCTTGAAGTTTCTGTACTATTTCGCATTTTATTTTATATGGACTTATTCACTGTTCCACTTTGACTTCATCAGTCGCTGTCTCTGTTGCACAAACCTCACTTTAAACTTCCGTTTTTGACGCATTTTCTTCTATGTTTTGTACAATGTCGTTTTCTACCTTATCTTTGGTCATTTCACTTTTCTCATGTACTTCATCATTACTACTCTTCGTTTCATTAAAATTTGGCCACTCAAATTTACTTCAATTTGTTGATTCGCTATAACTTTTTTGTTTAACGGCAATTATCTCATTAATAAAATTTGTAAAAAGTTCCTCGTTCGTAAAATACCCATTTTCATCAAACTTTTGTGATATACAGCAACAATTGAATAAATATTCGTCATCATCTAACTCAAAAACCCTTGTACATCAACACAATGATTCCGTCATTTCTGCTGCTCTCCGTCGCAGTTTACTCACTTTTGTACACCAATGTTTATCTGTATATTCTATACCTCGATCAATTATCGTTAATAATTTCACAAATGGTTCAATATAAATGCCTTGTTCTCAAAATTCTTGTCCAAATTTCCGAATAACAGTTTTTACTGTTTCTCCAAAACCAGTTTCATAATTCGGATAAGGTCTAATACAGTCTAAAAGTTTTAATTTTTCTTTCTTGTCAAATTCTGAATTTAAAATTATATTTATTTTATCATTAACCTCAAATGTATTTCCATTGATCAATATTTTTATTAAATCACTTTTAGTTTCATCGAAATCATTTTTAAATGTTTTTTTAGTTTCAATTATATTCAGTATTTTTATTTCATTTTCCATCCCAGTGTTTATTATTCCACAAACGATCAAATATTCATCATCCTCTAACCTTTGCTCTGTTGGGCAAAAATTGATCTAAGCCCTCAATTTTGTTTGTTTAGCACGAAAATGCCTAAATACTTTTGAGCGGTAAAACTAAAATATTAAACTGGGAAAGAAAATGTAAAGTTTAAAAGAAAAATAAATAATTAAAAATTTAAATCAAGTTTGATACATAAAACTTGAAAAATTATTAATAAAAACGAAAAATTAGAAAATTAATTTTATAAAAAATTCCTTGTTTTACCGCATCAAAATACACACACGAACAATCGTGGTATTTAAGGCAGTGCTGAACAAGCAAAAATCAAAACGTTTTTAAAAATCTAGTTTTTCAGTTTTTTTGAGAATCTTCAGTACATTTTCTAAAAAATCTATTTCATATGTACCATAACATTTATTATTATCTTTTGGGAATATATCAAGCAATATTGTGAAAAGTAATTTTATTGTTATTTGTTATTTTTGCCATATATTGATTTTATTTCATGTATATATTTATTTAAAATATTAATTTTGATAAACCTTTTAGTTTTTAATTTTTTTTAATTTTATTATTTTATTTTATACAAAATAATTCCCGAAATACTGAAACAAATCTATGATCGAACTCCATCTCGACGGAGTGGCATCACATTTAAATTATAATCTAAGATTTCAAAATTCGCAAATTAGCAAAATGAAATTTTATGACCGACTACGAGTGGTGCTAAACCACGGACTGTAGTGTCCAGGAGGTGAAGAAGCTGTCAGGACGGTTGTCAGAACAGCCCAGAGTTTTCCCTCGGAAACCTTATCGTCTGACAGTCGTAAGACTGAGAGTGGCCATGAGGAAGGATTAAAATCTAATAACATAAAAATAAAAATGACTAGTTAGGAGGAAGAATTTGGAACCAAATGATTTGGACCTTATTGAACGACTACTGTTATGTTGACCTGAAATTACTAGGAGAAAATTAGGCAATTTTGAAAAAGGCGAAATTAAACGACAATTGGACGTATTCTTAGAGAATAGTGTATTTTACAAAATCAAGGTATGAAAACTCATTTTGTTATTTATTAAGGTTATGTTTATAAAATCTTAATATTGAAAATACATTTATTAAAATACAATCATTTGTATTTACATTTTGCAAACCTTAATGTTTATTTATGATGTTTTTGTTATTTAAATTAATAAATCGACGCGAACCTAATAGTATTTAATTTTATTATTAACACTCGAAGAAAAAATTTAGATCAACTTTGTAGCATGTATTCACCAGCAAAACCCAAAATACGTAAAACTTATTCCTTAAAATTTCTTGTAGTTAATAATGAATCGGTGAGGATAGATTTCAGACTATTGTTGAGCAAAAACAAATATTTTTGAATTGGTGTTTATCTGGCATGACAACCGATAAAATCAGGGCGCGAAAAATGCAAATGGACGAAAAATCAGCAAAAATAACCTAACTAACATTAAATAATACAAAAAGTAGAAAAGTAATAGAAAAAATACAAAAAATATGTAAAAAATAAATAAAAACATTTAAAAATAATAAAAAAACACTAAATTTTAGCAAAGGTAACAAATTTTATTAAATTGACTCCAAATTCATAGGAAACGCTTATATTTAAGAAAATAAATACGAGAATTAAGCTTAAAATGTAATTAGAAACTTTAAAAAAGAATCATGAAAATCTGACAACTAGGGGAAAAGTGATGAAATATGGTAAAAACGTGTAGGCGTTTTGTTTTATCGCATCAAAAAACATGCGTGTAAAACCCCATTATATATAAGTCGATGCCAGTTTTTGTTTTTGAATTATATTATTTGATTATTTTTAACTTGTTGAATTTCGATCAGTTTATTAACCAGAAAAAATATTAACGAAAGATAATTCAGAATAATTTTTCTCGCATCGACCAAGTCCCAGCTTCGCTTCCATGGTACTTGACCTATGCGAGATGCCTCATAATCTAATCTCTATTATGAATAATAACGTAAAATCGTCAACTCACCCAATATCACTTTTGACCATTTATTCATTATTTTAATTATCGTTTTTAACTATTATTGTATATAAATTTCTGATTATATTATTATTATTATTATTATTATTATTATTAATTGTTATCGTACCAATTTTTCACCATTGAATTATCAACCGCATGCATACAAGAAAATAAAATGAAGAATTTCACCAACTAGTTTAAAGCTAGTACTTCGGTGTGGGAGGTACCCGTAGTGAATGGTAGTTCGCCGGGTCAGATCTCCTCTCAAAAAATCCCAACGCCAGACTCTCAGTGGAGCGTGGCTGATCATGGGAAAGGATTAACTATGATATAAATTCGAAGAATAAACAGACTAGAAAAAAATCAGAAAGATCATGCCAATTATTTTTCATGCAATAAAAATAAGGTCAAATTTAATGACTATGACTAGTAAAAGTCTGAGAGACGAAAATTCATTCTTAAAGATTTGGTTAAAAGAAAAGAGAAGGTATGCATTATGAAAGAGAAGAAAAGTAAAGGAAAGAAAGATAAAATAAGTAAACGAAAAATGCAAGCAAGCCATTCTGATTTCAATAAATGTAATAATAAAATTAAATATCTTGAAAATACGGAGATAATATGTTTTTCTATTGTAGGTGATTTTCAACCTTACGAGTAAAAAGAGTTTGCTTTAGAACTCTAAAGAAATTATTATATTACATAAATGTTTAATTTTAATTTTTGTATTATGCTTATTTAATACTAATTATCGTTATTAATATTCAGCATATTACCTTATGAGTCAAAAGGAATTATTATGTTACATAATTTTAATTTTAATAATTTTTTATTTTATTCAATATTAATTATTATGTTCATTCGCTGGAGTATGAGACAATAAAGGAGAGCAGATAGGTAATTATCTTACGAGAACGAAGAAAGTGAAAGAAATAGCCAACAAAAGAAAAATTTTCCATAAACAAACTTTTATATAAATGATCAATGAAAAAAACATTTTTTAGCTTTTATATTTTTACTAATTATTCAAAAGAAAAAATGATAGAAAAACTCAGGAAAATCGCGTTCTCATAAAAAATTTAACATTCGAGAAATTTCATTTTACCTATTTATATAATATAAAGAGGTTAATTAAATAAAAAAGAAATTAAAACTTAGAAAAAACATATTTATTTACAAAATACAAATATCCATAACCTGTTTTGATCCCAATCTGAGATACCTTCTCTAAAAATTCCAAACGAAAAGGCAAAATTCGGGGAATCCGGAAATTAAAAAAATCAATAATCTATGTAAAGAAATTTATTTCAAATCACTCACTCCTAGATAGTGTGCGCAATCGAGAAATTCCGTTTTAAAAATAGAACGGAATTTCTTGTTTTAATCGATAATTTTTAGAGTTTGGAATTTTAAAGGGAAGGGATGCGAATATCTAGATTTCGATCACATTTTCGATTAAAAGCATATTATTAGGATCTTATACATATGTCACTCGACCGATCTACTTCTGAAATAAATAAATTAAACTAAAAAACTCGAAAGTGATGGAATTCTTCATAAAGCCTCCATCGGTTCATGACCCAATATATTTTGTCTAATTATGCACGCTTACCTTAAGTAGTTTTTCATCTTTATGGTCATAAGATTATTTCGAACTCGAGTTTCAACTCAATCTGAAATTTGCTCCATTATTTTAGTGCAATCCAACCAAACCAAAACAATAGACGCAGAAAATTCAGACGGGACGTAGCCCACTATCACAACGAGGCCCTAAAATAGAGCCAAAGAGCTGAGACGATGATCCGAAGATGTCGTCAATGGAGGAGACATGGACTCGACCGGAACAAGCGACCAAATTGAAACAGCAAAATGAATTACTAAACGATAGGCGATAAGGGAATCCCAAGCAAAGGAATATATGTTCACCTGACAGAGAATAAGTTGTTATTTCGGATCAATGGGTAAAACCAGGTGGAATAGATATACAACCAAAAGATCCATCATCTTGCTGGATTACAAAAGATATATGTTGGGATACGGAAAAAGGATACAGAGGTATGAGAATCCAAATAAACCCAGGAATAAGCAATCTACAAATAATAAATACGGGAAATAAAAAGATCAAACAATTATGCATACGAGACCAGGTCACAGATTGTTGGGAATTAAACCTAAAGAAAGAACAAAAATGCCAATGGGAAAATCTAAAAGGCGACACAGAATACATCGTGTGTGCAGGGAACATCAGAACAATAACCTGTACGGTGGCCAAAACATTAAAAGGAAATACCTCAACAGCAAGAACAGTATCAAAGGAAAACCCAGAGAATGAAACGAATGAAACTAAACACAGCAAAAGGAGAAGTAATAATCGAGAATATGGATGAAGAACCCATCACAAGAGTCTGTGTATACGAGGCCAAGAGGTACGGAATGATAAACAAGCGAAGTCAATGCGAAACAAATGAAGACGGGTGGAATCGAAGATATCGCATACCAACAAAAAGAGAATTCGAGAAATACGAAGTACACATCCAAAAAGGGAAGAACATCTAACCAGAAAACCACTAAAATCAATTACGACAAACCAACCAGGAAAGGAAGCAATCGAATACGAGTCACAAAGAGTAAGCACAAAGAAAAGACGACAGCCACCTATCAATTCAAGAAGCACTCCAACTCCAGAAATCACTCAAAGAAGTACAGCAAATAAGAAAAACAACAGGAACAACCACCACAACGGAAATAACAACAAAAAAAATTAACGAAAACAACTTCATGGCAAAAATGATTTGGATAACAAGCGCGGTAACGATCATCGTAATAATGCTGATAATAATCCAGCTGGTGAAAACCACTAATAAATGCAAATGGAGACCAAAAGGGAAAAGATTATGGGCAGCAATAGAGAAATTTAATTACGAGATCGCGATGGAACAATATAACGCCGAAAGATCGGACGAATACGAAACCATAAAAAATTCAAATCAAAGCACAAGCGGACTCTGGATGAAAGAATCGCCCATTATCGAGATACCACAAGAATGGTCAAACGAAATTGACGTATATAAAATAACAAATAAAAGGTATGGGGATATACGAACACTACGTATAGAGCCCCGGAGATAAGGATATGAGATAAGAAAGAGACGATGTATATAGTGTAGAATATTAGATAGTATTAGTAGTAGTATCATGTATAATAGTGTATAAATAATGTATAAACTTCATAAAGAGTAAATAGCCAAAGGAGAACGCATGTAAATTATCAGAGTATTATAATTAAGAAATAGACCCGAATAATAACGACAGACATTATCAAGCCCAAATACCACCATTTGTAGAAGTAATGCAGCAACCAACAACCGCGAATATACCCATAGAAATAGTAGAGCTAGATCGATAAATAAACCAAGATCAAGGAGTCGAAACAATATGGAGACATTAATGCGAATTGATGACACAAATAACTAACAATACGCAAGCACAATGGACAAACACTCATATGGTATTAGCAGAAAGCGTAAATCGAGGTTTACACCAAACAGCGAGAATAGAAGACCAACAAAGAACAATATTACAATTACAAAGAATCAACGAACAATTAACCAACCAAGTCAGATGGCAAGCCGAAGAAATCAGAAGATTGCGAAATAACCAACTAGGCACAGAGCACGGAAGCTGGATAGAATAGATATCAACGATGCCCGAGTTTATCCCAGAACCAGATTCAACAGAGGATTAAAATAAAGCGTACCATGTAAATATGTATAAACAGAATAAACAAATGAAAGTATTGACGTAAAGTAATCAGAGAATTATTATAGATATGCAAGCAATTATCGAGAGGATTACAGGAAGCGAAAATCTATTGGAAGCCACGAGACAAATAATGAAAGAGAAAATCAAGATAATAAATGAAAGGTTGAAATGATGTAAATGCAAAAGACTATTGCTCGGAGCAGGACAGACAAAGTGTGGATGTAGAATATGTACGGACTGCGCAGTGGAAGTAATAGAAACCAAAATAATAGCATGCCAGGATGCAATGAAACATTCGAAGGGGAAGATGACCCTACAACGTTGGATAAAGCTACAAACAAAGAAATAAACAACCTAACAATTCAATGCCGATTAAAAGAATGCGAATGGAAAGGACTTATGAAGGAAGCGGAAAACCATGTAAAAGATTGCTAATACAACGAGATAGCATGCGAAAAGTGCCAAAATCAAATAACGAAAAAGAATAGAAAAGAACACGAAAAATTATGCACCATGAGAGATGAAAAGTGTGAATTCTGCGGAACAATAGACAAATGGAAGACAATAGAAAATGAACATCGAAACCCAAGGGAAGAACGAATATGCGAGGCATACGGGGGGATGTGTATCAACAATTGCAGCAAGAAAGACAAAGTCAAACTGAAAGCACACTGGAACGAATGTACTAACAGACCAATCAAATGCCCTCTAGAACTATTTAATTGTCAAGCACGACTACCAATTGCTGAGATGCAAAAACACATGATAGAGAACAGCGTTGAACATACAGAAACCATGATGAGAACGAACGCATGAGAAGTGAAAAACTTGCGAACGGAAATGGACTCACAAAAATACTGGAATCAAGAGAAAATTTCAAAAAAGTCAAAGAATATGCACTTAAGAAAATGGCAGAAATGGAAGAAAGAATCCAAAAAATAATCGCAACCTACAGAATCTGGAAACAATCAGCCCGGTAGCCAGAAAACTACCTACAACGACCTTTATATGGAGAATAACCGGATTCGCAGAAAAATTGCAAAGAGCTAAAGATGGAGAGCAGAGAATAACAGATAGTCCACCGATGTATAGTTGGAAAAACGGATACAAGATAGGTATTAGAATATATTCAAATAGAGATGAAAACGCACTAGGCACCCACATAAGTGTCTTCTTTATTTAGTATAGGAAGAGGAGAATACGATGAATTACTGACATGGCCTTTTAAACAGAATATCATGCTTGGAACACTGCAGTAGGTACACCGTTCTTCTATTCACACAGACAGTTGAGAGAGGAAGGATTTTTACGCGACGATAATTTGTATATGAAACTAGAAGTGGAGAAACCAGCGAAGACGTTATAAAGAAAGAGTAAATAAAAACGATAAAAATCATAAAAACGCAAAATAACATAAAATAAGAAAACCTAAAAATCGAAAAAGAATGACAACATTTATTAATAGATAACAAGTGGAAACAGCGAGCAGAAAACCGTGAGAATAGGAGAGGAATAAGGATCAATTTGGTCAAAACTTTGGAGAAAACCAGAAGAAGAGAAAACCAATACATCGACAGCAGCACTTTTATACTACACCAGCTATAACTCAGTAGGAGTACCCCAACAAACTATGAAAAAGGTATACTCACAAATGACAGTAAAAGATGAAATGTTGAAAAAAGAGGAACAGAGATATCTAACATTCAAAGATAACAAGATATTCACTGACCAGCAAATTAAAGAACTGGCAGCACAAGGATTCTATTTTACAGGAACACCAAAATTACCAGATGAAGTTACTTGCATCTTTTGTAGAGCAAAACTCGCACAGTGGAAGAAAGGAGAAACAGCAAAACGAGAACATCGGAAAAAATTCCCAAGGTGCCCATTTATACTAAATATCGACGTCGGAAATCAAGCAAAAGACAAGCTTGAAGGAATCCAAAGTTTAGAAATAGATAAAGACGAAAAAGGAGGGAAAAAGAAAATAACGATAACCAGAAATTTCGAGGATCCAATCGAAATAACATGGGAAAGAGAAGCTATAAAGAGGACATTCGAGGAGAGCATAGAACCCTTTAAAGGAAACCCAAGAGCAGCAGAATTTGCAAGTCAAGGATATTGCCAAACGAGACGAGCAATAATGTGCGAAGGATGTAAGAACCAACAACCAATACCAGATCAAAACGTTAAAAAACTAAAACATAAAGGAAAATGTATGTACAAAGAGGAGAAAGAATCAAAAAACGTAGAAATATCAATCGCAGATCAACAAATAGAGGATATATTGGACCGACCAAAAACAAGAACATTAATGATTATAGCAAGAGTAAACACTAAAACAATGAGGAAAATAATCAGCGAAAGATTAACCAATAACTTGGAATGGTATAACTCAACGAAAGCAACAATCCAAGCAATCAAGCAATATCAGGAAAAACCGAAAGAAAATCTCGAAAAATCCATGATAAAGGAAGCCATATTAAATCAACACCAGTGTGTAACGTGTTGGCAAAAGTACGTTGAAATTATATACACGCCCTGTGTATATATGGTTACATATGAAGCATGTGAATTGAAAGTAAATATATGCCCGGTATGCAGGATAAAAAGATTCCGTTTTGCTGATCAGTGAAGTGAAACAAGACAATATATAAAGTATGTAAATAATAAGAGAAGCAGTAAAAGTGTACATATTGCGCTAACCAAGAGATAGAAAACTCTGTACCAAAAATCACAAAAATCAAAATATGAGTAAAAAGAGGAAAAGTAATATTAATATTCAGAACCAACAATGAACCAGAATGATGTGAAAAAACAATTAATAAAAGAAACCGAATCGGAAAACGAGAAGCCTAAAGTAATGCTAGATAATCAACAAGAGCAACTAAAGGAAGCAAGAGAGGAAGCAGAACAATGGCGACAAAAGACGATACAGTTAAAAGGAATGTTATTAGACGTAGAGTAAGAATTAATAAAAGAAACAATAAAAACAAAGATGATGAGAGAGAAATGGGAAAAGCAAATGGAACAACGAATAGTGTATCCAGAACGAAAAGAGAAACTCTACAAAGAACGAGAAAAAGAATTGATGAAAGAATTTATCCAGAACCAGACAAGAATGACAAACCAAAGAAAAGAGATACAAACCCTAGAACAAAGTAACAGGAGCAACAAAACGAGATAGAAGAACTAAAAGAAATAATACTCATTTTTACTAAGTTAAAACTACACGTTTAGAACTTTTCAGGCGGACAATCTGAAAAACTTTTCCATACAGCGTACAAGCAACTTAAATGTAAACACTACTTGTCGCTTGTGTGAGAAAATGTTACTTGTCTTATGTTATGCCAATGATTTTATGCCAATTATGTTATACAAACTATGTTATGTCAGAATAGATGTTTCAAGGAGAACATATTTTTGTCGAAATTTTTCCGGTCGACAGCCGAAACAAAACCACAAGTTAGTAAAATCACACACACCAATCGAGCTGTGTAAGTGTGGTTCATTCGCTAATAGCTCGTGCCCGTGAAGGTTCCGGCGTGAGTAACGCAGGAATCCAAACGTCAATATTATCCGTTATAGGGGAATTCGGGAGATAACGGGGTAGTCTTTTGGCTGCTCCTTAGTCACCTATTTCCTATAAAATCCACCTAAAATTATCATCTCATATCAGCTTAAAATCATAAACACCGAGTAGTCCACCCTAAGATCAAATAAGGGAGGAGAGTGTAATATGTTAATAATCTCTGTGAAAACCACACGACCCAAAATATAAAATCCATGGGGAATCTCTGAAACTATTAAGATGAAACACTTAGAGTCAAAATGCAATAACTTGACGATAACGTAAACCGATAAATGAGTAATTATCCAGTAAAAATTAAATTATAAAAGTATACCCTAAATAATCCAGAAAAATGCTGAGTGATAAATATTATAAATTCTAAGATAAAGTCAAAGCACCAGCCTAATGAATCGCGAACAATTAATAAAAAGACGTAGGACTACATATCGTTCGTTTTGTAGGTTAAACGAAATTAGTAATGTTGAATAACATACTATTGGGTAATATAAATAACGCAAACAACTTAGATTGGAACACCCCGATCATAATGTTGGGCTCAGAGCCAAACCTAAAACAAAAGACAAATGTAATTAAAACAAAAAATAAAAAGGTGAGAATAAGGAAAGTGGTTACTGCACATACACACGCATCACAATCAGAGATCAAATATAAAATAAAACATTAATTAAAACAAAATAAAAATATAACAGAATTAAATAAAACAAATAATTAATTAAAATACTTGAAAAAGCCTACAGCTGCAGAAAGAAACATACCTGAAATAAAATAAACTGCCAAAACCTTGCAAAATAAGGTTTAGAAAAAACATAGGCAGAAGCGGCGACCAAGAATAAAATATCAAGGGTAAAAATAATATTACGAAAAAATAATAATAAAAATAAAATTCAACGAAATATTAATACATCAAAAAAATGAAGAAAAATATATAAAAAATTATAAAAATAATTTGAAATTAATAAAATAATTAAAAAGTCCTAAAATGGCGAAAAATCGCCTATTGGTCGGACACAAGCACAAAAATACTATATAAGCAGCGACCAATTTCATTATTGTTAATCTAAAAAACAACCTTAAAAAACAACCATTACAACTTAGCTAAATTTTTCAATTGAAACTTTGCAATCGATTTTGAGTAAGGAATTTGATTGTTATTTTTTTGGGTTTTGTAATTTTATGACCTAAGTAATTTTAATAGATGTTCGTAACGATTGCTTTTATAATACTTCATTTTCTATTTTGATTTAATGATAATATATATATACATTTATTGAGGTCACGCTAAAATTATATATCTATATTCAGTATTGAAATAGCCATCAAGGCAGATTGACGATCCGGCTGGTGGATTGAGTTCCCTAGTTGTGATCGCGGATCGAGCCTTCTTGAAATCTCGGTCTCTCCGCGACGGGGTCTGGTCGAAAGACACGGGACCCTCCCCATAGGGCACCGTTAAAAAACTCGGACGGCTGATGGAAACGTCGATCAGAGCGAGCAGGAACAATTGTAAAATCACGGGAAGGGCGCATTGACTAAGGACAATCAGGATGATCGTTACCGATCATTTAGGAATACTTCTATTTTCAAAACCTCAAAACTAAGCCAAAAACTGGGCAGCAGGGATAGATTGATAAATAAAGTCAGATAATTACATCAGTACAAATGTACGATTTATTTTTCTTTCGGGGGGACAGGCACTTTGGTCGACTCTAATTGTACAGTTGTGTAGAAAAAATCAAATTGTTAGAAATAGAGAAAATAAAGTATAAATAGTAGATAGCCGATATCGATCGCAAAATCATAATGCATTTAACAATAGTGTGAATTATTCTATACGTCACGCTTCAATAAGTTAGCATATCCAATATTTCGCGTAGTAACGACCATTGAGAAAAACCAATACACCTACTACATTCAAATTTCATATCGCTACGATAACTACTCTATAAACAATTCAATCAACCATAAGCATTTAACACCCTGAAAGTTCAATGAATGTTAAACATCAACTATATGCAAACCACCTAGTGATTCATAAGAGCACTTTAGGCTGCAACGACAAAAATATCAAATAGTGTGGATACCCTTCACTGACATTTTTCGGAAAATAACCCTCAACTCTAATATAGAGAAAGAGCCGCCTCTAATTAATGACGCTCACTCTCAGCTCATCAGTTGACACAAAAATCCAGATTGTGGAGAAAATTTGATATTCATTAGGACTAGTATATTGAAGCCGTTGCTATTGTCAGCGCAATAAATACTATTAAAATATTATTAATTCAAAATCATTGAGAGTAATTTAATATCACCAATATTAGGTCTCTGACATTAATGTCTTATATATTTGTACTTGCCACATCGTCCGTATGGTCAAGGATAAGAGACCGCAAATCTTATCTGGTACCTATTTGCCCCCTCGGACTCACTCCTCTTCATGACCAAAGCTACGAGTAATCACCTAGAGTCAGTATACCCATAATCATAGCCCAGCTATTTTTGCACACTAGTCGCTCTACGGTTAATTACCCCATCTCAATTTAGTTTCACCGTGCAAAAATCCAGCCAACGTCAGAAATGCTAAATTTAGAGAATCTTCCAAGAATACCTCGACTCTCTCCGTCAGCCATAGCCACCCGACAACGATTGGACAAGTTAGAGAAAGATCACGTCATTCTTCGGGCGAAATATGAGAAATTGAAGGGCACTTGGAGCTCGCCCGAGACAACGCGTAACCTCTATCAAAAGATATCTCGCCTTTCTCGGGCTAGAGATGATCTTGTTGTCGAAACCCGCAGTCAACGCATCATGATTTCTGAGCAGAGTGCTGCACTCAGAAGGATTTTCACTGAAAACGAGCTCAGGACTCGTTTGCCGAGCTGCAACTGGGCGCATTAAATAAATATAATACCAGCTCATCACCTCCCTGCTAGTCAAATACCTCGACAACCAGACGAACAAACACCGAGTGGAGTAACCAAGCCCTGATCTGGCACACAACGGCGACGGCCAAATCGGAATCACCGTCGTCGTGAGAGACGCCGGGCGGAGGCGAATCTCGTAAGGGCAAACGAGAGAGCCGGAGAGCCGGTCGAAGTACACGACCCGCCCCCACCTTACACGGAATTTGAATTCCCGGAGATAAACCCGGATATAGTAAACGCCCCATCACTGACAATTTACCCGCAACCTTCTCCTATCTACATCGATCTAGAAGCGGACTAGCCCGAACCAACCAATTTGAACCGTGCCTTAGAAAATCTCGATCTGACTCTTGATAAAATAGCCGTCTTGAGTGGGCAAGTGCCGTCAAGTACCCACTCTACGGTGGAATCATCCATTACGAGGACTCAGGAAGAACTAAGCTCCACAACCCCAGTTCCAACCCGTCGACCTCCGAAAAGTCGACATTTACCGGTCGATATTGACGATGAGTCTAATACCGGGATGTGAAGAATGTATATCTATCTACATAAGTGTCCGGCGCTACGCAATACACCTCCTATATCTCCTCGGTGGACTACAATTCTTACTCTATAATCTAATTTTGATAGTGCTTATTTTATGTAATTGTAGTAATCGATTAAATTAGTTATCTTTTGTCTTGTCTTGCAATTAATTTAAGTTCTTAATCTATTTATGTAGGAGCGGATTAAATTTCGAAATAATGAATTGTTAATCTAATAATTTAAATTCTGTTTTACGTTAAATGATAAGGTTGACTTAAACGAAAAGGGGAATAGGAGATAAACATTCAGAATATTCGGGAAGTATAAACCATGGGTTGATGTTTGCGATAATCGAATAGTTAAATGATTCCTGCATGTACGTTCTCACAATTCATTTCACACGGGAAAGTGCGACGAATCGGGTTCACCATAAACTCGCAGCGTTAAGATAGTAAGCGTAAGACCTTCTAGCGGCGGCAGTGAACAGGGAAACGAAGGTTATTCGAGGAGTAGTACTGGAGACAGTGCTCACCTGCTCGAATGGCATTCGGCTGTTGCGTACAGTACCAACATGATTTCGGTCATGGGTACGTGACAGTGAATTAAAATCGTGAGGTGTACGTGAACAGATAAACCCTAGATCAGGGATAGTATCGTTATTAGCCATGGATGCGAGTTTGTTTTCAAATTACCGTAATTATCCGAATATAAGACGCTTTTTTTTCATCACTTTTGGGGATGATAATCGTGATAATAGGAAATATTTTTTCCTACTCAGAAAATTTTCTGAAAAACCGGTATGGGCAAGGGAAATAAAGTATAAATTAATACAAAATGTTTATTTTTAGTTACAGAATGTTTTTTCATTACAGAGACCATTATTTTCATCTTCACTTTCCATCAAATTCTCAATCTCAATGGACTCGTCCACTTCTCCAAACATTAATTCATTTTCCATATCATCAATATCATCTTCCTCATTCCCTACATCACATATATCGTCCTGCCAAATAATATCGTCTTCTGATCCATCCATACACACTGACTAGTGGGAGAAGAAGATCAAGGTGTAGATGACGCAAATAGATTGTTGTACACTACTAGCAGTAGAAAAAGTGACACAGCCATGTCAGCACATTCTAAAAATCAATTGTTCTTTCACTTATTACAAAGCGCAAGCAAATCAATTATGCCACGTCACAGTGGATAGAAAAAATTTGTGTGCAGTTCATAGTGTGCCGATCAGTAAATTCATAGCTGAAATTTCATTCCACCCGAAAATCAAACACATGCAAGCGCCAAGTCAACCAATTTATTCAACCCTATCAAGAGGAAGATCGTCGCATCTGCCGACCAGAGGACAGACTAAGAGAGAGACCATCAGAAAAGAGGAACAGTGGCCTAGAAGGTAAATTTCGTCATAATATTGAGACCTTTTTAATTGTGATTCCGACCTTTTCATGAGACCTTAGGGCGAGACCTATCAGACCAAACCGAGAGACAGTTACGAGATAAACAAGCTAAGCTCCAGGAATCTAACCAAATTCATTGAGATAATACTACCTAGTTATGGTACAATATCCGATAAGACCTGAGAAAGAATAGGGAATCGTATCCTCGGTACTATGTTGCAGAAGAGAACCTATATAATTTTGTGACATTTATTAGATAAATTAAAATTTTAATCATTAAAAATTTCTTTGTTCAATAAAAATTATTCGTTAATATTTCTAAAACAATAACCAAAAAACTTAAGATAATTATAGTACAATACGTCTGACCGATCGATGCATGCACAGTGATAATCAGCTTTAATCAAGGTAATTGTAGTTAGGATAAATATGGTTTCATTGATGAATCGCGTAACCATTATCGAGGAAACGAAGGAATATATTTACTGATTGCTCACATTTATAGGAGGACTAAGTCCATGCGACCCAATAGTGTTCTGCATTGAGGAACCCATCTATACTCTATAGGCATCCACATTTCTGAACGACCAGTTTTATGATTGCACATGCGCAGGTTCGAGGAATACCGTATTAGGTTATTCTACCCAATGAGGACCACACAAGCGACCCAACCTCTATAAATTAGATTCATAACGAGAACTCATATAATACAATTTATGTAACAGATGGATCTTGGATTGATGTTTCTCGAATCACCGTGCGCTTCCCAGCACGATCTGCAGCAAGTGTAGACAAGCAATGTGGAACGCAGGTTTTTCGATTTCACTAGTGAGAGTCCATAAGAGGTCACTTGGACAACTACGATGATACGGACCTCCCTTTTATCGCAATCAAGAGGGAGCCAGGCTGGAACCAAGTTCGAGAAAGCCGAAGCCGCGCTGAATATATTCTGGCTCGCCTCGAGGAACGACAGAAACAGACAAATTGGCAGGTGGAAATGGCTAGACGCCGATGAAATTCGGACATTGCCGCAGGAAGAATCCCGAGCACGGACGGGTATGGCCCATCGTACGGCATATCCTATGAACTCAACGATCCGACACTAGAGGAGCTGTCTACACCCATAAATGTGGTCATCCCGAGAAAGTTACTTCCTAAGGAGATGCGAAACGACGACAGAAGTACGAGAGAGAACCAAGATCAACCGTACGCTCGAGAACAACCAGTTTGAGATAATGATGATAGGGAGCTAAAGTAATCCCTATCGTACGGTTAGACAGATACCTAATAGATTTTTCTTTCAGTAGTTGAATATCAGATCTTTATAATAAAATAATGTCGACATAGATAAGAAAATTCTACAGAAAAATTGTGCCATTTAATAATGATTCTTGTCTCATTGTAGATATGGACCCATATAAAACATTGAGCAAAGAACTGGTGAAATTGCGCAGAGAAAACACGGAGTTGCATTGGCAATTACTCCAGATGACGAGGGAAATTCAAAAGACTAAAGCGACGCGTGTGGAATCCGCAAAGGTTAAGAAGTTGTACCAAAAATTGATCCCTGCACAGCGTGGATGGACCGAAGAAAAGCAGCTCTGCCAAACATAGAAAACATAATTCCGCAGCTTGGAAGTGGCGTTATCGGCGTGTCAGGAGGGCAATGCGGTAACGTATCCACTCGTATTTGCGCTGGCTCAGTTGGCAATCAGAGAGGCCACTGACGCCACCAAGAAAGCGACGAAACCTCCTCAACGACGTCCAGGTAAGGCGTCGCGCACTACAAACTTCTACGTCGAACTGAGTTCTTGGTGTATCAACAAATAAACATTTGTGTTATTTCATTGTCTCTTTATTTTCGTTTCATTAATTTGTCGTGTTGAAAATAAAACCGTTTAGTTGGAGTTATGAACTAGAGTTTTTGGTAAGAAATGATTCAACAAAGTGTCAAATTATGCGAAAGGGACCGAAAGTAGGAAAATCGGACACAGACCTCCTATCGGTAGTGCGTTGAACCCATCATGAGATCGGGCCTTAGCAGTTCTTTCGTAGCGCTCACCTTTGGCGATCTCATAACCAGTGGAGTCAAGGTTAAATACCACAAACCCCACAATTATTTTGCATTTTACCGCTTGATCTGTTTATACTATTCTCATTTCTCCAACTTGGCGATGGACTTCTTGATTGCTGGAGTGTATTTACTGCCTCCCAACTGCTACGCGGTGGTGTAATTGATCTTTTTCTTTTAACTGGAAAAGTATTGCAAATGCATGAGCTTTCTCTTTAGTAATTTTTAAGTTTAATTCAATTTTCATTGCCTTTTTAACAAGATCATCAAAATTATCATAATCTACCCAACACAAAGCTGTGTTTATATCTTGTAGTAATTCATGCATTTGTTTCGCAAGACCTGGTTTTGAGTAGTCCTCGAATGATTTACTTGCTAAGGTTGATAAATGGTAAGCAAATTCGCTCACTGTTTTATTTGGATTTTGAACTCGAAAAGCAAATAATATAAAAATAAAATAAATAAAGTTATAGACAAATTGGGAATGATTCCGTCTAGCCTATTATTGTAGACGTAGTGACGAAAGTTCGAGGACCTAGTTTTGGATCTCCCTAGCAAGTTGTTTATTTCCATAACAACATATTATAGGAATGAAAATTTCTCATTACATTATATTATTTTAGTATCGGAATTATTGATCAGAAATCAATAGATTTATTTTGTCGCGTTTGAACATTTCAATTGAAATTTACATTTGCATTCCTGCTTTCACTGGGATTTATCTTTCATGTCTCTATAACGGTAATTTTTTAACTTGTTTTTTAAATAAATTTTAATTTAACTCGTTAGTTTTCATATTATTTAAGGTCTTTCATTTTTACTAGGAGCTATTAAATGCTTCACAACAAATAAGTGAAATAATTTTTTTGCGTTTCGAGAATAATCTAGCTCCGCGATAAGTTAGTTAATTTTATGGTTTTCCAAAGGACTTTTTGATTGATGTCCATTAAGTTCCATTTACTTAATAAACCTATTTTAGAACAAAATTTTTCGAATATGTCTGAAACTCGTTTGATAGGAGGGAAAAATATGGGGAATCGTATAAATATGTAGGATTGTAGAATCTTAAAAATTTACTTTACTCGTTCCGATTTAAAATCAGAGTCAACAATTGTTAGAAAATATTTCTTTTTCCTTTCTTTCAAATTACCTTCGATAAAATAGTCTTTTTATTTATTCTTCATCTTATGTATAATGTCAACTATATTTAAACCTTTAAAGGCCCACTACGCGCTCTTTCAAGGGTTGAGCGATAGGATTTAGGAAGGGAGAATACAGGGCAGTTCCAGCAAACGCCTTCACCGCGAGTTCCCCGATAACCACCGGTTTTATCCGGGGTAAATAGAATTTATTTTATTTCCTTGCGTGCATGTGAATTAAAGTGTGTATAAAAAGGAATTTGAACAAAAAAAATTTGAATTTATTCCTCGCGATCGAGGTTCGATTGCTAAATATATATTCTTTAGTACCTTTATAAATATAAATTTATAAAATAAATAAAAGAACTTTATAAAAATGCATTTAATTTTCAATAAACACGATAAACATAAATAACAAATTATAGTAAAAACAACAAATTTTACTTTTATGAGTTCTAAAGAAATTTTCCTTGAAATAATAAAATTGAATAAAATTCCGTAATGATAAATGCTAAATAATATGCCTGGCAAGAGTACTTAAAGATTTGAAAAATGTACTGAAATTTGCCTAGCACTGCCTTATATATCACGATTTTCCGTGTGTGTTTTGATGCGGTAAAACAAGGAATTTTAATTTATATTTTTAAAATATAATTTTTTAATTCTTTTGATTTATTATTAAATTTTTTGCGTTTTATGTATCAAAACTTATTTTACTTTTAATTATTTTATTTTTCTTTTAAATTTTTCATTATTCTTTCTAGATTTAATATTTAGTTTTACCGCTCAAAAACACACAGGCATTATCGTTCTGGTCAAACTAATTAAGGCCTTGAGTCAGTTTGTGCCCAACACTACGATCGATATTGTTGGGCTTAGAGCCAAAATTAAAACAAACTATGAAACAAATTAAAACAAGGGATAAGAATAAGGAAAATGATCACTGTACATACACACGCACCGCAAGCAGAGATCAAAAATAAAATAAAACAAAATAAAAATATAACAAAATTAAATAAAACAAATATTAATTAAAATCCTTGAGAAGCTTACAGATGCAGAAAGAAACATACGTGAAATGAAATAAACTGCCAAAACCATGCAAAATAAGGCTTAGAAAAAAACATAGGCAGAAGCAGCGACCAAGAAATAAAATATCAAGGGTAAAAAGAGTATTATAGAAAAATAATAATAAAAAAATAAAATCCAAACGCATAACATTAATATATCAAAAAATAAGGAAAATTATAGAAACAATTTGAAATTAATAAAATAATTTTAAAAAACCCCTAAAAATGACGAAAAACCGCCTATTGGTCACAAACAGGCACAAAACTACTATATAAACAGTGATCAAATTCATTATTTTTAACTCAACTCGACTTTAAATTTACAACACTTTTCCAACTTCAAAAAGTCTGATTTCATTCGATTTACCTTTGAAAATTTTCGATTAGACAACTAAGTAAGGACATTGCCATTATTATTATCATGAATGTAAATTGTTCTTTAATTACATGTTCGTAACGTTTTAATCATTTTATGCAATTTTATTTAAATTGTTTAATGATATTGACATATATATATCGAGGTTCCCTTAAGTGTTATATATAATACGTATGGTAATAGTTATCGGGAAGGCAGGTCGGTGATCCGGCTAGTGGATTTAGTTCCGTTAGTTGAGATCACGGGCCGAGCTCTCCTGAAATCTCGGTCCTCCGCGACGAGGTCTGGTCGAAAGACGCAGGACTCTACCCGCAGGGCATCTTTTAACAACTCGCAACGGCTGATGGAAACATCGGTCGAGGCGAGCAGGAAATTCTAAATTATGGGAAGGGCGCTGTCAATTAGGGGTATTAGGAATGATCGCTGGACGATCATTAGGCGGGTTTTTATATAAACGTCGAAATCGAGTTACGATCGGGTAGCAGGGATAGGTTAGCGACAAAAAAATTTTGAGTAGACAATACTAGAAAGGGAATTCAAATTTTTGGGGAGGTGTCAGACACTCTGTATGATCATACTAAACAAACAAGCGTACCCTCAGAAACAATTAGACCAAACTTATGAAATGTCAGACCGAGTTACAATTTTTATCACACCACGAAACCAGCAATATGTCAGATCAACGCTAAACTAATACTTGTCTATACCCGCAAATCGGCAAAGGTTATTAACGGTGAAAATAAGAATTCTTTTAGTCCTACGCATCATTTCTACGGTGAAGTCCATAAAAATCAATAAGTAAAGGCCACCACAGATGTTACCATAAATATATGCAGATCGACTATATCACGTTGTTAGTTAGATGTCAGTAAATCAAAACTGAGTAGTCAATAACCAAGGGCTAAAGTCGAAAATATATCTACGACACACTGGAATTTTTCTTTTTCGTTGAAAGACCGCCTAGGGGAAATCTGTAAGTCGATTATTTATTAAAATTATATACTCTGGAAATTATAAATTTTCCGTGGATTCATCATCCGAAATAACCCAAATCACATTTGACGTATATAACGGGTCACCAGCCCATCGTCATCTTCTACATGAACCAGACTAGTTCGGATTTTTTTGTGGGACCTTGACGACAGATAAAATCATCAACTAGGAGTCAGAACGAAGCAAATGGCGTGACCGGAGCACCCGATGTAGATTAACGCCGTTTATTATTACTCCCGATAGTGACTCTGAAATGACCCCATCACACTAACCTCATTGTTTAATCTGATTCAATTCTAATCTCTAGAATATTATAATGCGCATTAAACAATTTTTAATATTAGGTCATATTAACGTCATTAATAGCATTATTACTGGTGGGTTCTGGGTTTTGGTATTTTTAGACTATATGGTTGTTACCCAGACAACCCCATACAAATATGCTTTCGCTTGCCACTCGGCACCCCTTGCTAGGAAACGTTGGAACTGTGTTCGAGTGGGTTGATCATCCGCAAAAAATGACCATTATTACTAATTCTATAATTGACCGGATTGTTCTTGGGTTCAACGAGCTGCCGATAGAAGGCCTGTGCTCGATTTAAATCCAGTAGGTCCCCTATTTATCTCATAATATTGCTTTCTTTTCCACCGCTCTTACCGAGTTATTCATGAATCTCTTGTACCCCCTTTTCCTATTGTATTGAAGTTAAATATAGAGAACTTTGTCGAAGTCAATAAGTCAAACGTTTGGCCGCGGATCTCTCGGGCGGGGTTCCGGCCGGGCTCGCGTTTTATGGCCACGTAAGGGAGTTCCACATCCTCTGAACTCCCTTGTTTTCCCGATCTTGCTTCGCGTACGGGGGATATCGAGAACCCCGCGTCCCACATCGCTTATCTGCACCTGGCCGCTGAGTGCACAGGGAAACGTGCGATAACGCGGGACGCATCTATCCACAAGTCTTCTAAATTATAAGGTATTAATCGCATTTTATTCGTTTTGGCTTTTGTGGTCGGGTAGTTGGTTAATTAGGTCGGTAACGTCCTATTTCGTGTGATAAGGTCATGCATTTGAGGTTGTCTTATAACAATGAACGTAAATTTCAACGTTGATAAAAATGACATTTTATGTAGATCAAGGGCGCAACCTAAAATGATAAAGAAAATAAGGTAAATGCCATACAAAAACTAATATTCAAAGATGCTAAATAACCGTAAGATGAAAATCATGGATATTAAACGGTATTACATAATAACGAATGGTTCATTTCACTACCTTGGCCGGTCACCTCACCGCCAGATCGGGTTGGTATATCCTATAACTAGCTATCAACTTAGCATATCTTGCTATATACTGTTATACCTACAATAGGGATTTAATACCTTTTACTCTAACTGCTCCTGATTAATAAATTCTCTACTCCTGCTAGACAGATATTTATAAATCTAGACTTGGGTACTTTTCGCCTTACCTGATCATTTTTAGTTAAAAAATTTTATCCTCCGACCCGAATGTTGACAGGTGCTTGAAGTTCTGTCTAGGTCCGCTTCCAAATTAAATTTACGTTATTGAGGGAAATTTTCCTTTTATCAATTGGTACCGTAGGATTAAACTCTGTTTTATGGTAAATAAATCGATAATGAATATTTCAATTTTTTCGAAAAACATTATACTACCGTTAAAGGGAAAAAATAAATATCGAAATATCTCCAAATGAGTTGCTAAACAAAATCATGAAATGGGTTTTATTTTTAATTTCTCGTTACTTGACACAGATACTTACGTATTTTATCATATCAAAACATGCGTGCATAGAAAAATCATCACAGCAAAGACATAATCAGATGTCAATTAATCTTGGATCGCACATTTTTTGGGGTTCTCATGGGTCCTTGCGTCGTTCATGAACGTTAAAGTTGAAAAATGGCATAAAATGAGTCCGCCTAGAGAAGAGTGGGGACATATTAGACCTTTATTCGATTTTTTATGGAATCTACCGGGAACAAATTTCCAATATTTTTCGTCTACCTCATGAGTGGCTAAATTGTCAGTCGGTTGGATGTTTACGCCTCAATAGTTAAATAATTAAAGGAATTCGATTTATTATGATCAACGTACCTGTCAGACGGTTCCTTCCTTCATGCGATGAGTCCTGGGTGAATGTGCTATCTCGTAGTGAAGAATTTTTCATCGTAAATTTTACTTGTCTGGTCTACTGACGAAGTGTAATGCATTTATATTTAGATGAGTGTGCATGCACGATTACCTGCTTAGTGTGTAACACTTCGGTGTGCATTTATCCTCTAATGGTTATCTGATTATACTGAATGTGCCTGCATTCAATACTCTGGAAATGTCAGGTCAGTAGTTTTACTATTGATTTATATTTTAATCTATTTAGGGGTGTTTAAAATTATTGTCGTACGTGTGTTCGACTGGCATTAAGAATCGCCACATCGGTTGTGTTAGTTGCATGATTATTTCTCCAGTAAATGCGGTTGGAAAAATTCTATATTTACTGGAGACCTGTATAAACGCGTTGTGTTGTCGATTCCTGCTTCATGATATGATCAGTTGTCGGGGTATATAATTATTTCATGGAATATTTATGTGGAATTGATCGTAAGTGTTGGCGAATATATTTCGACTTATGGACATTCATCTTTTCTAGCTCCGATGATGAAGTTGGGGTTTGCGAGGAATTTGCCAAAAATTTTTAGGATCGCTTCTGCGTCTTGATATTAAACCTCGAGCGACGGTAATATTATGGGTTAATTTTTTCATTTTTTTTAATCGGAAATTTTTAGGATTCTCAAAAAACGAAACGCCCCAAAGTAAATTTTAGTGAAGGAGTACAATGCAATGGGAAGACACTTTTAGTGGAATTTTATCGAGTTTGAAGGAACCATGGTAAGCTTTTCTGTTCTTGGCAACTACTTTCAACTACTAAGGATCAATGAATCATTCGCCATTGGGATCGTAATTTAGTACAGTTCGTCTAACTGGTATAGCTCTAGTGGAATTCGCGGTATTATTTCTCGCCTGGATATGCGTTCATCGCCAAATTGTTGTGTAATAAAACCGTTAAATTAAAAGACTATTTTGATGTTGTTATTATTTTTGGGTTTTACTTTTTGAATTGGTCTTAGCAGAGTTTTTTGGGGGTAAGTTGTTAATTTTATTAATAAAATAGTTAGTAAGATACTTCTACGTCGTAATAATATAACTCGTGTACTCAACGAATTGGTTTGGCTAGTAATTTAATTTTGGGTGATTAGTTACGGGGTGGATTAAAGATGGGTGCCATTCACGTACTTCCATATTGATTATGGGCGGTGAATTGGGTCTTATCTCAACTTTAGATGTGCAGTTGGATTTTTTTGAGTCTTTGTAACTTTCACATTTTGTTTATATAATGGTTACTTTGGAGTAAATTTTACTCGTCTAATTTCTAATCACTTCGTATTGGTACCATTTCTTATATCGTTACAATAATAACCGCATTTATTTGGGTGTTGACTATACGGCGTCGAGATTTCAATTTATTAAATATTATTTCCATGCTCTTGGGGTCTTAGCAAAATCTTTACATTTATAGATACGACACTTCGGAAGTTAATTTCGTTTACAGTTCTTTTGCAAAGTAAATCTTTACGTTTTAGTCAAAACACTAGGCTCTAACGGCAAATTTCAGTAAAATAACATTTAATTTTATAACCTCTAGTAAATTCGTTACATTGGAGTTTGGTATTTTAGTTAGTGGCAATTCGTGAAATTCTTGCTATTAATTCAGTCGATTAATAAGATTTTAGCGACAGTTAATGAGATTTTTATATTTTTATCATAGCAACGATTTTATTCATTTAAAATTCCCGTCGCCGTCCTTCATTTTGATCCTAGGCGCATTGTGATTATATTATAGTTATTGAGTGCCCACTGGACTACTCGATGTTTGAATTTTAGCCGTAAGTGAGAAATAATTTATGTCGATTTTATGGGAAATGAGTGAAGACGGAACAGCCAAAAGACTGTTTCCCCTTCACCATTTTCCCCTATACGGAATCATATTGACGTTTCAGCTCCTGCGTTCTCACGCCGGAGCCTTCATGGGCACTAAATCATTGGCGATAATACACGCACTTACACGATATCGATTGTATATCTGATTTTACTATCTTGTGATATGTTTCGGCTGTGGGCCGGAAAAATTTTTTGTTCATTTATAGAAATATATATTTTTCATTATAATACATCATGATGGTTCATAAAATTCGCACATACCATATAACTTCCTCTCCCCACGCCGAAATCCAAGCAGAGCTCATTCGAGGTTGCGAGGATACGACGTGGAGAGAGTATCGAACAATCTCTCACTCACATCAAATTAGAGATCTTCACTGGTAATACTGATTCTGGTTAGAACTGGTTTTAAAAACTGATTTAAAAACTGATTTCAAGTTTATGAAAACTGATTCAAAAACTGATTTTTTTTGTGTAAAAATGAATCGGTATATATACCTATTGTACGACCCTAACCTTGCGTGTTCTTTTTGATTTAGTAAAACAAAATTTGACCTTGTGATTTTCTAGAATATTCTATTCTTAATTTTTATTATTTTGAAATTTTATTTGACAATTTTTCTTTTGATTTTTTAATTGAATTATTTCTAATTCAAATTATTTGATTTTTATTTCATTTTCATGAAATTTCGCCTTTTTTGTTAAATTGTCAAATTTCGGTCAAATTGCTAGGTTTTCATGTTATATTTATGTTTATTTCGTGCGGATCTTGTTGCACTTTGTTATTATTTTAATTTATTTTTGTGTTTTATAATTTTATATTTAATTGTTCTCTTTTTCGCATTTTGGTATGGTTAATTGGTGGTTGAATAGGTTTGAGTTTAAATCTGCATGTTATGTTTGCATGTTTGTTACGGATTCATTTAAACATTTACAAAGAGCGAGCCCGGCAGAAATCCGGCCAGAGAAGCCCGTCAGCGAGCCGAATATACAGCAATGAAAATGGAGGAGATGGAGCGTAAATATCATAGGAAAGCAGTTCTGGCCAGACAGCGATTAGCCCAGATAAACCGGGACATAGCAAGTGGTGTCATTCCGAGCACAGATGGTTTTCCTCCGGAGTACGGAGTCTCCTTCGAGTTGGATGACCCGAGACTGTTACAAATGGCAGCTCCAACCAAGTTAATTTTACCGGAGAAGTTGATACAACCAGCCCTTTGCAGTTGACTTGGATCCCGTCAAACAGGAGACCATACCTATGCCAGTCGTCATCCCCGATGGACCTTTGCTGATAGAAATCGAAAAAATACTCATACTTACGAACCTAAATGAACTCGAAGATTGATTTGATTAATTTATGTCACATAACAAATGTTAATGTTTCATTAGTTATAAAAGGTAAATGATGTGAAAACGAGTAGCGAATTCCGACTAAACCTTAATAAATCAGATCAACAATACAGACTACCCCGAGATTCAGAGAAATAACCTGTTAGCGTAACATTTTGACCACAATGATAATTAAGGAAAGGGCCGATAAAATTTTGATTAATGTTGATGATGATAAATGTTTAAGTATTCTAATTTAGAAATGGAGGCAACGAGAATACTCAACCGAGAATTGAAGGAGCTCCGACGAGAAAACATGCATTTACATCGTCAACTCCTCCAACAAAGTCAGGAAATTCAAAGATTAAAAGCCACTTGGGCAGAGCCGGCAAAAATGAAGGAGATATACCAGCGCCTTACTGCAGCACAGCAAGGCTGGAAAGATGAAAGGTCGTTGAATCAAGCGCAGCGGACGCAGATCAAAGGCTTGGAGGTCGCCCTTTCAGCGTGCCAGGAGGGTAGTGCGGTGACTTACCCCTTAGTATTCGCACCGGCACAACTGGCCTATCGCGACCAGGATAAACCACAATCTTCCAACAAGAAATCTCGTCCACACGCCAGGCCCGGTCGAACCGAACGATTACGTCGATGCGCCCAAGGAGTGCCCAAATAAATAAGCAAATTCATGTTTTAATTCAATAAATTTAGTTGATAATAAGTAAGTTCATTGTAGTCTATTATGTTGTTATTTACGAATAAATATAGTATACGAGTATAATGATGAGGAAGTAATAAAGGGACCTGAAAGATAAGACGGACATAGGCCTTCTAACGGCAGTCCGCTGAACCCGACATAGGACTAAACCTTAGCAGTTCTGATATCGGAACTCACCTTTGGAGGTCCTGTGACCAGTGGTTACAGTTCCAACGTTGCC
Organism: Schmidtea mediterranea; assembly: GCA_022537955.1. Lineage (NCBI taxonomy): Eukaryota > Metazoa > Platyhelminthes > Tricladida > Dugesiidae > Schmidtea > Schmidtea mediterranea. The sequence goes on from CM039681.1 coordinate 92,511,712, forward strand.
TAGTAACGGGTAACATTGGAGGGTGTCAAAATATTTTGTATGTAATGGGGTGAAGGTCATCTACACCACTAACCCCACAAAATTGATCTTGATTTACACTATTTCATCAATATATTGAACTTTTATGTTTATTGGTAAACAATTTGTATTTTGTTGAAAAATCGTTTAATAATAAAACTAGTCTCAGGTCATAAATGGAAAAATCCGAGGAGTTTCTAAAAATTCCATGGGTCGAATCACAATAATAATTCCAGATTTCGAGATAGTGGAAATACATTCTTCTCATAAGTGAATGATAAATCTATATGTTGACACTGGGTGCGTCAGTGTTGGATAAGAGAATTCACTCCCGAGACCAGGTCGCCATGGAGATTAGCGGCAGGCAATATGAAAATTTTATATATTTTATTTTTAGAGCAACGTCAACGATAATAGATATAATTGTGGTTGTCGTAGTATTATCATTAATTTTAATATTATTACCATTGTTAGTTAATTTTGTTATTACTATATTTACGTTTTGTCTTTAAAGTTTGTTATTATTGGCAGCACTATTTATGCTAGGTCCATCATAATTGCCTTTAACAGCGTGATCTAGTTTTGGTTGGATATTTATTACAGACATTATTTTATATTTAAAGACTTTATTTTATAGTGTGGGGTTTATGGTTTTCATAACCTTGACCCCAGATGTAATTATTTTCTTGCCCCCAATGATCACCCATTGCCCAGCAACGTTGGAAATGCAATCATTGGTTTTTGAGGTCGCTAAAGGTGACTGCCACCTAGGAACTACTCTGGCCCCACCTCAAACTGGGTCCAACGCACTACCGTTAGAAGGTACGTGTGCGATTTCCTTTTTCTGGTCCCTCGCTTCTGTGCTTAATTTTATCTTCCTTGAAATCTCTTTCCATACATCTGTTCGAAAATTCCCTGTAATCCTACTCTATTATTACTGAAATAAGACTCAGAAAATTAATTTAAGCAAAACATATATTGAACATCAGTAAAATTATTTCAAATTATTGTCTTTGTGCCTTTGCAGCGCGACGTTCGTGCGTTCCGACTTTCCCGGCCTGTGTTTGGGAGCTTTGGTTGTTGGCACCGTAGTAGACGTCGCTTCTCTGTACGCTAGTTGGGCAGGTGCGAAGACGAGCGAGTAGGTTACCGCGTTGCCCTCCTGGCACGCCGATAACGCTACCTCAAGGCCGCGTATTTGGATCTTTTGTGATTAGGTGAGCTGCTTCTCTTTAGCCCACCCTCGTTGTGCTGCTGTCATCTTTTGATAAATTCTTTTTGCTCTTTCTGGCTTAATCCAGGTGGCTTTGGTCTGCTGGATTTCTTTATTCAACTGAGTCAGTTGACATTGTAGATCCTTATTATTCATACGGGCTGCGTGAAGTTCCTGTAGTAATAGTTAATTCGAGCTCATGTCTAAATGAAGAACATTCAATAAGCTCCTTAACTATTATTACATGTTTTAATTCATCGCGTCCCTGTCTGTATCTTATATGGTGTTGGCGGACGAAATCTATGTCCCTTAACAATTTATTTCCTCATAAGGTATTAATAAAATTGAGACTGCAATATCATTGAACAACTAACATTAAACATTTATTACAAACAAAGAAGAAGTCAGTGACTATTGAATCTAAGGTAGATTTGGCTAGATCTTCTGCTTGGCCGGTTACGAGCATAGGAATGATCGTGTTGTTCGTCCTGATGCCTTTCTTCGCCTCATAGTTCATGGGGAAGAATTTCCCACGGAACCACCACGTTTATGGCCTTGGTCCAACCGCATAGTCGTGGGTCGTCCAGCTCATAGGAAACATTGTACCTCGAGGCATACCCGTCTGTGCCAGGTATTTTGCCCTCAGTAATGTCAGCATTCACCTGTGCCAGGTACCGTCTGGCCTTGTTCACTTGCCGATCCGTTTCTTTTTTGTGTTCTTCGAGGCAGGCTAATAGATATTCGGCCTGGCCTTGGATCTCTCTGGCCGGGTTGCGGCCTGGTTCGCGTTTGATCGCGACGAAGGGAAGGTCGGTGTCGTCGCAGTCCGTTTGGCCTTCCCTCGGGGATTCTCTGACAGGCGAGAACGAGAATCCCGCATCCCACATCGCTTGGCGACATCGGGCAGCCGAGTGTGCCGGGAATCGAAGCGTAACGCGGGATGTGTCGATCCATGAATTGTCTAGAACAAATAAATAGGTATTAATGTTAAGTCTGGCCTGATAGACCGTCAAGGGTCAGTTGATGAGAGGCTCTGGGGTTTTGGTCAGCAATGGTCTGGTGGATCCGTGGAACTCACATATCTTGGTGGCCTAACTAAAGGCTGCTGCGTAGGGTTATGCATAATTTACCGGGTAGTTCACTCATGGGTAAGTAGCCGTATGTTTTGTCTTTCCTGAATGTTTATGCGCCCATCTTAATTGGCCCAGGGGGTCTAGCGTCATGATGGTGGTCTTAGTCGTAAGGTGATCCATTAATTAACAGAAACTCGGCAGTTTTGTGTATGTTTCATCTCTCGCCTTTTACATACGACTTGATAGTAACGAGGTAAATGCTAGATCTATTATAATATTTTTCTAGACATTGGAGTTGTTTAACGCTCATAATCAATTTGCATAAATTGGTTAATTAATACTAAATATGACTAAAACTAAAATATAAATAGGACTAAAACTAAAATATAAATATGACTAAAACTAAAATATAAATATGACTGAAACTAAGATTTAGCAAAATTTGATTTTACTGCTTCATGAAATGATAAAAATACTTATAGCGTCTGTGATCAAGGATAACTATCCCATATTACCTATTTATTCGATATCGTTGACAATTCATTTGGAGCCTATTTTTCCGTAGTGTGTCCTGACATAGAATACCCTCATACTACCCTGTGAATGATCAAAAACATTTTCCGCGACTGATATTTGGCTGCTTACCTCGACTGTCCATTGTCCTTGGATGTTACTATCATCACTCTTACTCGCTATCGGTGAATAAGAGTGAATGGACTTATAATAGGTTTACTACTCGCTTCTTTTATTCATTAAATATTTACTACGTTTAGCAACAAAATATGAATTTAATTCACCATACCTGAACTTTAGGTTTCATGAAAATCCTGGAACATTAAATGATACACTGACGAAAGTCTTACGATCGAGATAGACAATTGTTAACTGTTAAGTCTAAACTGGCGCAGTGTAAGCAAATGGTTACCTTGACTTCCGAGCATATTAAACATGTGGTGTTTTTGGTGGTGTCAGTGTCCTTGACCCCATATGAAAATTATCATCTTGCCCGCAATGGTTACCCGTTGCCAAGCAACGTTGGTAATGTAACCACTGGTTATAGGATCGCCAAAGGTGAGCGCCACATAGGAACTGCTAAGGCCCGATCCCATAGCGGGTTCAACGCACCACCGATAGAAAGTATATGTGCGATTTCTATTTTTGGTCCCTTTCACTTTAAGAATTCGATCCGTTCTCTCTCTCAACAACGACTGAAATCTCCATTATTTGGCGTGAATTAGTCCCGGTCAAAGTCAACTAATTTAATAAATGTGCAGACAAATCAACTAAAACATTTATTTATTACGACATTTTCTCATTTTATTTGTTCCGTAAGTCTCATCGCCCGTCGTTTCGCTCTTTCGATCTTCCCCGGACGGCGTTGAGGTGGTTTCACCGCAGGTTTCGTTGCGTCTGCGGAAGTTCGGTATGCCAGCTGTGCAGGAGCAAAGACTAAGGGATAGGTGGCCGCTTGGCCCTCCTGGCAAGCTGCCAGTGCAACTCCAGACCGCGAATTTGGGTTTTCAAGGCCTGTCCCAATCGCTTCTCTTCTGCCCATCCGCGCTGAGCGGCCGTCGCTCGCTGGTATAGAGTTTTTGCTTTGGCTGGCTCTATCCATGTTGACTTTATCTGGTGTATCTCATTTGTCAACTACAATAACTGTCTATGGAGATCCGTATTCTCCTTTCGTACGTTTTTTAGAGCCTTGTTCAGGATTGTAACGGTGTCCATCTCTGTGAAAAAGAAAAAAAGGCTATTAAGATTTCATTTTATCTAAGGTATGATGAATATTATGATAAGTACGATAATTTTAATATGTATTTCGTCTACTCTAAAATCGTGAAATGATTTTCCTATATTGGTGAATATTTATGATACTTATAGATATGATAAGACAATAAAACTAAAACTATTGTATTTAAATCAATTGTAGCGTGAGTTTGAATATTGGCTCCTTGGATTTTGTCTCAATGCCCTGCGAGTATAGGAGTGATCCCACTCCGGCCTCCTACCTTCATCCTCCGCTCTCATTCCTCTGGGAAGGATCTTCTTCGGCATCGACACGGTCATGGTATGTGTTGGCTGATTTATCCTGGGGTTATCGAGTTCGAATGAGATGCCATAAGAAGGGGCATACCCATCCGTACTCGGAATCAGACCAGCTGCGATGTCTTCATTGAGTTGTTCTAGATGGCGGCGAGCTCGCTCTACTTACTTGTTGGTTCTCCTTTGATGAGCCTCGAGCCGTGCCAGAACATCATCTGCCTGACCTCTGAGTTCGCGAGCCGGATTCCGTCCTGGCTCACGTTTTATGGCCACATACGGAAACTCTACATCTTCGGCTCCTCCTTGTCTCCCGAATCTGGACTCTCTTATTGGGGAAATCGAATATCCCGCATCCCACATCGCCTGTCTGCATCTAGCGGCGGAGTGGGATGGGAATCTCATCATGATCCGAGATTCGTCCACCCATGAATCTATTAGTACGGATAACATTAAATTCATAATAATCTAACAAGTGGAATCATTAAACGTATAAATTAATATATGGGCAATATGGGTTGAGTTTAAGATACCTATTGAGTTGATGACCTAGTGGAAGTTTGCGACCGGGTAGTCTACGTTATTTTCAAATTGGAGGCAGTTTGGAGTTCATAACTCGTTTATTTTGTTACGATCATTTAACGCGGCGTCTAGTGTCATAAGTCATGGGTTAGCTTTCCCGATCTCATCGGTGAAATTTTATATCTTCAGCGGTATTTTCGACAGAGCGTTTAATTAATTTGGGTAAGTAATCTAGATAATTTTCATTGACGTTTAGGTGAGTCTCAGTACTCTTCAGTGACACTCGGATGTGTTGTGCCTTTAACAAATAATCAAACATAACTGGTTCTTAACTGGATAAGCATTTTGGGCGTCTAGCTTACTACTCGGACGTGGCATCATTTCGTAGGCACTGCGATTGGTATTTGGACGATTACGACTTAATCATAATAAAGTAGCTGAGCGTTGTTCACCGGATAATATTGTGACTGGCGATTTGCTAATCTATTTAGTGGGCCTTCTATTCTAATCATATGTACGAATTTATCATAATAGGATTCTGACAAATTAACACCTAGTATTTATTTAATAAAATTTGTGAATGTGATCAGGTCTTCCTGGATTTTCATGATACTTTTCTATCAGCAAGAACTTTTCTTCCTGTCTAGACTGGACTTGATTAATATTCTTTCTTATGGAGTAGGTTAACCGAAGTGCATAAACATTTTATAATTAACACAAAATTTTAAATAATAAAATGCAATCCCTACTTTCTTGTGCGTCAGTCCTTCGTTACAGTGTCATCTCGTCCGTGTCTGGATGACGTGAGGGGCAACTTCTGACTCCTGGATCGTTCTGTCTATTGACATTCATTGTGCTTGCAATTATGAATTTTCTGACTTGTCGCCGTTGGCCTACCTATTTATATTATATGTCCTACCTCTGCCTGTGTGCGTGTGTCGTACAATTCCTTCTCTCCACAACCTTTATGTGCGTGAATTAATTTACAAATTTTCTCACCTCGCCTGTCAACACTGGTAATCGATTTATACCAGATGTTTTTCTCCATGTGGTCATTTCCTACTCTTCTCGTTGATCTTAATGGAATTAATCGTGTCTCGCCACGTCTACTATTTGTTCGTGATCGTATTGATTTTATTTTTCTGCTTTTAATTTATTTAACGATCTATTAATTATTCACTATTGTTTTCCGGGATTGCATTTTACGGCCAAAAATTTCGGTTAGATTTTGTATCATTTTATTAAACTTGTTGGGCAAAAACTGATGAAGCCCATTTTTTTGTTTAACCAGCACGATAACGCCTGTGTTTTTGAGCAGAAAATTTAAAATTAGATAAAAATGGAAAATTTAAAGAAAAATAAAATAAATAAAAACTTAATAAAAACTTTGATACATAAAAATGTAAAAATTTAATTTAAAATCGAAAAGAATAAAAAATTTATAATTTAGGATTTTTTTAGAAAATTCCTTGTTTTAATGCATTCATTAACTATATAGTATCATTATTATTAACAAATTATTATTACCCTTATTATGCTTTTGATATTGTCACTATTATTATTATCCTTATTATTATCATCATCACCAATATTAGTATTACTATCATTAATATACTATTGTCATTACCATTACTATTATCGTTATTATTATTACTATTATTAATATTATTCGTTGGATATTATTATTATTGTTATTACTAATGTCGATAGTATTGTTACTACTCTAACATGTTTATTTCTCGTTATTGCTCATAGCATCATCCTCATCATGATCGCTATAAATGTAATATTATCATTATTCCCACTAACCACTATCGTCATTACCTAGCCTTATATTATTCCCAATATTATAGTTAATACTATTATATTAGTACATACTACTGTTATAATTGGTGGGTTACTGGGTGTAGATGTTTGTTTAAATGTTTCTATGATTACTACAGTAACGCCATATAAATGCTTTCTAGTTACCACTCAGCACCCGTTGTTAGGCAACGTTGGAAATGTGTTCGAGTGGGTGGATTTTCCGCAAAAAGTGAGTGCTATCGCTAATACTGTAATTGCTCGGACAATCCCTGGGTTCAACGAGCTGTCGATGGAAGACTTATGCTCGCTTTTAAAAGTCCCCTTGGGTGTGCTGGGTTTCAAGATCAGGGTCCTTATAGTGAAAACTGAATTCGACGATGACGTTCCTAAAGGTAAGACGACGGCTACCTGACGAAGTGTGAGCATTCGGGAGTTGACTGCGGGGTTTTCAATACTTATTAAGCTTAAAAGGCATCGTTTCGAATCACCGAAAATATAATTCATAATCAAATATGTACAATGTATAAATTAAACAAGTTTAAGTCAAGAGAGCTTTATCCGATAACCGAGCGGCTCTACGTCTGGCCCGCTCCCTTCGCCCCGGCCTATAACTATTGGTTGCGAACCCGAGTGACTCTGGGCCTGTTGGAGTCCTTCTGGTGGTTGTTGGGCCTCCCGCCAGTATAATTACGTGAGGCCTTGCCTTGAGGTGAGTGGTGGTAGACGTTTGCGATCCGGCTGGCCGAGATTTCCTCCTCGATGTTCGCCAAGTATTGGCGGGTCCGGATCACCTGTACGTCTACTTCTCGTTGGTGGCTTTCGAGGCGATCAAGGAGATGGCGAGTATGTTCGCGGATCTCCCAAGCTTGACTCCACTCCTCCCATGGTTGATCAGCTAACCCGGAAGTAACATTACCTCCCTCCGATCGTCCTTCAGCTAGTCGGGGTCCGGATTGGTTGAGCTCGGGGCACCTGTCCTGGCTGTAATGTATCCACGCTTGCCTCCATCGATCGGCAACATGGGTAGAAACATAGACCATCGGCCCGGATTTTCCTGGATAATATTTTGATCAATACAGTTTACTTTTAATATTAAGAAAATGATTCCAAGAACAAAAAAAAACAAATATATTAATAGTATATTTATATCTATATATTTCTTACATTAACAGTTCGACTTATTTATTTTAGTAATTTTAAATAGTATCTATATCGAGAACAATAAGAAAAATGGAAAAATATAACAAATAAAATTTTCATAGACTGGAGCTCATATTTCCTTTCGTATGAAATATGATAGACTAATTGCAAATCTATATTTTTATTGTTTAAATACTCTATTAATATATTTTGATTACCTACTTATATTTATTATTTACATTACCTATTTGGTTCTAGGAACATGTCTACCCGGTTTATAATTCGGATTTTCGTTTAGTGGTTCGTATTGCTCATGATATTTCAGATTCATTTCTTCGATTAACTAATGGAAAGAATAAAATATGGATTGATTAATCTACGCAACAGGTTCTATGGTTTATTTACCCGACAGATGAAGTTAGTAATTTCGGCAAAGTAGATGTGCCTGGTTTACGGGATTAACACAGAGATTAAGTCATTCAGGAGGTACTGAGTAAGATATCGTATCTGTTTTCATTGATTGGCTTAATATAATGTAGGTTTACCGAAGTAAATTGTGCAAATCTTCATATCTAAATTGTAATCGTTGTTCAATTATGAAATATCCTTACCAAAACCTGAATTATTATTCTACCTAAAGAATTTTAGTTAAATCTATTGCTGGTTAGCTTTTCAAATTAATCAATGTTATTTAGAATTAATCAAAAAGGAATCATGTAATAATAAAATTACGTCTTTTACCTGCTATGCTCAACGACATCCCTTCACCGGGCAGTCTAGGCGGTGCTTCTTTATCGTACTTAATTCGTTGGGAAGTCATGATAAATATTCGAAAATTCTAGTCACGCAGTATTAATAGTGCTCTCTATGGGTGTGTCCTATGCAGGTTGGTTAGATTTGCACGGTCGACACAACCACCGTTATCGATTTCTCTTGTCTCTTTGGATATGACGTGGCTTGTGTGCACTGTGTTGGTGTGTCAATGGTAGTTGAATCGATATTTTCTATTTACATTCCGTGACCAGGTTTTGGATTACTTTATGTGGTAAAATCTCACTTTATTTTGCTAGTTTATTTACACGCTAATTTTAGATGATCGTCGCTGAGTAGACTTCCACTGGAAAACTCGAGTCTTTCTCCATCCAAATACAACTATCCCCTCTATTATCTCGGCTGAATGGGGTCGTCACCTCGCAATCGTGGATTTAATCATTGGTTTTCGAAATTTTGGATTTACTTATTCGCCTTCCTTGATCTATTTTATATTTGGATGTCTGATGATTTGTTTGTCATGGTTTGGATTTTTTCTTGTCGTGGTATTTGTTTAGGGTTTCAAAATTTTGGGGATTTTCGTTAGTGTATTCATATTTATTTCTAATCAACCGTCTGTTAGCGGGAATGGAGGTTATGTTGGGTTCGGAATTCGATAAACTAATTTAAGAACTTTAGTCCGGATTTTGGGTTATCAGATATATTTATTCATGTCCTTTTATTCTGCTTTGAACACCACTCATTTACGTTAAAATGTTCACCGATCTAATCGATTGACTTCACTCATGATTATTCCAATGTAACCATTACTCCTTATGGTGTTGGTGGGAATGGTAGATATTAATTTGGGTGCCTCAGAGGCTTGGAATGCTCCGAAATGACATTGCAAATCTATAGAGCGCGAAAACTCATCGACTACTATCGTATTAGTGCAATGCAAAAAAGTCAACCTTCCCTTGCTTTAGTTTCCCATAACACGCCTATCGAATTCCGAACAATGACGAGCGTCTTTGATCTATCGCAACCCAGTTGGTGGGATTCATTTATAGTCAGTTGGAGTTATCGCGAGATAGTTTAGCAGTACCCTATCAATTTAATATACCGAAGTTTAAAGTCATTTATTTACATTTAGAATCTCAAAGAATTTATAACAACGATTTCGTTTTTTAACTCCCAGTCACCTGCCCTGAATTGATCCTAGGCGCATTGTGTTCATATTATATTTAGTGAGTGCCCACTGGACTACTCGGTGTGGTGATTTTGAGCCGTATGTAGATTAATTTAGGTCGAATTTACAGAAATCGAGAAACGAGGAAGTAGCCAAAAGACCCCTTCCTTATTTCTCTTTTCTTCTATACGGGAAAATATTGACGTTCTGATCCCTGCGTTCCGCACGCCGGGTCTTTACGGGCACAGATCATCGGCGATATTCCACGCACTTACACGAATCTGAATAACATGTTGATTTTACTATCTTGTGGTGTGTCTTTGGCTGTGGGCCGCAAAATTTCTACAAATTTTAAGAAAAAATAGAATTTAAATATTATGAATAGTTTATTAAAATCAAAAAAGAAACTACCAACATGATCCAATCCATAAATTCAAAACATTATAATATATCGCTCTCCCCATGCTAACACCCAAGCAGAGCTCCGTCGAGAGTGTGACGTGGAGAGAGTTCCAAATAAAACTCTCACTTACTTAGTACAATAGGTTTTCAAAAACTGTTTAATGATTTCAAAAAACGATTAAAAATTATGTGAAAATGCATCGGTATATATACCTATTTTTTGTCCCTAACCTTGCGTGTTCTTTTTGATTTAGTAAAACAAATTTTGACCTTGGATTTTTCTAGTGTATTCTAATCTTAATTTTTATTATTTTGAAATTTTATTTGACAATTTTTTCTTTAGATTTTTAATTGAATTATTTCTAATTCAAATTATTTGATTTTTATTTCATTTTCATGAAATTTGGTATTTTAATAAATTGTCAAATTTTGGTCAAAATCATTGGGTTTTCGTGTTATGTTTATATTTAATTCGTGCATTTTGTTATTATTTTAATTTTATTTTTATGTTTATTATTTTATATTTTATTATCTTTTCTCATATTTGATAGGGTTTAGTTGGTGTTTTAATAGGTTTGAATTTAAATTTGCATGTTATATTTGCATGTGTGTTACCGATTCATTTAAACATTTACAAGGCCGTTTGTGTTCTGGCCCAACATAATTCTACCCAACCCGACTTCAACTTCATTAAAATCATTACTTTCAATATTGATACTACTAACGTTATTATTACAAATATTATGGTTATTACATCATTAATATTTCTCTTATTACTATTATCAGGAAATAGTATTGTTTTGATTAAAGCCATTGCTATTATTAGTATTATCATTATCCTCAGTATTAACAGTATTATTATGATGTCATTATATGCATTATCACTACTACTACCGTTTTGCAAAAGTTATTTAATAAAAAATCAAGTTGAAAACAGAAATGGACGAGTTGAGAGTCAAGTTAGGTCCGAAGGATGAAGCACTGCGGCTGACAGAGCAGAAGGCCCAGGAGCTTGAAAAGCAAGTAGCCGAGCTAAAACTGAGGGACGAAATCCGCACAGGCCTGGTGCAGAGCTGAGCAGCACTATCGGCAGAGCAGCAAGCCATAGTGATTCGGAACGTCACTGGTAAAGATGTCTGAATATAGGTTATGACTCCAGGTCCCTCCCGTCCACCAGAAGATTTGCCTAAGAATAATCGAAGGAAAAACCGGCCAAGTAAAAAGGAGCGGAAACGGCTGTACAAATTAAATAGAGCCCGGTTATTAGGACATATCCTGGATGCGAACGGGTTCTGAATCCCGCGCGCTCATTAACTCTGTTCACCCGACAATTTATTTGATGTTATGATTATTGTTAAATTAAATATATTTTGTTAGTGTTAAATTTGATATTGATGTTTGAATGTGAATTGAAGTCGTTAGATGTGGGGATACTAAAACGATCAAATGATTAGGTAAATTATTAATTAGATAGATAGATGAAAGGGGGACCGATTGAGTAGAGCATGAAGTCTTCTATAGCAGCTCATGAACCCGAGGAGGGTTAGGGCATTAGCAGTTCTTGAAAAGGAGCTCACCTTTTGCTAACCTTCCACCCACTAGTTCACAGTACCAACGTCAATTTTTGACGGGTGACTAGCGGTCAAAATTCTTATGTAGGCGGTGGGTGGGAATAGTAACCCTTAGGCAGTTTAAACTATTTTTATCTACCTCTGAATTAATTCGATTCTCTATGATGGGTGAAATTTATGTATGCTATGTACAGATTCATGGTCTTGTGGTGTGTCCACATGAAATATTAGAAACTACTAACACGATTTTTATTTAATTTGTCGCTGATTTTTGGGGTTATGCTATCTCATTATTTCTTATTATTCTGACTGGTGGTTGAGTTACACTTGGGAAAAATATTTTTAACAATAATATATCCGTATTGTTGAGTGATTTTATGAATTACGAACAGATTGATTTAATCAACGCGTAAAGTAGCTATGGTGAAAATCAACTCCAGGCGAACTGATAACACAATTTCTTATTAAAGGGTTCCTAGAATAATATATTTACTCCGATTAGTTTACCTCGTTAGGTGTTTGGCGATATTATTATTTTGCAATTACATTAATCTATACTGGGTACGTTGGTTCGCCGTCACTGTCCTCGTCTAGTATTTTTCGTCATACTAATTAGTGAAATTTACGTAGTTGGTTTTATTTGAGATTGAGTTAGAACATCTTTGACATAACAATTATTTCCGAATGTATTCCCCACTTCCTTCCCTCTGAGTTGACATTAGGATAATTGTATTCATATTGTTGGGCCAGAACACAGATGGCCTTGTAAAGTGTTTAAATGAATCGGTAATACACAAGCAAATACAACATGCAGATTTAAAATCAAACCTATTAAAACATCAATTAACCCTACTGTAGGGTTATGGTCTTTGACAACCTTGACCTTCCTTGACCCCATATGAAAATTATCTTTCTCGTTCCCAGTGGTTACCCGTTGCTAGACAACGTTGGAAATGTAACCAAGGGCTTTGAGATCGCCAAAGGTGAGCGCCACGTAGGAACTGCTCTGGCCCGACCTCAAACTAGGTCCAACGTTAGTAAGTATAATTCGGCGTTTAGATCTAAGTCATTGAATTGGTAGTTAAAACACTTTCAGTCATACGTCGTTTCATGGACCCTTACTAATATAATCAAACTTTATCAAGTCTTACGAAGAGAACCCTCATGGTCCTCTCGCGGCCGTCTCTTCAATCACCACACCTCACCATCGTTCGGTTTCGAGATAACATCCTTGGCAAAAATCTTTAGGCATTTTAATTGTCAATGATTTATTACTATCAGAAATAAAGAAAATTTGCCGATAATCTGAATAAATTTTATAAATTAATTACAAGAAATGATTTGCATCTAAATTTTGAAATTTGTCAGATAATCTGAATAAATTTTATAAAACAATTACAAGAAATGATTTGCATCTAAATTTTGAAATGTTAAAATTGATTAATGCGCAACACTGCTCGTCACGAAAATCTAGAACTTACGTCAGTGGAATTTATGATAGATCTCGTTAATTAAAAAGGAAACACAAAAATATCATCTATAGCTACATTCCCAAATTATTTCATCGATAATTCGTTGACATTTATATAAAAATTCCGAGGTATCTATAGTCGGAAAATCATACCAAAGTGGCATAAAAATTAAGGAGAATCCCGCTTCTGAAAATTATATGGTTATCAAAACTTATTCGAACCTTTTAGCGACATTCTCGAAGAGATAATTATCGGACTGTTTTGAAAAATAATATATCTTTCTAGATGAATTATAGTCTGAAATCTGTCATACTTACGTTAAATATTAATCATTCCGAACTTTACTCCCATAATTTCCAAAATTGCTGCAGAAGTATCTGTCAATTATAACGAATCGAAGTATGGGTCCTTTAAATTTTATTAAAAAGAATTCTTACTGCACATTTGAAGGGAATTTAACGGGTTATGTCATTGATGTGTATTCCAGTTGCGGCTTATAAATCTGTAAGTTAAAATGCCATGGTTACGGCCCGAACGACAGTGACAGGTGGTGATTGGTTACATGAGAATTATTAAACCCATGTGACCGGATGAATTTGTATTCCTTTAGCGTGGTGATTAAAAGATTCATTGACAAAAATTTCGTTAATTATCTCGAGTATATATATATATATTTTCATAAAACACAATTAAGTTTCATTTCAGTCGTTTATCGGTGTTCAGCGGAATTGGGACCGTGCTGGGCGATTCATAGCGTTTGATGCGTCCAATTTGTACTCAAGAAAATTTTATCATGGTCGTAATAACAATGTTATTTATTACCTGCTGATGTTCCACGGTTCTCCGGGTTTGGTCCGGTTCTCTGGGGACCTTTGTCGGGTGCATTCGAGTATTGTACGGTCGTTCGCCTGGTGGTCGAATTTTTATATTTTTCAGACATCGAGAATGTTATATTCGTCTTAATCCAGTCTGCGCTTTATATACGAGTGCGGGTGCACACACTCATTCGTAAACCTGATTTCCGGACTAGCACGCCCGCTAGTCTACCTATAGTCGGTCGGCATGTTTCGATGTGCGGTGAGAGAGAGTATCAATCTTATTTAGTCGATTTAAGAAATGTCAACTCGCGGCAGACTAATCTGAGGTTCTTATGGTCTTTCACAACCTTAACCCCAGATGAAAAGTATGTTTCGTGCCCAATGGCTACCCGTTGCTGTGCAACGTTGGTATATTTTCTCTTTCTCACATTGTGGTAAGGTTGGTTGGTGTTTTAATAGGTTTGAGTTTGAATCTGCATGTTATGTTTTCATGTGTGTTACCGATTCATTTAAACACTTTACAAGGCCGTCTGTGTTCTGGCCCAACACTACTAAAATAAGAGAAAGAGAGCAATTAAATATAAAATTATAAAACACAAAAATAAATTAAATAATAACAAAGTGCAACAAGATCCGCACGAAATAAACATAAACATAACATGAAAACCCAACAATTTAACCAAAATTTGACAATTTATCAAAAAATGTGAAATTTCATAAAAATGGAATAAAAATTAAAGAATTTGAATTAGAAATAATTCAATTAAAAAATGCAAAAGAAAAATTGTCAAATAAAATTTCAAAATAATAAAATTAAGAATAGAATATACTAGAAAATCACAAGGTCAAATTTTGTTTTACTAAATCAAAAATAACACGCAAGGTTAGGGTCGTACAATAGGTATATATACCGATTCATTTTCACATAATTTTTAATCAGTTTTACAAAACTTGAAATCGGTTTTTAACCTGAAATCAGTTTTAATCTGAACAACTCGTTTAACCATTGGAGATCTTGAAATTTGATGTGAATGGGAGATTGTTCGACACTTTCCACGTCGTATCCTTGCAACCTCGAATGAGCTCTGCTTGGATCGCGGCGTGGGGAGAGGAAGTTATGATATATGATGTATGAATATGCTAAATGACAACTATGATGCAAAGTATATGGAAAAATATGTGTATTTAACGAATAGACTTTTCTGTCGAAATTTTTCCGGCCCACAGCCGATACATATCACAAGTTATTAAAATCAAATATACAATTGAATCGTGTAAGTGCGTGTATTATCGCCAATGATTCGTGCCTGTGAAGGCTCCGGCGTGAGAACGCAAGAGCTGGAACGTCAATATCAATCCCATAAACTCGACCTAAACTTGCTGACAACAAACGGCTAAAAATTATCACACCGAGTAGTCCAGTGGGCACTCATTAATTTATAACACAAACATATATACGCCTAAGATCAATTAAATGGGATGGTGACTGGGAATTCAATGGCGAAATCAATTCGTTGCTATGACTTCTATTTTTTGTCGATTTAAATTAATTAAATTTATAATGATCAAGTGTCTTCCAACTAAACATGAGTATAAATTTCGATACTATTTATTGGCGAAATCAATTCGTTTCTATGACTTCTAAGTTACTGATTTAAATACATTGAATTCATAAGGATTAGGTATCATCTAATTTAACATGAGTAATAATTCCGATAATAGTTTGGCGATCTAAAGACAGGAGTTTTAACCGACAGAAAAATTATTTTATTTGTAAAATATCTTTTAATTATCCGGATTACCAAGCGCCGACAAAAACAGGAATGAGTTAAAAGTTTTAAGTATAAGTATCATATCGAAACTAGAATGGTCCAAAATCCAAATTGACTCAAATACATCCTAGATCTGTTTAAAATAGCTGAGTCGCTTCCCCAACCTACTGATCTTAACCACCATCAAACCCTCATGAAAAATTTTAACCAATATCTTCATCAACTCCCATCCATGCATCAATCGAATAAGTCACAGAGCTTCATTTGAAAAACCCACATCAGTAGGAATTACGTCGAATTTTTAAAAAGAAAATCAAAAATCACGACCCCGATCAAACTATGTCATAAAGATAAATAATCGATGAAAGCATTTGCATGTAATCTTAACCATAGAATAAAACCACTACTAAACCAAATAAATGTATTACAAAATCAACAATGACACTAAAAAGATTGATTGAGGTGCTCCAATAAAAGACCGAAGTTTTCGCCACGAATACCCAGATGAATTCTTCCAGAAATCCTTGTCCCAGAATAGTTTCACGACATTGCTGTTCGTATAGTCCAGTTTACGATTCCCAATCCCAAAGGCCCCCCACCTGAATGTAATGATTCGTTAATAATAGAGGGTTAAAGGAAGCAAAACTCACCATTGAAATATTCATTTGATTTTCACTCCAAAACGATGAATTGTAAAAACACAGCATACTTCTTTTCCAGTTCGACGACGATCGATTAAAACGAAAAGTTTTCTAACGAAAGTTGACGCGCGATAATTAAATATCAGGAATCGGCACTATGTAGTGAGGCGAAAATGTCAACCAGATATTTGGCGTGACCTTTCTGTAACACTCCAAATTAATCGATCTAATAACGCACACTCACTGTGTAAGCCGATTTCATCCAATTCACTCCGCGTGTAGCCACCCACACATTCTCTCTTTCCCGACTGACACGCCGATTCATATAAAGGCTATCGATAGATCGAGATTGACAGTTAAATTTGAAAGTTGAAATGCATCGCCAATCTAACCAAGTGAATGAGGTGTGGGGTTATGGTTTTTGACAACCTTGACCCCAGATGAAAAATTTACTTTCTTATTCCCAGTGGTTACCCGCTGCTAGGCAACGTTGGAACTGTAACCATGAGCTTTGAGGTCGCCAAAGGTGAGCGCCACGTGGGAACTGCTCTGGCCCGACCTCAATCTGGGTCCAACGCACTACCGTTGGAAGGTATATGTGCGATTTATCACCTTAGCCCCCTTCCGATGATAAGAAATTGTAACAGTGATTACGACTGGCTGGCTGAGTGACATCATTGCCTAACTATGTAATTTCAAATTGTTAACACCCAGAAACATTTATTATTCAAATAACACATGCACAAATTTTTATCCAACAGTTTAAAAAAACATTTGTCACACAATTCACGCATTTACGTCTTTTATTCGAACGGCTCGTCTTTTGGCCCGTTCAGCTCTACCGGGACGGTGTTTAGTTGGCTTGGCTGTGGGCTTCGTAGTGGAATTAGCCTCACGATAAGCTAATTGGGCCGGGGCAAAAACTAGAGGGTAGGTCACTGCTGCTCCTTCTTGACACGCAGACAGCGCCACCTCTAAGCCCTTGATTTGTCTTCAAGCTTTGGTTGAATTGTTTTTCATCGGCCCAACCCTTCTGCATGATTGTTAGTTTCTGGTACAGATGCTTGGCCTTGCTCGGTTCCATCCAAGTGCTTTTAATTAACTGTACCTCGGCCGTTAGTTGTAGGATTTGTCGATGGAAATCTTTGACGGTCCGCTGGGCCTTGGCTACTTCGTGCTGTAGGATATTGTGGGAGTTCATTTCTACAATAAAGGAAAATTAATTTCGCCAGTAAAAGGAGGTTCTTAGCCTTATAGCCGGGCTTGTGTCTTATGGCGTCAGATTATAATTTAGATTGTTCGTTTTGTTAAGTTATTTATTCATAATACTATAATAAGAAATAAGCTAATTGAGTTTAACTGCATAAATCCAAAAATAAAACTAAAAAATGAACTAACTATCTATTTAAATGCATAAAACAATAATTATAACGACAGGCTTAATCGTTCACTAATATCGATCATAGTTGGTTCGCGAGGGTTCTCGAGCATAGGGATGCCTGCGATGGACGTTTGGCTCTTCAAATCCATGTCCACTCCTTTTGGTCTGTAAATTGTGCGGGGCTACTGTATCGTTATCTTCCATTGGCCGGTTGGATCTGGGACCGTTCTGATTTGACGAAATATTGTACGACGGAGCATACCCGTCCGTACCCTGACGCGATGTCACGGTTGATCTCGTCCAGATATCGTTGAGCTCTTTGTACCTGTTGGGCCGTCTGCGTTGGTGTTCCTTCAGGCGGGCAAGGAGGTGTTCCGCCTGGCTTCTTATTTCCCGCACCGGGTTCCCGTTTAATCGCCACGTTTTGGCAGATCCATGTCCTTTCCAGTGTGTTGATCCTCTCCGTGGAATTCTCGAACCGGCGAGATCGAGAATCCCGCGTCCCACATCACCTGCTGGCACCGCGCAGCTGAATGTGCCGGAAAGCGAAGTGTGACCAGGGACGCGTCAATCCACGAGTCCCCTGAAAACTATAATTAACATATGGTACAGTTTAACATCACTACTTGGTGTGGGAGGTAGGTTGGCAGTCTAACGCGGGGTCACGCGAATAGAGTCTACTTATGGGTTTCATGGGTCGCGTGTCTTGTTTAAGAAAGAAAAAAAATTAGTACAGTAAAATACATGTGCGGGGTGTTCGGTTTGCTGATTTCCTAGATTAATGCGTCACTTGTTTTCCTAAGAGAATATGGCGTCTGGACTTTAACGAATTATCTGGACCATCTTATGGTTAGGACCCTGCGTAGTAAATTAATTTGACGTATAAAATTTCTCCTGCTAATTTCGGGATTTCTCTCCTGTTGAATGAAGTGAATCTTTTAATCCCCAAAAACGTGGAGTATGAATAACGGACGCAACGCCCTCGAATTTAGTCGAACATTCAGCTCATAAAAACGTAACCGTATTCCCTGAAGTTTGATCAAAACGTGGGATTATAATTGAGTTAAATCTTTCCCACTCGTATTATTATTACTCCATAAAATGTTATTTGAATTATATTAAAAAAAATAAAATTCATTCATTTGGTTCGTTTCTTTGAGCCATCGGAGAGCTAATAAAATATACTCTAAATTTGCTCATTCGTTTTCGGGAAAACTCAGATAAGAATATTCCTTAAAACACCTTTAAATTCTATATATTTAAAAAAAATATAAATTATATCATTAATTTATTAATTTGTTTACCGTTCCTTAGAGAACTACGAATTTAATATCGTTGGAAACATAATCAAGATTTGTTAGAGTTACATTCATAAGTGAGTCCTTCGTTTTGTTTTTCCCTTTAGGTAAACAGAAACCTGTTTCCAAAATTATACGCTGGGTTTGCTAGCTCGTCCTCAAAAAATAACGCAGATAAGATATTATTTAATTACCATTACGAATCATTAAATATTAGTCCCAAAATGTATAGGTACATGGATAATTTAACCCAGTGACTTACTGTTGTTATATCAAGACAAAAAAAATCTGATCATTAGCCAGCCCAAAGTTGAGTGCTCTCTCGTTAGATCCTATTAATTCGGTAGTAGTGGAATTTATCATTTTCCAAATTTATTTATTTCGTTAAGGGTAGGCATTTTTTGTTCCAGAAGCTTTCATGTTTGATGATTCCAAATCTAATTTAGCTTTCGATCGTGTTTTATTATCGAAATTTACCCAGTTGCTAAATATTCGTCACAAAAAAAAATAACGTTTAACTTAATAAATGACATATTATAGACTTATATTTTATTTTTAACAAAACTCTTACAATACGTGGTTTTAAGGCAGGTAAATCGCGTAGATGAGGCATATTTTGATGGTCAGTACTTAATCTCCGATTCCTGGTGAAGCGTAGTTTGTGAGTACAGTAGGGTGGCGTGGATAAATTCACTACTCATACGATAACGGACGTGGAGTTGGGTCTTTGAGCATAATTAAGATTGGCGGTCGACAATCACCTCATAATTTAACGCCATGGCCGATTTTATTGTCATTATCACGTGACTCTTGGAGGAGTGTTTGGGCGATTCTGGCGACTTGTAGCGTCTAATGTGTACTCGTGAAAATATTAAAAGTGCTTAAAATTAATATCAACTTTACTTTCTACTCTACTCGGCTGTTCCAAGTTAGGTCGGGTTCTTCTCGAGGCGACGTCGGACATGTCCGAACTTCGCGGACTAATCGTTTCGATCGTGGACGGATTACATTTGGTTGCTCTAGACATTTTAATTTTTGAATTTTAATCGGCTTAACCTGAACTTTAGTAGGTATATCAAGATGGGTGCGCACACACGCTGTTAGTGCATCGGGCTCGCTCCAAGACACACTCAATGATGGTGTCGTGGTGTGCCGGTATTGCTGATTTTTAGTAATTTGTGTCTACAATTCATTGATTGACCTTTTCATTGATATCAGTGTCAATCTCGCCTCTATCTATCTGCACTTTGGAATTTAGTGTGCATGCAAACAAAATTTGCTTCATCCAATGGCACTTGGACAGCATCAGTTCATAGACTATCCTACTTTATCATTGACATTTAGAGAGAAACCGGTTGACGTGCCATTCTAATGGAGTTATTTCTATCTTATGTTTATTTATCTCAATCTCTCAATCCGGGGCTTTACTGTTATCTCGTGCGACAAGGAGGATCTTATGAAAAGATAGTCGTTGGATTGACCCAATTTCAGTAGATTATCGTTGGAAAACTATCGCGCAACGGGACGATTTAATCACAAAGGCTATCCTTCAATGGCCTGTCAATTACTATGTTCGTCGGTTCTATCGGAACAATACTAATCACATATGATTACCGGTCTTCCTATCTCTTTGGCAGTCGAAATTTTGTTATGAACGTTATCCATGCTTACGAACAAAGTGGTTTATTCTGTAATTTAGTTTATCACTCTCTTTAGCATTCATTGTTTTGTTATTATTATTAATTTTATTTATTATCGCTATCGTTTGGCTTGGGTGTTCGCAGAAATTTTTAGATGGGAACCTGGTTAATTTTCCTAACGGTTTGAACATTTTGTGGGATTGGTTCTTAGGGTGTTACCCACGTTTTCCTTTTATTATTTATAGGCGATAATTAGGGTCGGGTTACGTTTGGGGAAAACTTGGCTATGAATATGCATTTGGATTTTTTGTTTTTTATAGTTATTACATTTTTCTTTATGCGGTTGTTAATTTTACGGAACAAGAATCTTGTGGTCATATCCAATTTTCCCCTTTTATTTTGTTAATCATTACTGTGAATATTTGCCAAATATATTCTAAATCACTCTAAAATTCGTTTGTAGTTCACTTTTTATACTTTGGGGTTTGATTAACTTTCTTGGAGATGTGAGATTACTATACGTATAGCGCATCCGTATTATGCTAGATGTTTATGTTGGGCTTTGTAATTTACGAATAATTTAAAATTGATGAAATTTTGAATCGCGATCTTCGTTATAATTTTTCTCCAAACTTCGGGATTGTTGACGGTTTAAAAAGGCATATTTTAATGGGATTTTTACCGCGTTTCATAATTTTATGAGAATAAATAACCTATCTCTTGAGTGAGTCGACATTAAGAGTTTAAACATTAATTTTTAATTAAGATCGATTCTTTAACTATTAGTTGATTTTGGACATATTTTCAATAGAGTTTTAATAAGAACATAGCAACAATTTACTGACATCGCTTTTCCCGTACCCTTTCCCAGATTGATCCTAAGATGAGTTTGTGTTGATATTAATCGTTTAAGAGTGCCCACTGGACTACTCAGTGTGGTGATTTTAAGCCGTGAGTTGTAAATGATATTTAGGTCGAGTTTATAGGAAAGGAGTGCCGACGAAACAGCCAAAAGACTATTTCCCCTTCACCCTTTTCCCCTATACGGAATAATATTGACGTTTCAGCTCCAGCGTTCATCACGCCGGAGCCTTCACGGGCACGAAATCATTGGCGATAATACACGCACTTACACGATTTACGATAGTATATTTGATTTTAATAGCTTGCGATATGTGTCAGCTGTGAGCCGGAAAATCTCAAAGAAGCATTGACGGAAAAATTTCTGTGCTCATTCTTTTTAAAATGTATATTTGTATTATAGTACAGCATAATAGTTCATAAACTTTGCCACATCATATCATAACATTCCTCTTCCCCACGCCGAAATCCAAGCAGAGCTCCTTCGAGGTTGCGAGGATACGACGTGGAGAGAGGGCATAGGAACAATCTCTCACTCACATTATAATTCGAGAATTTCACTGATAAACTGATTCTGGTTAGAACTGGTTTCAAGTTTAGAAAAACGATTTAACGATTCCGAGTTTTTGAAAAACTGATTTCCCTTTGCCTTTGATGTATTCCCATCAAATTTCAGGTTATCGTTGAATTAGTAACCAAAATATATTAAAGTAATCCGAATCATTTCGTTAACATCATTTATCAGATAGTAAAATGTTTATTTTGAATTTAATAAGTTATGCATTAATGACATGTTACTATAACGTATTTTAGATCTTATTCAGTAGATAATTTTAAATATAATGGTATAATAAATTAAATATCATTGACAAGTTAATACAAGTATTCTAGATCTCATTTATTTAGATAATATTAAAGAGTATAGGTCCCGTTCATTTATTCAACTAAAATAAAATGGTTTAATAAATCAAATATCCCTATCAGGTTAATGTTAATATTTTAGATCTCATCCACTTAGATAATTCAAAATAGGAATTCGATAAATAATACACAATGACATGTCCGTGTTAAATATTATAAATCTCACCCATCCAGAAAATTTATATCAAGGATGATATTCGAGTTACTCCGGGTATAGTTTGAGTAAGGATCTCATCCAATTTTTAATGAGTAATTCGATATCCTTAACATCATTAACTAATGTAAATGAGGAATAGAATTAGGTAACCTCTTTAATAAATGAAATGAGAAGCCCTCCTGCAGAAAGTGCTCTAGTGACGGGGTAAAGTAAAAGGACGATAAAACCTTTGGGAAAACCCGGTATTATTCTCGTTAATATTAATAAAAATGATACTCTCATATACCCACTGTCTAAAGAACAATTTTCAAAACGTAAACGTTTTAATGAGCTTGTGCTCAGGGATAACTAGATTAAAACGACGAATCTTCGAATTAATGCGTTACGATGTTCGTAATTAAATGTTTCAGAAAATTTTATTTTTAGGAGCTCGTTTAACTAATTTCTCTAAATCTAAATAGTTACCAGTCGACTTAAAGTTTTTTTTTGTTAAATCGAGATTGTAGGTAATAGCAATTTTGGGAGAATGTATTTCTAACCCAAAATTGTATTCCCTGTCGAGCTTTGTTTCTTTTTATAGAGGCCAAAAGTTAAATTAAACGTAAAGATTGACTCTCGGTAAGAATACTACCGCCAAACTTATTACGTAGACAATAACGCTAAGGATCTCGGATCTCCTCTTCATTGCTGTTGGGTCGGGTAGGCCGGCATTTCCCTTTATGGAACGCTTACGTTGACCCTCCTAGCCGAACACGACCTCCTATCAAACAATGCTTCTAGAATGATAATAGAGACGAAACACCCCAAGGTACAATTAAAAGACGACATCACGCCATATAAGTGCAACTGAGTACTGAGCTTTTGAGAAGGTCGAATAGATAACCCAAGAAAATGATCAATGTAGTGCAATACATCAATTACCGACACGCATCCGAGTAGATATCCAGAGAATAGATGACTATTGGTGGGTTACTGGGTGTTGAGGCTTGTTTAAATATTCTTATGATTACCCCGGTAACGCCATATAAATATTTTCTAGCTACCACTCGGCACCCGTTGCTAGGCAACGTTGGGAATGTGTTCGAGTGGGTGGATTGTCCGCAAAAAGTGAGCGCTATTACTAATGCTGTAATTGCTCGGACAATCCCAGGGTCCAACGAGCCGTCGTTAGAAGACTCATGCTAGCTTTAAATTATTGGGTTCCATGTATGTCGTATATTCTATCGTTGACGTTCATCATAGTATAAAAGAAATTTGACAATAATATTTTAGAAACACAAGCGGCTGCCTATCGTAACGATGTGTTTTCGTGTGTTCGTTGTGAGGTCATAGATACTTAGAATAACCTTTGAAAATATCGTTTTAAATAAACAACAAAAAAAAATAATATATAATTATAAGTTAAACATATACAATTTACAGCGTATCCTCCCACCTGTTCTCTCCCGGTTGAGTCACGTCTGGGTACCGCTTCTTGCAGCTACGCCTCCAGACTTGACGCCACTGGTCAGCTACTGGTGTAGGAACGAAAATGAAGGGTCCGGATCGTTCTAAAACATTATTAAGAGGATATAGATTAATTGGTTTGAAATGCATAATGACAGCAATGAACATCGTTAAATCCGGGTGGTATATCCTCAAACAGTTTTATTATGTGGCACCAAATGAAATAAAGGAAAATAAGGCAGATTCGTTTCCAAAGCTGTTACCCTCATAATACAATGTTGCGTATCAAAGAAATTCGATTTTTTTGAAACTCAGATCGACAACCCTTTTTATTCTTAAAAACAAAATTGATTCCCTCCGGCAGGCGAGACTTGCTTAGACTCGTAATAATGAGTACTTATTCAACGAATATTATAATCAAAAAAAGAAAAACGTTTTCATTAAGCTTTCTTGTTTTACACCACCCAATTTATTACCTTAGTTATTTTAATTATGGAATTTGATTTAAGTACAAAAATCCAAGTAAAATCTTTATCGTCACAATTTCACGTTCGTGATTTTTTCTGCGAAACTCTAACGGATTTGGGAAAACAATGAATATGATCGTCGACACCACTAGTTACTGAATATGAAGAGGAAACTTAATACTACGGTATATTACCTTAATTATTAAAATGATTTTTTAAACGTGCACTAACAGTTACTCGTGTTTACCTGCTACAATTTCCTTAGTAAACTTTAACGGAAGATAAAATGATATCTTAATGAACCCTCTATTCCCTGGTGGACAACGTTGAATGAGCATAACGAGGAGCTCAGGAGTATCGAGTTGTGGGTTATTATTATTATTATCTTAATTAATGGAAAATTACTATTATTATATTGACTAGTGAAAAACTATTATTATTATTTTCATTAATGGAAAATTATTATTATTATTTTGACTAGAGAAAAAACCATTATTATTACTTTAATTAATGAACGAAAAACAAAATTTCAAAATTACGCATAGTATTTTATTTCATCGAATTTCGACATTATAATATAAGAAAATGTTACCATATTCTTCATGGAAAAATTAAACCTTCGTATAATTTTGCCGAAGAGATGTGAAAGTTACAGAAAACAGACAATTAAGCTCGATTTAGATCATCGAAAACGTCATTCTTCGGATACCTTACTTAATCGCCTACAAAATTAATAGCAAATTAACAGAAACTTTCGGAACTCCATTTCCGAAATATAATTAACCAATTGGCTGTGAAAAATGTCGAATCTGTAGGATCCTGGAAAGTTTTACTAAATTATGTCGTAGTGTTTGAAAATTTAATGTGAAATTGGCGAATTGGAAATTTTATTCTCTAAATAGGCTAAATAAATGTAGTGCAAGACGGTTGATCGTATGGAAAAATTTATCTATAATAAAATGGTAAGGGTTTTTTGTTTTAAAATATAAATTTAGTGCTTACTCCAAGATTGGGGATCGTGGCTCAGAGCTGCCCCATTGATTTTTTCTCGGCTCTCCGTGTCTCCGAATTCTCGTGGTTGTTGCATCATAAATTTTTTTATGTTGTACGGTTTGGCTTATCTGCAAGTCTATTTATGGAAATTAACGGTGAGTGTATGCACACCACACCTCGCTCGGCGATGTGTTGGAATATAGGTATGCACACTCGACTTGGTGAGGGAAATTCGCGGGATCGATATTTCTTAAATGTCGATTTCATGTCAGTTTTTCTCTTACTATCTATCTATGTAGTTTGATATATTGATTTTCCAGGTGAACTATCTGAGGAAATTAAATTTATGGTTTTGATTGCTGGAGCGTTATGATGTGGGTGTAGTTACGATGAAAATTTGGTTAGTATTGATTACCTTCCATATTATTATTAGAAAAACAATTTGGTAATTTCACTTGGCAAGCCTCAGCAATTCTAGGTAGGTGACTGATTTTCTTATTTTAATTAATTTAATTGTAAAAGTCTTTAGCAAAGTGATGGTAACTCTTGGTCTAACAGTTCTTATGGCTTTTGATTGCTGGTGATAACAATTGGGTCCTGTCGTTACGGCCACAAAGTCAGTTTTCGAGATGGTGATATCATGGCCGAGATAAGTTGGGAAATAATGGATGAGTGGATATTTAGGTTGAGGTACGCTGATTTTTTCCTTCCCTAGAAGGTACGTTGAAGTCAATTTAGGATTTTCAATACTTGGGTCAAGTCTCAGTGAGCCTACTGCTTGTGGCTTTAATCGATTTTAGTTTTTTGCGGAATGGTTTTCAATGAAGCAAGCGGGTGATGATTGTCAGGATCTGGCCACTGGGTAATTCTCAAACTTGTATTATTTAATCGGTATTGATTGAATAGGTAGAAAAAGTGGATGTGGGTGTCGGATAGCTACAATCCACGGCGGCCGTGGGGTTCTGGGGTTTCAATGTTACATAGGGTGGATTATCTAGTTGCCTCGTTCGAGACTATTGTGATTTGTATTTGTTGTTATAATTAGTTCTAATTATACCTTTGTAATTATGATGTTCATGGGTCAAAATTTTATTCTTGGATTTCATTATGTAATCACAGTTTGGTAGTTCTATCTGTAAGTACATCATGTTTAATTATATTCCATTTTATTGCTGATCTCATTTACTGATAGTCTTCCGAATTTATCGTTACTTATAAGTCTGCGTTCAATTGTATTTTGTA
Organism: Schmidtea mediterranea; assembly: GCA_022537955.1. Taxonomy (NCBI): domain Eukaryota; kingdom Metazoa; phylum Platyhelminthes; order Tricladida; family Dugesiidae; genus Schmidtea; species Schmidtea mediterranea. The sequence goes on from CM039681.1 coordinate 92,538,545, forward strand.
GCGTATCATTTGTTTTATTTTGTCCACCATTTTGTTTCTCAAATTATTTTTAATTAGGCTAACAATATCTTTATAAGCGGATTTTATAATATAAAATAATTACTACTTAAAATAAATTCATTATTTATGGCTAAGGAAGTAAAGAATATTTTACGTTGTTAATTAAGCTATGGATAATTTAAGTTCACCGGGATTGCCTATGGTTTAGTTAAGCTCCTCATTCCAACTCAAATTTATTATTTTATCACCGGCTCGCGGAAACTATCTCATAGCATGGTTACCTTCATTCTACGGTTATGGTTACATTGAATTTGTAGTAATAATTTGTCTTAAATTCACAGCAATAATTTCAGTTTATTTCCCCGTTACCTTCCCCTTGATTGACCTTAGTAGCATTATGTTCATATTACAAGTTAATGAGTGCCCACTGGACTACTCAGTGTGGTGATTTTGAGCCGTATGTAGAATAATTTAGGTCGAGTTTAAAGAAAATCGAGAGACGAGGAAGCAGACAGAAGACCACTTCCTTATTTCTCCTTTCTTCTATACGGGATAATATTGACGTTCCGATCCCTGCGTTCCGCACGCCGGGTCTTCACGGGCACAGATCATCGGCGGTATTCCACGCACTTACACAAATCTGAATAATATGTATGATTTTACTAACTTGTGATGTGTCTTGGCTGTGGGCCGGAAAAATTTCGACAATTAACGAATAATTAATGAACACAAAACGATTTTATGAATTATAAATACTTTATTAATATTAAAAATAATATAACAATTACTTGCTCCAATACATAACGAAAATCATACAAAATACCACTCTCCCCACGCCGACATCCAAGCAGAGCTCTATCGAGATTGCGAGGATGCGACGTGGAGAGAGCTCCCAAATAAAACTCTCACTCACTTCGTAAAATAGATTTTTAAGAAAACTGTTTTATCAGTAAAAAACGATTAAAATTGTGTAAAAATGAATCGGTATATATATATATTTTTTGGCCCTAACCTTGCGTGTTCTTTTTGATTTAGTAAAACAAAATTCGACCTGTATTCTAGTGTATTCTAATCTTAATTTTTATTATTTTTTAATTTCATTTGATAATTTTTTATTTGAAATTTTTATTGAATTATTTCTAATTCAAATTCTTTGATTTTAATTTCATTTTCATGAAATTTTTCATTTTTTGTTAAATTATCAAATTTCGGTCAAATTTGTTGGGTTTTCGTGTTATGTTTATATTTATATCGTGCGGATCTTGTTGCTTTTTGTTATTATTTTAATTTATTTTTTCTGTTTATTATTTTATATGTAATTGTTTTCTCTCATATTTTGATAGGGTTAATTGATGTTTTCATAGGTTTTGAATTTAAAGCTGCATGTTATATTTGCATGTATGTTACCGATTCATTTAAACATTCACAAGGCCGTTTGTGTTCTGGCCCAACACTATGTATATCGAATGAACCTATTAAAATTATTTTCGTTTAGACGATTCGTGGATTGATGAATCCCGGAACACCGTGTGTTTCCCCCCCGCATGCGGCAAACCGTTGCCGTCAGGCAATGTGGGATGCGGGATTCACCGTATCCCAAGTCAGAGAGTCTAGAGCCGGCAGCCTACGATAAACGGAGGAAGTCGAGCTCCCGTTTTTTGCCATAAAGCGGGAGCCGGGTCGCAATCCGGTCAGAGAGATCCGCGGTCAAGCTAAGTTCCTCCTCGCTCGTCTTGAGGAGCATCAGCGACAGACCAATATGCAAGTGGATCGTGCCAGGCGCTATCTCGCCAACGTGAACGATGACATTGCAGCGGGTAGGATCGCCAGTATGGACGGGTACGCCCCGCCGTACAACACGTCGTTCAATCTCGACGAGGAGAGATCAAACACCCGATCTACGGCCACCAACGTGGTGGTTCCGCAGAAGATCCTTCCCGACATATGAGAAGGACTGAGAAGCCAGCCGAAGAACATCGCGAGCATCCTTACGCTCGGCCGGCCCCGGAAAGGGATGTCTATAAGCATCGCCGGAATCATCATTATGACTAATTGCTGACAATGGAACATACTAACTGATTACGAATGCCTTAGTTAGGCGAGTTTAAAATAAAATGTCTTAGTTATATTCGAGTACTTGTTTGTTTTAAATTATTAACAATAATGCCTGTAGGACCCCATAATTAATTATTATAGTACTGAGATAAATTGAAACGAATTAATCCGATTTAATCACACCCTTTTATAGATATGGAGCCACTGAGAGTCCTACAAGAGTTAGATCACGCGCGCAGAATCAACAAAATTTTTTACGAACAAATCTTACAGCTGACAAAGGAGATACAGCAAATTAAAGCCACTTGGGTAGAGCCAAAGGTGAAAACGCTCTACCAGAAGATTTAATATACCTGTACGATGCGATATTTAATTACTATACTTATTATTAATTGATTCTGAATTTATTATACCTTTACGATGCAATATTTAATTAGTATACTTATTATTAATTTATGTGAATTTGTTGTACCTTTACAATGCGATATTTAATTACTATGAGTGCATTATTTATTCTTCAAGGAAATCAACCTATTTCATATTTGTTCTTGACCATTAATTCGCCTTTTAGTTCGAATGAGGGTCACTATCGATAGAACGCTAACAAAAATTACATGACAATCTCGTTTTAGGGTCGGGGTTTAAATGATATAGTGAAGCTCGTTATATTAATCTAGTAACTTTCTGAGTTTGGAATTTTAAATCATTTGATTTTAATCTTTTATTTTTACGAGTTATCGACATATCAACGATTTCTCCGCACAAATTTCCCCGTTACCTTCCCTTTGTTAGCCTTAGAATGAAATTGTGTCAATATTAAGAATTATGAGTGCCCACTGGACTACTCAGTGTTATGATTTTTAGCCGTTTTGTAAAATGAATTTAGGTCGATTTTATAGGAATTGAGTGACGACGAAATAGCCAAAAAACTATTCCCCCTTCAACCCATTTCCCTTATACGGAATAATAATTTACGTTTCAGCTACTGCGTTCTCACGCCGAAGTTTTCACGAGCACGAATCATTGGCGGACTTACACCGCACTTACACGATTCGATAGGGGTATGTCTATTTTATTTTCTTGCAGTGATGTGTCGGCTGTGGGCGGGAAAAATTTCGACAAAGAAAAAAAATTGTTTTCAGATTAATCATGTTTATTGCCATATAATATGCCATAGTTGTCATCGTTTCATTAATCATAATAACATCATAACTCTCTCCCCACGCCGTCGCCCAAGCAGAGATGATACGAGGTTGCAAGGACGCGACGTGGAGAGTTTTCGAGCATTCCTCCACTCACATTCAAAAAATTCTGGCTTGAAACTGGTTAAGATAGATCCTCAGATTGAAACTGATTCAAGTTTTTTAAAACTGCTTTATGGTTAAAATTATGTGAAAATTAATCGGTATATATACCTATTGTACGACCCTCTCGGCCAGATAAGCGCGAGCATGAACGCCAAAATAAGATAAAAGCCGCGCGAATGGTGGGACACATCCTACAATCAAATGGATTTTGAGCAACATTAACATGAATTAGTGACAAAATCTGAGATCATAATCTCTTGTATTTATTTAAAACTTTCTTTTTGTTATAATATTAGTTCTATGATGATCTTGTCTTTATTAAATTATAGTTTAATAAAATGATTAGTTGTCTGAGATAGGAGACATGCAAAATAGAGCATGAAGTCTTCTATGACAGCTCATGGACTAAAAGAGAATGTTAGGACCTTGGCAGTTTTTTTAGAGACTCACCTTTTGCTAATATTCCACACACTAGCACACAGTACCAACGTCATTTTTCGACGGGTGTCTAGTAGTTACATCGTGTGATCGTATTGGTTAGGGATATTATAGACTTAGACTTACCATTAAATTTTATTTACCCTATCAGTACCCAGCACTTTTATGTTTTTGAATTTGTATTTTGATTATATTTTCTCTCATATTTTATGGCGCTTAATTGATGTTGAAAGGTTTGATTTTGAATTTTTATTGCTGTGTTTATATGTTATTTTCGATTTATTTAAAAAAAATGTAGTCTTGGCCCATCACTACTATAAATTACTGGCATTCCAACTTTGCTACGCGGGACTTTTGCGAGCCGACGTTTGCGTGCAAAATAAGTTCATTTTATATTATTGGCTGCTCATTTAAAGAAATTTACATAACTATAATCGCTTTTCTGCAAAACCTATCTTATTTATGATTAATTGGTGCTTTTGCGAAATTTTCATGAATCCGAATTTTTTATTTAAATGAAGTATATTAGCATTTTGACCACTTTTTTATAATTCGTCATTCGCTTAGCCGTTAAATGTTCGATTTTCAAATTACTTATCAATAATAATAAGATAAGAAAATTACCAAATTGTCTTTACAGTATTTTAGCGTTTCACCACTTTGTTATGATTCGTCAATCGCTTAAATTTGGATAGGTATATATACTCAAAGAAAAGTATTATTGTAAGTAAAATTTTCGATAATCTGCGTGCAAAAGTCTGCGCGCGGTAAGGTCACTGCACCTTAATTACTAATTAATATTATTTTCATCTTTAGTTAAAAAAAACCAGGATATCTGATTCACGGGTGAAATTTTAATAACATTTTCATATCATCAAGTAGTAAAACTATCGCGAAATACTAAATTAATAAGTCTTAAATTAACAACTTAAAATTAGAATCACGCTATCCTTAAATAAATTTATTTCTTTCAGAAACTAACAGCGAAAAAATAAAAATTATTTTCATTATACATTAAAAGTTTTAGTATAAATAGCAACCAAAAATTTATTAGTTTTGCTCAAGAATTAGCGATCATTGTGATCTTCTAGAGTTAATCTCAAAGAGATCTTAAATAGGAATGAGTTCAACATTGAATTTTCGCAAACATAACACGGAATTAATTTATAACATATAACAATTACTTACTGAACGCACTTATTTTGAAAAAACTTGGGTGACACGAGAAGTTATAAAAAATATTTAGAATTGTTAAATTTATAATATAAACTTTATATTATAAACTTTATAATATAAAGTGTTTTTGTTTTAAATATTACTTAGAATCTAAGATGGACAGATTTGTTATTCCGAAAGACGCAAGTGAAAAAGATAAGCCAGGTGAGAAAAACAATGATAAGGCGATTGTATCATCAAAAGTAAAAAAGTGAAAGTATCAGGATGAAAATCTGCAATATATATTTATTTTGCTTTAGAAAACGATCCCTCGCTGCCGTTTTGTCTCATTTGTGCAAAACGTTTCAGCAATGAATTGATGAATCCAAGCAAACTAATTCGACATCTCGAAGCAAACCATAGTGAATAAAAGAACAGTTCAATCAGTTATTTTGAGAACTAAAGATCAAATCTTCAAAGCCAAGCAAATAAATTCAAAAAACACGTAACTACAACTTATCAAGTACAAATCGCAAGCTATTATATTGTTTAACTCCTTACAAAGACAAAAAAGCTCCACGCTGAAGTATAGAAAATAGTTTTGCTATCTTTAAAAATTGCATGCTGAATGCATGCTAACTAATGATGCTGTTGAAAAATTTAAGAATATTCCACTGTCATCAAAAACGATTGCGAGACAAATTGAAGATTTGTCGGATGACATTGAGTTACAGTTGAATGAATGTTTCAATGATTCATCAAAATGGGCGATCCAGCTTGACGAAAGCACTGATATCAACAATAAAGCTCAGTTACTGTCATTTTTGAGATTTGTTCGAGGAGGAATGATTGTGAGTGATTATTTCTTTTTTTCAAGAATTGAAACAAACAAATGTTGAGGAAATTTTGGAAATAGTCGATGTAAATGTGAAAAAAACCCATTTGAAATGAAATATTGTGAGTGTATGCACAGGTGGAGCTCGTTCTATGCAAGGCAGCAAAAAAAGGATTCGTTTCACACGTTGTCAAGAAAAATAAAACGGTCAAAATTGTTCATTGCATGATCCACAGAGAAGTTCTAATTTCAAAAGCTCTTCCTTCAATTCTCAAAGATACTCATAATGAAGTCAGCAGCGTGGTCAATTATATAAAAGCGAATGCCCTTCAATCAAGAATTTTTGCAGCTTTATGCGAAGCAATGGATTCGGATTACAAAACTTTGCTTTATCACACCGTAGTTCAATGGCATTCAAAAGGAAAAATTTTGAATCGATTTGTTTATGAAAGTTGAAATTGTTTCATTCATCAATAAGAAGTTGATTTTTCATTCCTGAAAGAAGATATTTGTTGGTTACCAGTTTCTTTTTTGAACGATTTTTTTGAGAAATTTAATGATTTAAATTTGAAATTGCAAGGAGCTCAAGGAAACTTCATAAATATCACCAGCAAGTTAAAAGGATTTGAGGAAAAACTGAGATTGTGGAGTCTAAAAGTCAGCCAATCAATTTTTGGATCCTTTTCTACTGTTGACTCGATTCCTTCAAAGATTCAGATCAAGCAAGAAATCGGAGATACTTTGAAATCTTTGTCAGATTCATTTCTTAAGTATTTTCCCAATCTCAACGTTACTGAAATGGAATGGGTTGTCAACCCATTTTCGGAGTGTGAAGCTATAAATCTTGAAGAGGAGCTTGCGCAAAACCTGATTGATTTGAGAAATGATTTGGTTTTCAAAAAAATCATTGTAGAATACGAGCTGTCTGAGTTCTGGATACCTTTAAACAAATTTCTCTACGATTGAGCAGCAAAGCAATAGAATTATTGTTGCCATTTGGAAGCTCTTATCTTTGCGAGCAGGGCTTTTCGGCACTCACAGAAATGAAGTCAAAAAAGCGCGAGACTACAAATGATCGATAAAGAAATGCGTGTTTGTCTTTCGAAAATGGAGCCTTGCATCAACCATATTTGCCCATTAAAGCAATCTCAAATTTCGCATTGAAAAAAAATAAAATTGTATTCGATTTAGTACTTGTAAATAAAAATTTATTCTAAGATTTTCAACTGTTGATCTTTTATATAGGAGTGCCTCGAGAAAAAAATTGGCTTAGGGTGTCGCGATGCGAAAAAGGTTGTCAGACACTGATTTAAGATATACATAAAAGATACCAGTGAAAGTTGAGATTTTAACCGATTATTGAGACATTAACACTATATTTATTACAATCAGCGTGTTATGGTTGTTAAAATTAATAAACTGTGTAAAGTAAAAAATATCAAGTAACAAAAAAGTTTAAAATGTTATTAAATGCATTTCACTAACAATGAAGTTAATTTTCTAATGAATTGAACTCAAATGTGCTATTCGAATTCAAAATAATTAAATTATATAAATGAGGTTAGTCTAATATTTAATACAAATTACAAAAATCATTAATATGAACTAATATAGCATCACTAATTTAAACAATTATTAGAAGATGATGCATCTAATTATTTAGTTTTGCATTATTTATATTTATAAAAAATTTAATTAATTTTACAATTATTTTCAATTTTGTTAGTACAAAAAAATATAATTTCAACAGGTAAACGTTGCATTTTCAAAAATAAAATACCAGTAGTACTTGACTCCTCGAGCATTTATTCCAGAAAATAGTAATATTGTTTATACGCTTATTTGATACAATATTCATTCGGTAATGCATCGTAAGTCTAAAATGAAAAATTACTTATTGAGTTTGATAAATATATTCTTCTAAAATACTGATACAATGAATAAAAGCTTAAAACTTGTCATTTGTTTATTATAATCGTAATTATATAATTTAAAATGATAAAATTAAATATAATTATTAATATTATGTGACCTGTATAATCAAATATTACCTGACTCAAAATGAATAATTACTTACAGACATATTGTTCATAATATCACAAATTTTACATTCTAAATTACTTCCAATAAACAATCCATAATTTGTAAATTTAATATTTAATAAAAAATTTCCTTTTATCGAAAAGATAATAATGAAAACTTGAAAAGACAAGCTATATCGTTTTATAAGTTATGCTTCAATTTAATAGAAAATTAAATATCTTTATAATTATATTTTTTTCAGAAAGATTAAGAATTACCTTGTTTTAGAAGTACTTGTAAAAAAATCCCTTTCTTTATGTTGTTGAGCTAACACTAAGTTTTGTTTTAATGAATTATAAATAGCACGCAAACATAACATACAGATTTAAAATCAGATCCATAAAACATCACGTAAACACCTTAAAATGCGAGAAAGATATAATTAAAAATATAAAATCAAAAAACATAAAAATAAGTTAAAATTATAACAAAATGCATCAAGATCCCCACGAAAAAATAACATAAAAATAACATAATAACATATACATATAACATATATCATCACCATACATCAAATTGATCAAAAAATTCATAACGCATTCATTCATATATCTTCATAATAAATTCATGAAGCATTTACACATCTTCATGTTTGATCAATAAATTCATTATTCATAAATAACCATCTTTTAATTCTCAGTTTCATTTTATCAATATCAATACGTTCATAGTCATTCATGCGTTTAAAGTTAGCTGCAACTCACGCTAACCAAAATAAACTGCTCAAATTAAGACTGAAAATCAATACTGAAAATTAAGATTAAAATCTGTCAAAACATATCAGTGTTGTGTTGGGCTATAAGCCACCATTAAAACAAAACAAAATGACTAGGAAAAAGTCATGTCGAAAAATTGTGAGAATGGCTATTTGTAATACAAGCACGCACCGCAAACAGAAATTCAAAATATAATAAAAACATTAAATAAAACAAAATAAAAAATAACATAATTAATTAAAACAAATAATTAATAAATTTTGCACGAAAAATACATGGAAAAATAAAGTGAAAATACAAAACCGCCAAAACCTTACAAAATAAGGTTTAGAAAATACACAGGCGGAGGAGGCGACCAGAATAAGAATCAGCAAAAAATAAAAATGAAAATTTAATAAAATTAATATTAAAAAATTAAGAAAAATAAATAACAAAAGAGAAAAATATAAAATTAAATAAAAGCCATCAAAAAACCAGAAAAAATGGCCAAAAAAGATTCGAAATTAGCTGATTGGTCGCACACACGCACGAAAACAGTATAAATACAATAGCCATTGTCACAATTATTAACCTTTAAAAATTTTTATCTCATTTTGAAATTTTGAAATTCGCACTTTAGCAGTAGGTAATTTTTGTTTATTGTATTGTTATGTTGAATATATTTTTGATATGCACTTTAATTGTTTTCATTATCATGGATGGCCGCGATACTTTTTAGTATCTGCGACAGATCCCCCTAAAATTAATTTTATATATTGATGTATTAATCGTGGAGAATGGCAAAGTAATATTCGATTCCGGCCGTTAAGTTGGCAGGACGTCGACGTGTTACTTAGTCACAAACCACCCTTCGGTGTCTGCCTAGTCTGGTCAGGTCTCGTTACACTGATCACGGGGTAGGACACCGTCGTAATTCACCGAGGCGGCCATTTTCAATGTTGGTCGGAGCGGTACGAGTAAAATGCGGGTAGATCGCCATACCTAGGGGGTTGACATTTGTAAGATGTCTAAGTAGGGATATAATATTTTTTTTAAATGCCTGTCGAGAAATCGATTATAACAAAGGGGACGACTAGGGTTAAGTATAGGAATAAATGCATAACACAACAAGCCGAAACGAATTCAACAAAACGAAAAGATTTAAAAATATTTTAACGTGAATCGAAATGACCGGAGCATCAATATTTTTCATTTTTTCTCTTTACCGAATTATTGTCAGCAGACCAACAATAGATGTTTACGCGAAAATCGGCATTGTAGAAATTAATATTAAATATGAGTTTGGTGTAGGAATGTGTGATGTGACTTTCTAATTAATTATTCTCTTTTATTATCCTTATTGTTAAATTGATAAAAATTTTCTTTTTACTGAATTATTCCCCCTCATGTTTGTTTATAATTTTTTAAAGATCTTCGACAACATGCAGCCAGGATATAAAATCCCGAAATTAACGTCGCCGAGATCGGAAAAATCTAACCCTTCAATTCCTAATAACGATGACAAATCCCACCAGGAATGCCGAAGGAAATATAATCAGTTGGTCATAGAACACGTACGCACGCTCGGTACGTGGTTCGCCCCCGAGGCTGTGAAAGCCCTCCACAAACAAATTCACCGACTCACCAGGTGTCGCGAAGATCTCATTGCCGAGAACCGAGCGCAACGGATCGTAATCAACAACCAGAGTGCCGTCCTAACCGCCTCTTTCAACGAAACGGAACTGAAAAAACGTCTGGCCGGCCGTGATCTGGCAATCAAACTGAATATAATCCCTGCAGAACACGTACCCGAAACGGCCACAACTGGCCCTCCACAAATGCCGAAAATTAGCAAGAAACATAACCCAAGTAAAAACCGGCGTCGCCGTGAACGACGTCGGGCTGAGGGAGTCACCCTGCTAAAAAATGCAGCCCAGACACTGGAAGAAGCGGCGATGCTAGTCGCCGAACAACAGGCACAACTAACTAGAAATACTGAAAAACTGCCAGAAACGATTGAATCCGGAGAAGTTGCTATCCAAATCTGTGCCGGCGAAACGGACGAAAATCACAAGCCCTCTACTTCAATCGGGTATTGGACGGACGAATTTGGGGACGAACTCTGTCACTCGGTTCCCCAAGTCGAATCCAACAAACTAAGAATCGATAGAAAACGAAGATTTCCCGTCGACATCGACGAATAAAAGCCGATTCTTGTGGATAACCAAGTTTCGCGTCGACCAACTGATTAACAATTATTTATGACTGATTATATCCTATCTTTATGTTCGTTTATTTTCTTTTTGTTGTTGTAATTGTAAAATAGAATTTTTATTTGTTAAATTTCTTAAATAAGTTTCAATATGTTTGACACAGATGAGAAAAGGATGTATGGAGGTTTGCCTGAGCATAACATAAGATTGGTGAAGCTTGATGTATGTGAATAAGATGATTGGAAAGTTGTATTTAATTTAAAATATTGAAAATTGAAATAACTATGATTATTGGAAAATTGATTTTAAACCTTTAAAAAGAATATGTTAAGAAGCGAGAGGGTAGAGGTGAGTGAAAAGAAAATTGTAGATGTTAAAAAGATTTTATTTTCGTTTGAAAGTAATCAGGAGATTTTACCAATCGTAAAAACAGCTGATTTAACAGCAAATAGCAATTAATTATTTAATAATTTAAATTTTTGCCAATTACCTAAGGAAAAGATTTTCCAAATCAAAACAAAACTCGAGGTTAGCAATAGTTTTCGCATTTTAATAATTAATTCAGAAATCAATCGGAAATTTTAGATAATTTAAGGATCAGAATTTTTTCAAAAGCTATTAACCCAATTTTCCTTTGGAAAATATTCTATATTTTAGAAGTTAAAATTAATTTACTAATTATTTAAATTTAACGCTAATCAAATTTAACGGACCAAAGATAAATAATGTAGCCAGAGCGCAAATGAGTATATTCCTGGCAGTAAAGGTGCACGAATACTTACTAACGGGTAAAATGAGACCATAATGGAGATCTGATTCGGACGTATACATATAATCAATGATAATAGATGGGAAAGTGTGTGCCAATATCGGGGGAAATAGATAAATGAATTAGACGTAAGTCCTTCTATCGGCCGTCAGGAACCCGAAAGCGAGATTGTCACAAGGAGTAGTCTTGGAAACGGGGCTCACCTGCTTGTGGACTCTCGGCTGCTGTATACAGTACCAACATGGGCTTGCTCATGGGTATACAGTGGTGATGTCAAAATTGTGGGGCGTCTGGGAGAGAAACCCTAGAAAGGCAAGAGTGATTGGGGAAGCGGAGTTAACAAAGGCGTATCGATTAAAACAAAATTAGTTCTACCCAGTACGCCAACAGTTGGGCCAGAACACAGTTTGTTTAAATTAATCGGTAATAGCACGCAAACACAGCAAGCAGATTTAAAATCAGACCCTAAAACACCATTAACCATGTAAAATAAGAGAAAGAAATAAATAAAATTTAAATTTAAGACATAAAAATAAATAAAACTGGTGGGTTTCTGGGGGTTGATATTTTGAAACTATATGGTTGTTACCCAGACAACCCCATACAAATATTCTTTCGCTTACCACTCGGCACCCGTTGCTAAGCAACGTTGGAACTGTGTTCGAGTGGGTGGATCGTCCGCAAAAAGTGAGGCTATTGCTAATGCTATAATTGACCGAACGATCCATGGGTCCAAGGAGCTGCCGATAGAAGGCCTATGCTCGCTTTTCGATTTTTAGGTCCCATTATTTTCCTATCTCCTCCAATTGTTAACCTATACCGCTATATCATCTAACATTATGTCCATTCCCATAGTCTCTTCTATCGTTACCCGTATTGATGATTTGTTTATGGCCTGTAAACCTTTCGTTATGTTAAATATCCATACATTAATCCCTCTTACCCTTATTCCTATTATAACTACAATGTTCCCATTATTCTTGCTAGCCTTATCATTGATACTATTATATGTATTACCTTTATTAATTGTTGCTACTATTACATTTATTATTATTCTTGTTACTATAATTACCATTATATTTATTAATATTACCACTATTATTATTATTATTACTATTATTATTATCATAATTTTTATCATTATCATTATAAATACCATGATCATTATTATTATTACTATTATCCTCATTATTATTGTCATTAGTATTATTATTATTATTATTATTATTATTATTATTATTATTATTATTATTATTATTATTATTATTATTATTATTATTATTATTATTATTATTATTATTATAATTATTATTATTATTATTATTATTACAATTACCATTATCCTTACCATTATCATTATTATTATCAAATTTTGTGTAGAGATTTGTCCTTATTCCTCAGCTTTATAAAAATATTTTACCTATATAAAAATTTAGTCTTACTCCGTCCTTATTCTACAGTTTTCGATAAAGTATTTTCATTAATTCGAAAAAATTGAGCAGCGTTCCTCCCTTATTTTTCAGTTTTACGATAAACGTTTTTATTATTTCCAAAAATTTGCGCAGCGTTCTGCCCATATTTTCCATCTTAATTTAACATAATTTATTCAATTATTATATATTAATTTAAAACATTATTTTTCATAATTTTGGTCGTTCGGATTAATCTTTTTCCGATGGCTGTTCATTTTAACTGTTGCAACGATTTCGCTATTTTCCCCGCTACCCTTTCCCTCTCTTTGTCCTTATGATCTATTTATGTTCATATTATAGTTAATGAGTGCCCACTGGACTACTCGGTGTTAGTGATTTTGAGCCGATTGTTATTTAAAATTTTATGTCGATTTTATCGAAATTAAGTACGAGAAAGTTGAGCCAAAAGACCCACTCTCAAGCTACTCTCTTTCGCTATTTAGATTCAATGATTTGACGTTCGACTTCCTGCATTACGCACGCCGGAACCCTCACGGGCACAAGCTATAGGCGGAGAAACCGCACTTACACAGCTTGGTAATTATGTTTTAGTTTAATAGCTTGCATGTTGTGTGGCTGCGGGCCAGGAAAAACGAAATAAATAAATGTTACCATTCCGATTGAGTAGAAGCTTCGATGCAATAAAATATTTATTCATAAAACCCTCAGTATATATTGGTAATTTGCATAATTCATAACATCTTCAATTCATGGCATTATCAATCAGTAAGTTCATATAATATCTTCGATTCATATCATTAGTTATTAATCAATAATTTGATATTCACTCATGCGCTTACAGATAATATTGTACACATAAGATTGAAACATAAGACAGAAACGTAAGATTAAACGTTAGATTAAACGTTAGCTTAAACGTTAGATTAAATGTTAGCTTAAACGTTAGATTAAACGTTAGATTAAACGTTAGATTAAAAATTTGTCAAAACATATCAGTATATATACCTATAGTTTGACCTTAACCTTGCGTGTTATTTTTATTGCGATTAAACAAATTGGACCTTGAAGTTATTTGTGTTATCTAAATTAAATTTTTATTAATTTCTTAATTTAAATTGGTAATTTATTTTTAACATTTTTAATTAAATTTATTCAACCAAAAATATTTCATTTTCATTCATTTAATTCATTAATTTTTACTTTTATATAAATGGTCATTTTATGGTCAAATTTTCTTGTTATTATGTTATTTATTATGTAAGTTTCGTGCGATTCTTGATGCATTTTGTATTTATTTTATTTTACTTTTATGTCTTTTGATTTTATATTTATTTATGTTTTCTCATATTTTAAAGTGTTTAGTTGATGTTGTATATTATATTTTAAGTTATCTTGGTGCTGGGTTTTCGTGCTGTATTACTGATATATTTAAACAATTCTCAAGGCCGTTTGTGTTCTGGCCCAACAAAACTATTAACAGAATGCAACAAGATCCGCACGAAACAAACATAGAAATAACACGAAAACACGGAAAATTTGACCGAAAATTGACAATTTAAATAAAGAAGCAAGAGTTCATGAAAATTAGAACTAAAATAAAATAATTTGAATTAGAAATAATTCAATTATTGGTTAAAAGATTATTTGTCAAAATAAATCAAAAATTTAAGAAAATAAAGTTAGAAAATACAAAAAAATTTCCAAGGTCAAATTTTGTTTTAATACATCAAATTTAACACGCAAGGTTAGGGTCACAGAATAGGTATATATACCGATTCATTTTCAAATAATTTTAATCGGTTTTTCATAACCTGAACACGCCAAATTTGAAACCAGTTTTAAAGGCAGACTTTAGAGACTAACAAACACTCGTTTTTGAAGAGACTCGAAGCAGTTTAATCACTTGTACTCTGAATTTACGCTGAACATTCAGTTTTTGGAAACTTAAAACCGGTTAAAGAACTTGAATCACTTATCAAAAGTAAGCAAGAATGACTGGCTGTTATTGATTGTAATGGAGTATGACATGAGCATAAATGATAAGTGGAACTGGAATTGGTATTATCAAATATATATATTACTGATATTATAAACTTCATTATGTCGAAATTTTTCCGACCCACAGCCACACACCGACAAGTTATTAAAATATGACATAAATAGTCGAGCAGAGTAAGTGCGGTGTAAGTCCGCCAACAGCTCGTGCCCGTGAGAGATCTCTCCCTGAGTAACGACGGACTCGAACGTAAATTCACTAGTTTCTATAGGGCCAGCAGGGAGATCGGGAGACAACCTTTTAGTTGCCTACCTTTCCACCTGCTCCCGAAAAATCGACCTAAAATCTTATTACTCAACGGCTATAATATTAACAGAGAGTAGTCCAGTGGGCACTCTTAAAATCTAACATTGACATAAAGTTCTTCCTAAGATCAACTTAAGGTTAAAGGGAACGGGTTAGCGGAAATCGATGCATCAATCTCTCATTAATTATAAAATTTGGGTTGATAATAAAATGAAAGAACTGGGTCGCTAAATAAATCGTTGGTAATGATGAAACCCGAAATAGTTTAACAATCATGATGATGAGGCGAACTAGAATCTTAACTGAATAAAACTCGCACATTACAATGATAAGTTTAATAAATCGGATAAATATGACAAGAAATGTCCCCGAACCACCGTTCTCCAAGAAAAAGAATCCATCCGTTAATAAAGTCTAAATGGCGCGTCCACGTCATCAATAAGCAGTAAATAAACGCCCAAATTATTTATTATCTAATAGTAAAATCAATTCATGAAATTATCAAGAAACCCCAGTCATTAAGTAACCACTTCATGTTCAAAACCAAGGAACTCGAAATACGCACCGATTCCCCCAACAACCATCAAATACATCCGCAGTATAAATTGTAATAAAAAAAAGAAAGACTTAGTTGGCGTCATAGAATCAAAAATCGTTTTTGTGTTGATGAGTCTTATCAATCTATACGTCCTATGTAATCCAAATAAGGGCTTTAAAATACCAATATTTCCAACAACAATTCCGAACATTTATTTATTTAAAATAAACAAGAATTTATCGAAAAGGTCTGAATGAATCCACAAATGTGTACCGATGGAAGACAAGCAATCCCCTCGTAGAATCCGACGATTTTCCGGAGAGGAACCCAGCAACACGAATTGACGAGTCAATTATCCAGACGGACGTTTCCCGAATGGTGTGGAGCCTAACGATCTAACTAAATTCATAAATCCAAGAAACAATTAAATAAAACAAACCTCAAATAATTCATCAGGAGAAAAAGAAAAAATGGATACTGAAAAATAACGATCGAAACGAAATTGGCGGAACTGCCAACGCTAAATGTTAAAATACAAAATTCAGAAAGAAGGGATCGGTCAAGAAATTTTCTTCGCTCTTCTCCTTATTATAATCATATTATAATCATATTTCAAATGGAATATTAGAATGTTGCATTTATGTGGTAAAGATGGATAACCTAAGATGAACTTATGAGTCAGTGTCGGTTGGGTCGAAGTTTAATTTACGGTTAGTTATTAAGTGTAAGACTTAAGCTTCTTAAACGAAAAAGTATCTGGTCGAGACTCATCTCGCTTGTCCGTATCCCGTATAGGTAAACGGTCTTATCGCTCGTTGCTCGTTCGCTCTTCGATGATCAATCAGTGCCGGATTCTTATCTATTTTTGCCTACGTGGATTCAACCATCCTGGTGTTGATTTGTTCTCAATAGTTCTCGTATACCTACGTGGATGTCCAACCGGCCTTTCTCAGTCTTCGACAAGTCCTTCAGTCGTGGGTGTTCAACTTTATATTCCCTCCCACTGCAGATCCTCCGTGGGCAATTTCCTGTATAATCGATACTGGAGAGATCGGTCCGATTAACTATTGATTGCTTTTATATATTCGATTTAATTGAATTCTTAAATTTGATTTGTATCGTCTTTTATATTATTACATGATTTCTTTCACTGCTGGGCGTTGATTATGCTTCGCCGTAGACTAGTTGGTTTATTTTTGGTATTTATTTCAGCGGCTTTGTCTAGTTTTCTATAATACGATTTATCATATTATGTTGCGAAGGTTGTATTAATACTAGCCGTTTTCCGTTATGTTTATTTAACCTTTGACTACGTTTAATTATATTTAGCCATGTTGAGTTTGGGCAATTCACTTATGTTTAATCATAGGTAATCAAAATTTAGGGCGAAAAATCACTGGTAATTCCGTTTAGGATTCTCTAACTATCTTAATTCATCGTTGACTATGATAGGTTATATTTTGTGACGTTCATTTACTTTAGTATTTTTACATAACCGCGGGAGTTTTACCTGTTAAATCTCTTTCATTAACTTTAGTATCTACTCGGTACTGCCATTTTATTGTTACGCTCGGTAAACCATAATCTACTTCCCCTTATCTAGTTACTGCTAATCAATTTTAGTTATTTTCGTCAATTATAGGTAACACTCGTCAAATATATTACTCCTACTGTGATGGTTGTGTCTTTTCTAATGAATTATGACTATTTTCGTCATTCCTAGCAATGTATGATGATTTTACCCTTTCGTCTATTATCATTGTGTTCCTACTCACTTAGAATTACTGTGTTAACTTTGGTCAAGTAAAATTTCTCCTCTTTAGGTTTCGATATCTTTGATTATTCTCAACGGTTTTAACGTAGTTAGTTATTTTCCTCAATTTTGTAACACTTTTAAATTGACCTCGATTTTAACATATTTAATTATTCTCGTCCATTCTTAAGCATTTAGTTATTTTCCCCAATTTTAATTCATTAAATATTTTCATTGATTTTAACGCATATAGTTAACTTCATCAACTTTAACTCATTTAATTATCTTTATTAATTTTAACGTATTTGATTATCCTCATCAACTTATTTTCATCAATTTTAACGCATTAATTTATCGTTATCGACTCGAATTCATTTAATTATTTTCATTGCTTTTAACACATATTTGATTATCTGCCTCAACTTTAATTCACTTAATCATTTTCATTACTTTTAACGCATTTAATTATATTCATCAACTTTAATTCATTTAATTAATTTCATTAAATTTAAGTATTTTCGTCACGTCGATTTCGAAGTTCCACCTACCATACCTCTCAATTTGATCTTAAGGTAATTGTGTTTATATAAGATTTTACGAGTGCTCACTGGACTACTCGGTGTGATAATTTTAGCTGATGTATAGAGTTGATTTTGGGTCGAATTTTCGGGAGATGGGTGAAAGAGAGCAGGCCAAAAGACTAGTTCTCGATCTTCCCACCGCCCCTATAACGAATGTAATATTTACGTTCGAGGCCGTAATTACGCACGACGGAACTCTCACGGGCACACACTATAGGCGGAGAAACCGCACTTACACAGTGTGACTAGTTATATTTTAGTTTAATGACTTGCATATTGTGTGGCTGTGGGTCAGAAAAATTTCGACATGTTAACAAGATTCTCTTTCTGAATACATATATTTTTCAAAAACAATTGCATCATAGTTTATCCATTAGTTCGGTTCATGCATTTGAACATACGACAAAAGATTCCCACACATACGAGCAAGTAGAGCTTACATATAAGTTACTTGATTTCGCGATGTCGAGACAATTATTGAGAGTTGCTCCTTTGAATTTTAGCTTTCTGGGGAAAAGTAATTTGTCCACTAAGTGAAAATTGATTCAAGTGTTAACGTGTGTTAAAATTCTGTGAAAATGGATTGGTATATATACCTGTTCTGTGAACCTAACCTTGTGTGTTAATTTTCATGCGATAAAACAAAATTTGACCTTGATATTACTTGTCTAATCTAATTTTTATTTTTATTAATTTCTCGATTTATTTGACAATTTATTCATTAGCTTTTAATTTTAATCATTTCTGACTAAAATTATTTTATTTTTGTTCAATTTATTCATGAACTCTTTTCTTTTTCCTTAAATTGTCAATTTTCGGTCAAATCTTTTGTGATTATGCTATTTCTATGTAAATTCGTGCAGATCTTGGTGCATTTGTTAATATTTTAATTTACTTTTATTTTTTCACATTTTATATTTTTAATTAGGTGTTTCTCGCCTTTTGAGGTGGTTATTTGATGTTTATGGGTCCGATTTAAATTTTGCATGTTATGTTTGCGTGCTGTTTCCAATCCATTTGAACAAAACCTTGTACTGGCCCAACAATATTCTCTCACATTTTAGAGTGTTTAGTTGATGTTGTATATTGTATTTTAAGTTATCTTGGTGCTGGGTTTTCGTGCTGTATTACTGATATATTTAAACAATTCTCAAGGCTATTTGTGTTCTGGCCCAACATAAATATTTAAAAAATATATTCAAATAACTTTTAACTAATTTAAAATTTTATTTATATAAATATTATAATTTTTATTTATATTATAATTTTTTCCAAAATAATGTAATTTAAAAATTAAATTATTTTAATAATACTAAAACAAGTTTTTTAAAAAACAATACATAAACATGATTTAACATACTTTATACTATTTAAAAACATTCAAATCATTCGTAGTCATAGCACTTTGCACATTAATCTTTGGATCCAATGACCTTATCAACAATGCTTCACATATCAAGCGTTCCCAATAATTATTAATATTTTTCAACAAAATTCTAAAATAATTGGATTTTTAAATTACATTATTTTTTAAAAAATTATAATATAAATAAAAATTATAATATTTATATAAATAAAATTTTAAATTAAATAAAAGCAATTTGAATATATTTTTTAAATATTTATTACAAAATTAAATTAATAAAAAAATTTTTTTTTAAATTTAATGTTAATTCATAATATTTTTAGTTGGTTTTTTGTACCTGAAGATGACAGTTATGCTGTCGAAATATATCGTACGAAAAGTTTTTTATTGGCGTTATCTTTTAATTATACATAATTGTTAGGCCAATACAAGGATTTGTTTAAATGGATCGGAAAACAGCACGCAGATTTAAAATCAGACTTATCAACACCAAATAAACAGCCCTAAACTATGAGGAAAATGCAATTAAATATGCAACGAAAAACAAAACAGTGAAGTTCTTAAAAGCGCTCAGAAAAAACTGTGCTTCGCAGCGCAGATTAATGATAAACTAAACAATTATTTGGAATCAAAAGTGCTGGGCAAGTTATTTATCAGGTGGATAAAATAGAACAAATCAGACGAAAAATGAAATAAAAGCAGACTAATAATTATGCAGTGAAATCAATCGTTATAAGTACCATTAAATAAATTGTATAAAAAGACTTACAGAGAAAACTATACGAAATTGTGAAATTGCCGTGAAACTAACCAAATTATGAGTATTAGCCTTAGTGTTGGATTGCGAATTTTGTCGCAATAGATTTTTTTTGATTTGTGTGGGGCACAAAGACGCGAGTTCTTTTAGATACGTGATGATTTTGGTATTTTGGTTATTAGCTTGGAATATTTGAAGATTGATTGTTCGATTAACTATTTCGGAATTATTATTTATTATTGTTGGACCTAACAAGATTTATTTTATCACGTTAGATTTTTTATGATATTTTGGAATTATGCTTTGTTATTGAATAGATTTAATTATGTCTTAATCTCAAGTTATGGACGCATTAAATGGTTTAATTCAAAAAAATGAATTTATTAATGATGACAACGACTGCTGTGATAAATATATCTTTGATGAATTAATATCTATTGCTCCCACCAACAAACTTCGCTAGCAGATGGTGAAGAAATGTCATTCGATACACTCAGAATGGATTATATACAATCAGTTCTCTTTTCCGATGCGTCTGGCCGTACGACAGTCTATGTGGTGCCTCATGAAATTTGCAGAATGTATTTGGCTGGAAGAGGTTAATCTTGGGTTATATTGCTCTTGATTATGAACAAGAAATGCAAACTGCAGCCTTTTCATCGTCGCTTGAAAAGAGCTATCAACTTCCAGATGGAAAAGATATTACTATGAAAAATGAAATTCAACACAGCGTACACAAAATAATAATTTTTAGGATATGTAGAAATAGTAGCTGAATTTACCTAGTGTTTAGTTAGTTAGCGTTTGAGTATTGTAGTGTTATATGCTTACAGACTTATTATACCGATGCATGGATTAAAAAATGGTAATGACACGATTTTGAATAGGTTTGTTTGGTAACTAAAGTTTAGATCATTTAACCTTCCTAGGATCGGCTCAAAATTCTTAAACGGAAGTCCACTTGGAGCAAATTTGTACCCTAATACTTTTTCACTACGATATGGCTAATTTAAAGGTCTCAATAATCACACTAGATTTACCTCATACAATCACCCACACCTGCCCTTAAGAAGATTAATCAGTACCCAGAATCCCTTTATAATACCATAAAAGTTTTTTTCAAAAAATAATGATTTCCTGTTATCACAGCACAAATATATTGATAATAATTTAAAACTCGATATATTTTATTCAACGAACTTCACGAAAAATTTTCCTTTAAAAAATATATGTATATAGTCATACAAGCAAACGAAAAATATATAATTGAACAGTTTAAAATGTAACCAGAAATAATAGAAATATATATTGTAATAATTGATAAAATTATCAACAATTGAAAATCTTGCTTCTGAAATAGTAATAATAATAATAACTAAAATACAACTATTCACAAATTGATAAGACCGCAAAAAAGATTTTATGCGTCAGAATCTTCAAAATTTGAATCTGATTCATTCGATTTGGTTGGATGAACAGCTGCCGCTATTCTAGCCGATTCTCTCCTTTTAGGCACATTGGATTTGTCGTCTTCAACCTAATAACCCAACTTAATCTGACAGAATAATAGCGTTAGGACTCACTATAAATTGCTGTACATGCAGAGGAAGAGTTTCTGATGTTTTAAATATTTGATCTCTACTAACTTCAATTACAGTATTCAGCTTATGGATTAAAACCTAAATATCATTTAAAAATTCTCGACAAAACACCTAAACCGATGAATACCTTCCAAATTTGAGGTATAACACCTTGAAATGTTGTTTCGTATAGCTCACCGTTTGTCCATAAAACCGTGACTATTGTGCCGATAGTGGGAGGACCATCTTTGATGATATTGTGACTCTAATGGAATTTTAAATATAAATGACTTTTTGTAAATTATAGAAAACATTTTCAACAAAAATAATTTAAATTCTTTATCAAATAGATAAAAATGAAAAAACTGGAAATTATTTTAAATCGATTGGAGTCAAGTGCTAATGAAAATGAATCAAGATTTTTGACGATTTTTGTAGCGCTATATTATTTTGGATCCAGTTCGATTAAAATTCATTAAATATTAGAATTTTTTACTTCATAAAGAATATTATAAGTGTTATCATGGTACCGCAATAAAAGTATAAGAAAGTGGTTGATATTATACTGTGTTAAGTAGTGATTGGAATGAACTGTCGAATACTTATTTGATTAATAGTCAAAGGAACAATAAATAAATAACAGTGTCAAATTTTTTAGTAAAAGAAATCACGATTAATATCAAAAGAAAGATTATATCAAGTCATATTATAAATATAAATAAAGACTTAAATTACAGAAAGCTGAGAAATATTGTTAATTATTTTCGACTCGAATTATTCAAAAGCACATATTGGATAAAAATATTAAATGAAAAATAAAAGCAGAGATTGCAAAATATCACTATTTGGATTGCAGATAATCATTGTTAATAAAAGATAATTTGTAAAGATTTAGTTTAGATCAGATGCTCCCAAACGTTTTGGTAATAGCATCAATTTTGCAAAACGAAATTATTTTAATGTCCCTTTAACTGTTAAACCCATCTGATATTTTGAATATATATGGTACCGTGTGATACATTATTCAATATTGCACAAATCCTATCAAATTCATATAGTCATCTAAAAACGGGGTCGACTGAAGAAATTGCGTAATAGTTGATAATTAGCAACATACTTAGTTGTTGAGACTCATTTGCTGTGAATAATGATTCCGAATTTAAATTTCTAATAATATCGATTTCCGGAATCACAAAAAATATTAATTTCAAAGTGTTTGTTATTATTTTCTTCTATGAGTGGCAATCTACAAGGGCTTCCCATTTCCCGGATATTATAATATACCGGAAAAAATCAGAAAAAATCACGTGATTTAAAAGCATTAAACAACTTTTATATTTTTATATAATAAAAAAATCTGTCACATTTAAATCATTGAATTTACACTGCACGTATTTTAAATGACGAAGTAATTCACTTGTCGAATTCCATTTACACATTATGATAGCATTACACTTCTTGCAAGTAACGCATTCACCATACTTGTTTTTAGTAAAATATACCCAGTCTTTTGATTTACTACACCTTGACGTGGTTTAATTTATTAGATATCAGTTTAAACTAATAAAAAATATTTATTTTTTATAAAAACAGCAATAATAACTTAAATTTAAAATTACAACCTCCATTTCTTCAATAAAAACTTTATCTGTCATGGTAATTTAATTGATGTTTATTATTTTAAAATTTTATGATAACACAATCTAATATAAATCATGTCATTTATTGGACGAGTAAAACAATGTAATTTCTTGATTTTTAGATTAGAAATCCTAAATATCTACTAGTAATATAAATTCTTCTACTCTATTATTATTAGAACTTCATAATATTTTATATATTTGTTGAAGAAGAGACCGAGAATCAACATGTTTCCTGAGATTTCCTGTAGAAGGTTTTGGCTCCGCGATCCGGGGATCCCGTTTGAAAAGCACTATAATCTACCATGACCGCTTAAAGGAAATACATAGTAAAAATAATGAAACTACTTTTCGTACAAAAAAAATTCCAAAATTCATAAAAATTGAAAAATTTTTTATAATGATAATAGAATTATGTTTTAAATCAGTTAGCAATGAGTCCAATTCAAGCATTGCAAAGGTCAGTGGTGTCAATAAGGTAAATCGTCAACGAAATGTTAAAGTTTATCTTCTGTTATATACTATAAATCAACTAATTATTCCACCCATCTTACGAATCGGACATTGTATAGTTTTTTTCTCTTTCATTTGATTTAAGAAACCCAAAATTTTGTAATAGAAGAAATGAAGAAACATTTTCCAATTAAAAAAGTTTCAAAGATTTTTATTTGATGTGTTGTTTTTTTTTACTAAAATATTGTCATAAATTGTATATGTCGATTTTCGATTCAAAGCCGATCAAAAATGGATCAATGAAATACTTTTCTTTTTCTTATTTAAAATTATTTAGGTGAGTGGAAAGCAGCAGTTTAAATGTGTTATTCATTATTACACACATTGTTTTCGTTTGTGAAGTTAGTAATTTGTTTATAAATTACAAGTGCATTATTTTAGAAAATATTTCAGAAAGATGTGAAATAAGAATAAATCGTTCATCAAGAATAGGAGAACGATTATTTATTTATAATGTTTAAAAAAACAAATGTTTTTGTTGAAATTGACTATCCACAGAACAGTGAAATATGGAAAGTAAAAATTATAGGTCATGCAGCTCAGCAGTAAATTTTTACAAAAAGCATCTACAATTGTATTTTTATTGAGTTTCGTATTCTGTTAAAAAAAACTTTTAATTTTTAAAAACGAATTTCTGATTCCTTGTTTAGCGGCTATGACAATAAAGGAGAATTTTTTTCTGTTATTAATACTATATCACGAAACAGTATTACATGAAGATTTTTCAATGTTTTTCCTTCCATCAATACAGCTAATCATATTTATCAGTATAATTTGTAAAGATTTTTCAATCCAAAAAAAAAAGTTAACAACTATTCCAGGTTTAAGATATTCTTAAATAACACTTAAATACTTGTTTTTCAGAGATAGTCAGTTTAAATATCTTAATTAATCTATGTTTTACCGATTGTGGTTTTCCCGATTTCTTGCTATACCATTGCATCATTATAGATTAACTATATTAATTATTATTGATTATTTATAATTTGATTATTGGTTATTATTATTAACGATTATTTTTTAAAGCAAGGATAAAAATTGATATTTCCTAGAAGGTAAAATGACTTATTTTTCAACTAAATAGTTTTTCAATAAATTACGACGATTCAAGCAGATACATAACTGAAACCATCAATACAGAGTTTGAAAGACGTTTCAGGATTTCAAATGACGCATTCATTTGTGGTTTGAAATGGATATTGAAAAACTGAAAACGAAGAAAACTCAACTACAAAAAATGTTTTAAAAATCGCATAAATATCTCATTAACTTACCGGGTGAACATTCGGAGGTAGTATACATATCCAAAACTATAAAAAAGTGGAAGATAGAACATTAGGATTTTCAAAGTAGCTTAAAAGTTTTAATTGGTGTTTTTTGTAATTTTATGTTTAAAATTTTAAAAAATTAAAATAATTTTTTAAATTCCCGCTAAAATTTTTTTGAAATTAAAACAAACGAAAAGACTTTGTAGGCAATAAGATGAGGTAAAGATTCAGTTAACGCACACACAAACACATACTTTCTCATATTATAAAAAAAAGTTTTAGATAAACTTACTTTAATAAATTCGAATTCGGTATCATCGGAATATTCTCCAGATGGAAAAATCAGTTTACAAAAAGCTTTAGAAATTTGTTTTTCCACAGTTCCATGATAGAAATAACCGGTGGTTGGAGATCTTGCGTAAACCGAATCGCCAACAGTTATCGAAGACTGGGCGTTTGGAGTCGGTTGCTGGATATAAGCATTTCGTAAATTTTTCTACATAGTATCATTATATTATCATTTTAATCGACCTCAAACACATCACAAAACACCACTAAAATGTCTCTGGAACGAAATATAATAATTACTACATTGAAAATGTTAGCAATTGCATCTGACATTATTGTCACTGAATTTGTGTTCCATATAGTGTATCAAGGTCAGGGTTCCGATAAACTTAGACAAATATACGAAAACTAACAAATTTCAAATATCGTTTTTAAATAATGTAAAAACAACAAATAAACTAAAAATTTTAAAAAAGTAAAATTTTTTATTTAATATTAATTTAACTGCATTATTTTATTTATTAAAAAAAATATTTATAAAAAGAAAAAATAATAGAAAGAAATTTTTATTTAAAAATAATATTATAATATTATTTTATTTAGTAAGCATATTTAAAAAATAAAAGAAAAAAAAATTTATTTAAAAATTGATTATTTTAAATAATTTTATTAATAAAAAATATGCAGAAAATATTTTATATTTATAATTAATTATAATTAGATAATTTGATAAAATTTTAAATTTTAAAAATTTTAAAAATAATTTTGTATTTAATATTGATTTTTTAAATTTTCTTATTTTTATAAAAAATAAAAAGAACTTTTGAATTAATATTATTTTATTTATTAAAAACAAGAAAAAATATGAAAAATATTTTATAACTATAATTAATTAAATTGGATGATTTAAAAAATTGTGAAAATTTGAAAAGAAAAATAATTTTCTATTTAAAATTAATTTTATTAAATTATTTTATTTATTAAAAATTAAAAATATTTATAAAATAAGCAAATAATAGAAAGAAATTTTTATTTAAAAATTAATATTATTAGATTATTTTATTTTATATAATTATATTGGATGATATTAAAAATTGAAAAAAAAGAATATTTTTGTATTTTACAGAATTATTTTATTTGTTAAACATATTTATAAAAAGAAAAAATTTTCTATTTAATATTATTTTTTTATTAAATCATCTTAAAAAGAATTTTTTAATTAATATTATTTTATTTATTAAAAACAACAAAAAAATATGAAAAATATTTTATATTTATAATTAATTAAATTGGATGATTTTAAAAATTGAAAAGTTTAATTGTGAAAATTTGAAAAAAAAATTATATAAAATAATTTTATTTATTAAAAAATAAAAAATAGAAATATAGAAAAATATTTTCACATTTATAATTAATTTTATTGAATGATTTTGAAAAGAAATTGAGAAGATGACAAAAAGTTGACCAGAAAAATCCACTGAAATAATGAAAATAATGCATAATCGAAATAGTAAAAGGAAATTAAAAGTTCAAATTGAAATAGAATTTTACCTTGGCATAATAACTGGGATGCTTCATGCAGATAACGAAAAACAGATGCGGATAAGTTTCGGATTCAATGAGTACATTGTGAAAGAACGCGCAAGTGACATGAACACTCGATCGACAATCGGGAAACGCGCATTTACAGATCGGTTGCGATTGGCGGCCTTTACAAATCGAGCATTTATTGGAAGTGTATTCAGTCGATTTGTCTCGAATTCGCGGTTTTCTGTGTAGTAAATCCTCGAATACCATTTCCTGACAAGCGAGAGTACAAACGATATGAGCCCAACCTGAATTACGATTGGTTAACTTCTTCAAAGCTCCTCCACGAACAGAGCACAAGCTACAATGCTGAAAATCAATGTGAAACATTATGATAATCAATAATTGGTTAATATACTATTAGAGGATTGAACTTGACGCATCGATCACATGTCCAATTTTGATCGGGTTCACACTCACCTTTACTCAGAGAACGATCAACTTCAACATTTCCATAACAACGCGCATGGACAGTAAGATTGCAGTGTGAGCATTTCAGAATTGGACTTTTAAGGGTGGGGAAAACGATTATTTTGTTTTCTGCGTCTTTATGAAAAGCCATTTGAGGAATATGGGGTTCAGTGGCTTGTGGCAACAGGCCGCTACTCGGACGACCATTGGTTAGTATTTCGTTGAGTTTCTGAAAGGTTTAATTAGAAAATAAAAACGGTTTAATCATTTTATCAATAGAAATAAACAAAAATATCCAACTTACAGAAACTGGCCAAATAACACTGCAAACGGCACAGTGGGGAAAAAATGATCCAATAAGTTCATTATACTGTTTCTCCATCTGAAAATTTATCGGAAATCCTCTCCATAACGACCTAAACCGACCTTGTAAAAGTTTTGGGAAATCCTTGCCTGTAAGCAATATTGATAAATCCAATGCCAAGTTACGATTGATTTGATTTACCGATCTTATAATCTCCATTACTGGAAGATATTGTATTTTCCTGAGTTTCCTTTGTTTTACTAGCCGTTTCAGTTTTGACTTCCTTTTTCATTTGTGAATTTTTTTTCGATTCCTCTATTATAGCTGATGATTTCGATGGGTGACCTCGTTGAATCCTACTGCCCATTTTCTTAGGATTTTCTAAATTTGGATTCATATAGAAAACGTAACTGATAACTAGCACTAACGGTTGACGTCAAATATGTCGAAAAAAATTGGTTTCTTATTCTTCTCGGTTTGAATTTCAGTGAAATTAGTAATTTTTGGTTTCTTGTTATCAACTGTATTTTTTTCCTGATTTTTTAATTTTTAAATATCCCTTTAGACATTTAATTTTACTTCTATCGACTTTCTTTTATTGGAGTGTTTCAGCATTTTTTTAATTTCAATGATTTTCAATTCGTATTCTTTCAATGGATGCGGAATGCACTCAGTTCCATTTTTCCAGTTATCGAATTGTTCCGGTTGATATTTTCTCACAAATGGATCCATGTTAATCTTGACAGTATCGGGCCAACACTGGCACAGTTGAGCTTGTTTACCGAATTCAATCCATCGGGGTCCAGCGAAATTCGTCGATTCCGCAATATTTAATCCCATATTAAAACCAGCATGATAGCCATAAGGAAACGTGTACATAAATTCATTTTCTTCCTGGACAATCTAATCGAAAATCTATTATTAGGAACGACAAACTGCCCAATTTTATTAATATAGAATAATTTTGAAATAATTAAATTATTAAACTTTCTTTTGATACGATTACAATAGATGAAGATAAAACATCGAATAAATCTGTTAAATGGAATTGACATAGTTTTTAGTTCTGAGGGCCCCGTGATAATTTTAGGCACAAAATTTGTAACTGTAGAATATTCAACAAATGCTTAACAAAATTTTTTTGATAATAAAACCAATGTTGTACGCTTAACATGAAAGGATTATGTGACCATCTTCATAAAGTATAATCTGAAACAACGGTTTCAGACACAGCACGTAAATTTAGGAGTAATTATAAATTAAACTGAATAACGGAGCATAACTGATTACTTGGCGTTTTTTATTACTACTTAAAACTGTAAAATCTAGAAGCTTTTATAACGGTGCACGGTTAAAGTTGCGTTCCCTTTATGCTGTGCTTATCGAAAATACAAATCAGTGGTGCAGAAAACATCCGAATCATTGAAGATCGAATTGTAGGTCAAATTGTAGGTTGTCAATGTTATTTTAACTTTGTAGCTACTTCATTATGAGTTGAATGTTCTTCTGCACTACGAAAGACACAGTTTCACCCAGTTAAAATATGACACTGATGACAAGACTTTGTTAAAATTATGACCTATCAGCATTACGTCTTTACAAATTCTGAAGGTGATCGGAGTGTTGAAAAGAAGATTCTGGACGGTCTTATGCTGGACATGTTGCAATGCTAAAAATGTGTAGTAAAGAACTATTCTAGAATAAGGTACGTAATTAGAAAAGAATCGAAAATCAGTTAATATCTATCAAGGAAAAGTAAAAAATCATGTCAATAGAAACATTTTAAATAAATTTAAAAATTTTGCAATTGAATTTATATAATTCCCAAATTTAGTTACCATTTATTAGGCAAATTTTCAAATAGGTAAATTCTTCATTTCGACAAAGTATAAATGGTATTTTTTATATTTAACTAAGGTGGCCAGGCGTATTGCTTTCACCAAAAAATCTCTTATTTATGATTTTAAATGCGACAGTTGAAAGAGTATTTTCAAATATTAATTATTTCTGAAGCAGTGACAAATAGAGATTTAATAAACATAGAAACCTTAATTATCAGTAACTTTAGTGAGGACTTAGGTAATGTTTTAAAAGAAAATGATATACTGCTGAAAGAAATTCATTCAAATAGAAAATATCATCATAAAAAAATATTGAAACAACTATTTTCTTACTTCAAAGTTTTTGTAGAGCTCATAAAATCCACAATTTTCCATCCTTTGTACTGCTTTCACGCTAAAAAAACTGGCCACCTTAATTTACCTCGAATATTGGTATTGCCTTTTTCAATCGAAATAAATAAATAAATAAAATAGTAAAGAAATATTTGCTAAAATTGAAAATTTTATGTGTCATTCGATAGAATATAAAATCGATTTCTAGATAACATGAAATATAAGTGAAATAATGCCAATTAAAATTATTGTAAACTTTTAAATCATTTTTAAACAGTAATAATTACACAGTGCAACAGAAAATTTCATAGAAATATTGTAATTTTTATGATCCGAAACTTACATTAATATCAAAAAAAATTTGTTCATGTATCAAAATCAATTTTAGCAAATGAAATTAATTTATTGTCGAAATCAAATATTTTTATATTAACTGCTTATAACCGCGTTGTAACTCATTTGGTGTTTATAGTTCATAAAATAATCTTTTGTCAGCACTCACTATTTTTGTGAACTCAGCCAATCAAGTCTGAAAATCAATAAATTGAAAAAAATATAACGGGAAAAGTGTAAAGTCAATGTAAAATAATTAAATTAAGTTATTGCAACTCGAATTTTATCAATTGAAAAAAAATAATGGAAAGTTTATCGTTAATATTGAAAAATTATATAATTTTATTATAATCCTAATTTTAAAACCAACCTTTCTTGTAGGAATTCCTTGACGTCGTAGAAAATGTGGGCTTAAAACAACAGTTTTATGTCTTAAAAATAGATTGCACTTCAGAAAATCAGCTTTATACAAATCTATAAAATTTAATAATAATAATTAAAATAAACAATAATAATTATAATAATAATACAAAAAAGTTAAAGGATATTTTTTTGAAAAATTTGAGATTTTTAAATAATCCATAATGGCTATAAGTAAATCAATTAAATGAAATTAATCATTACATCGATTATGAAAAACTGACCAATTCAAAAATGGGTATATAAATAAATACCTCTGGCTATCATTTCAAATTTCTTTGCGTATGCTGGAGGAATGACATACCAATGTTTTGGCATGCCATGGTGAAGATAATTTATCGAGTAGAGGTCTACATCTTCAACGTGCCAGCCAAAGGTCGTCTGCCAACTTCCAAAATACAAATATGGAGTATTGACACCATCTAATTTCAATTTTTGTTCTTCCAAAACCGATGACAATAAAGTTGGTAAATGAGCAATGTTCCAAACCTATAGATATATGGTATATTATTGAATTGGCCATTCCACGTTTTCAGGCATAAAATTAACAAAATTTAGCAATCTTATTAAAAGAGTGTGCTATTATTGATTTTTGTTAAGAGTAAAATTTGTGCTCTAATTAAACAATGTGTCACTGTTATCATGGGATTGTTAATGAAAAAATATTTTCAGGTGCAAATATATTTTTAAAATTCAATTGCGAGAGATATAATTATATAATCATTATTAGAAAGTAATAAACTTTACAAATACAAAACAATAAAAAAAATTTTTATTACATAGTGTTAAATAGAGTCTTTGGAAAGAAAAAAAATTGCAAATATAGTTAAGAATTTGATCAATTAGTCAATAAAATTTTTGTCGAAAAAAAATATATATGTATATATTTGTCTAATTTATATTATTATTTAGCATTAGTATATAAGAATAAATTATAATTGAAAAAACAATTGTTGGCAAAATGAATTAAATTCCTTGATTAATTATTATTATATATACATAATTTGTTTTCAATTAGTTTTTTTTAATTTTTATATTGGACCATTATAGAAATTAAAAGCATTCAAATAACACTAAAATCGAAAAATCTGACTCGAAGCCAAGGTCTTTTAATAAAATGTATATGTTTAATTATCGTTGTCAATTCTTTTATTTCGTGACATATAATTATTGGATATATTGAAAACCTTTCAGACCGCTGAATTATTATTAAAATCATAAATCAAATAAATACATAAGTAAGCCTCAGTGAATATTAATTGAAAATATTATGACCAAAAATAGTTCCGGTTCATTCCAACACGGAATTTAATTGATTTCTCCTTTTTTCGTCTCTTATTTTTTTCTTTGTTGTTGTTCTTTTTATCAACAAGCTTTTCAAATCCTATCATGGCCAGAAATAATTTCGAATAATCAAAATTTAGTAAATTTGAAAATGAAAATTAGGAAAAATATTTAATTTATTTTAAATAGTTAAAAGTTTAGAGTTATAGAGAAAAACGAGAGATCAATTTAATTTAGCTTTCATCGAAATATTTATAATTAATAAGCATTGAAGAAATGGCTTTTTTATTTACTATAAGTGCATTTGTAAATGGTCATATTATGTCTTTCATTTAGCATCAGATTAATTTTGTTAATTAAAATATCAATTAACAATAACAATCGTGGTTTTTTATACGAAATTTATCTATTAAAACACAATATAATTTAACATAATTAAATAATTTCACTATATATTATTTTTAATCTCACAAAAATACACGTGACCACAACAAATTATTGTTTTTCTTTTGTGAGTTACCAAAATTTGCCACAATGATATAATTTAACATGGGAAAATAACATCAATTTTTATCCCGATTTTTCTCATAAATTTTAGTATAATTTATACTCATCTTTCATACAATCTCACTTATTGGGACAGTTTGACTACAAATCGGCGGATATTAAAAAGTCAGCAATGATAACACATTTTAAAAGCTATGCAAACTTTAGTGGATATTGTAAAAGTAACTTCAGTAAATTGTACGTACTTGACATAACATTATACGGTATTGAAATTGAAAATTTTACTAATATTAAATTGCAACTTTGCACTTAATAAGTTTTATTGAAATATAATGACGTAATTATCTAGCCCAGATAAAACTTATAATTATAGCCCAAAGAAAACCCTGGCGGTGATCAATAAAAACGCGTTTGCACTAAATAAGGTCCCCGTTATTGTTTACATATTCTATGCCTCCAAAGTTTTTTTAATTTTGAATGACTTATTTTTCCATTTTTACTTTCACCTTATTTTTGTTTTATTTTTATTTGGCTAATAATATTTAACTATTGCCAGGAGTAACTATATGCATTCCCTACAATTTGTGTCAGAAATATTGTGAATGGTTAAAATGACTAGTTCTCAGTTTTCATTTTAGTACAGTTGAATTGCTCTTTAACTTTATTCTGATATCAATTATAGGTGAAAATATATTCGAGTTCTCCAGAAACTCGTTATATAGTGAGATTTGGTAATTAATAATTAAGTAATGCGTGTTTAATTTATCTCGCATTTTACTTTTACATTTAATCAGATTTTGGAATGTGAGTTTATTGCAAAGATTAAAGTATATAAATGTAATATATAATAAACAGGTGTATAAATTATTTCGCATATTATTTTCTTAAGTCGTTTTTGACAAGACCTAATATATAGCATCGACATTCATGGAATTGGGTCTTTTGTCATTCTTGAATAATATATCATAGATATCGTGATCATCGAAAGCGTTACAAAAAAGATACAATTGTTAGAAGTTTCTTAATTACTTTTTTAAATACAGTAACTGTTCTGTGTAAAAAAATCCCTTAAAAGCAACATTCCTAAAAGCAATAATTATATGAACAATTTTTCAAGCCATATTTTTTTTCAATTTTGACTAATTTTTAAGTGTGATTTAAAAAAGAAATTCTATATAATCAATACATATTTAACTAAAGATAAAAGGAATGAAGATAATATACCTCTGGTGAGACTATACAATTCAAACTTAAATGACAATAATCTGAGTGAAAATGAAGTAATAAAGTGGACAGATGGAATTAATGAAACAGCTGTTTCTGATCATATTTAAAAAAAAATTAATTATTTATTTCAACATGTTGATAGAATGAACAGAATCTTCGCTTATCAAACGAACAATGAAATTTTAGTTTGACAATGTTTAAGATAAAAGCTGTAATTAAAAAGATCTCTAATTTCTATTTTGAATTAATAAAATGATATATTTAATTAACAAACCGATGTTTCGTAAAGTTTTCTACAATAAGATATAAAAAATAATTAAACTTGTAACAATTTTTTTACAGAAATTAATGGTAAACACGTTATAGACGGTAAATATTGAAATAATACAGTAATGGAATGAACGGAAATGGACAACATAGAAACGATCAACATGGAAACGGTGGAAATTCAAATAATGGACAATGTGGAAAAAAGCCAATGAGTTGCTTAACCAGAGCAGTTCCTGCATTATGAAAAATACTGGATATTATGTTATAACTCGCGTTTTCGGAGAAGAAACGAAATATGTCACATTTCTGAGGATATGTAAAATTATCTGATATATCGATGTAAAAAACACTAATTTGAAATATGCTGAATGTTATAATAAATACATTTTAAATTTTCTATCTTTTCCCATTTATAAATTTTTTACATTTGCGTAACTTTACAGTTTAAATAAAAGATTTTTGGAACCCCAAAGCAAAACGTTGCAGTAATAATGGTATTTATGTTAAGATTTTTTACTGAAAACAGTAAATTTTCGCTGTAAAACACACAGTACCATTTTGATTCGTGTTTTTATTGGAAAATGAAACAAATATAT
Source organism: Schmidtea mediterranea (assembly GCA_022537955.1). NCBI lineage: Eukaryota > Metazoa > Platyhelminthes > Tricladida > Dugesiidae > Schmidtea > Schmidtea mediterranea. The sequence continues at coordinate 92,573,226 of CM039681.1, forward strand.
CCCTTATCGTTAATCACAACGTAGAGGATTATAGGAGTTCACTTCATTTTTATTGCATACAGCACAAATTACAATAAAAATACTGTTTTAAGTTTCACCTATGTTCATAAACGTTACGGAACCGCTTCAGATTTTCCGTGGAAGACAGATTGAATACTATTGATCTATAATCAAAATCAATATACAGTGGAACTTCACTAACTCGATTTTTTTTCGTGAACTATGGTAATTTGACTGGAACAAAGATAAAATGATTTATAATTTTGTAATTTTATGATAACGTTATTATTTAAATTTATGAGTTTTTAAATAATAAAATTGAAGTTACTAATTTTTTGTAAGAAAAAAGGATTCTAGCTTCATTAGAGATAATGGAAATCTTTCACATTAAAATCTATAAATATTTGCCATAAAAATATAAATACAACTACTGCATTAATATGTTGTTTTATTATTATTTGCCCTGTCATAATGACTGAAACACAAATATTATTCTATAAATAGGCAAAAACCTGATGTTTGTCATTAATCAATAAATTTTAATTATTTTAAATCAATCAAAAAATTAAAAGAAATCAGATAAGTTTATATATTTCTAGATCTCTCAAAAATTTTTCATGGGTTGCAACTAATTTTAGATGTGCATATGTTCCAGTAATTGCAACTGATCACAAAGGAATTAGAATTCTAAAATATACAGCGCTGAGACTGGGAGGTTAAAAATGGTAACAGATGAGTGAAAATTAAATTTAAACCAATCAAGCAAGCTCATTCAGTTGGTTTTGTCGTAATCTGCCGCTAGCCCAATCAAACAGTGCGGTCATTAAATCCGGTAAATATTGAGACTACCGAAACACAGGAATCAAATATGCATTTACTATTCTGGTTTCCATGAGAGGATAACAAAAAGCGAAAGATAAGAACCGAAAGCATTAGTAACAGTCATTTATAGAAAAGCAACAAAGGTCGAACTTGCTATTGCTCGTGTTTCTTGTAGCACACGACGCGTTACTAGTTAATATTGGGAAACAACAAGTCGATAAAATTTCGAAAAAGTCGAAAATTGATTCAATTAAGTTAAAAATCATTTCAGCTCACTTTTAAAATGAAGATCCAAAAAGAAACAGCTGAATTGTTGCTCACTTCTTTCAGGGTGACATTACCCCCCCCCCAGCGGAACACAGATAGATTGGTGACTTATTGTAAACGAAAGGATTTTATAATTAATTAATCTAATAATTATTATAAAAACACACATGAAAGCAATTACTAAAATCCTTGTCCATCTGTATAATCAGAATAGTCAGGAATTTAACAAATTATATTTATAAATTAATAACAATTGAAATACTTAATAATATTTAAGAAAATAAATGAAATAAAAATGTAGCAGAAATCTAACTTTTTGTGATTTATCCGTCAAGGTTCCAGACACATTGGCTCCATATTGAGGTTTTGAATATGTTAAATTACTCCAATATTTGCGTTCTAAATCATCCCAATCCATGTAACTTGGAGTTATGTTTTTCATGCATGCATATTCCCTATAAGCTTTATACGTGATAGATTTTTCACTTTTTATATCCTATATAAAAATCCAAATACTAAAGAAAACGGAAACGTCAATATTAACTTGAACATAAATTCCATCGTTTCCAACAGTTGTTTGTGTAATTGGGTTTGGAACAATTAGATTGTCTAATTCTTCATCTTTATAACCCTTTTTGCGAGCTACCCATCCTGGTGGAGGTATAATTTTACATATGCCCATATGATGAGCTCCACGAGCTTCTATTTTTTCAATAAATCCTGCAAAATCGCTAAATTCTTCAACTGTTGGACGATAAACTGGTACTTGTGGAATATTGTCTAAATTAGTCTAAAAATGGTTAAAAATATAATCAGATATAATTTTAGAAAATATTGAAAAAAAGTTAACATCCTTTTAATTAATTATGAATAATTTCTAAATTATAACTTACACAAACATCTTCAATTGTTATAATAGGTGTATCATCTATAGCCATAGAAAAATATAATTTGTAATTTATTTTTTTAAAAGTTTTATCATTATATTTTAGAGTGTTAGAAAATTAAAACAAATTATACAAGATATTTGTTTAATGAAAACATAAACTGAAAACTAAAAAACAATAACTTAAATTAATGTGAAAACATTATATATTTAAAAGTAATTTCAAACTAATTAACAGTTTTATTATAAAAATTAATCGAATTTTTCATGTACGTCGGCTTCTATACAATGTTTAAATTATGGACAATTTTTATATTTTGTTATTATTAAACTATTATATGTTTTCTTAAATTTATGCATATTAGCCTGTATGCTATTTATGTTTTTATATTCTAAATGTTTAACTGTCCCATTTAAAATTTTGACGATTCCATTATATTCTCGATCCATCAAAACAAACAGTAGATATTTTACTAAAGATTAACAATTAAATATATATTTTTGGGCTTTATTCATATTGGTGGGTTACAGGGTTTCATTGTTTGTTTGAACTAATCGGTGGTTGCCCTCGTAACGCCATACAAAATGATACTGATCGCCACTTGGCACCCGTTGCTAGGCAACGTTGGTAATGTGTTCAAGTGGTGGATTGCCCGCAAAAATTGAGTACCATGAGCTAGTACTGTAGTTGCTCGGACAATCCTCGGGTTCACGAGCTGTCGATAGAAGACCTATGCTCGCTTAGCTCTGTCCCTTATAATCATACAGGATTCGTTCTTAATGGACTGTAGAAAACTGAGACGTAATAAGGTTACTTGTGACAATACTGACATGCAATTCAAAAGAACGACTCAACTAAGGCGAACACTACTCTATTTGAATCAATCACATGTGGAATATTTATTGTTTGGCGCTTTGCAGCTGCGTTGCTCGACGTCGGGCACGTTCCTTACGTCCCGGTCGACGATTGTTGGTGGGTTGTTCTGTTGGCTTGGTGGTTGTCTGCGGCATTTGGGTTGGGGCGAAGATGAGCGGATAAGTGACCGCTTCACCCTCCCGGCACACTGCTAGGGCGACTTCGAGTCCCCGAATTTGAGTGCGCAGACTCTGATTGAGCTGCCGCTCTTCCTCCCAGCCTTTCTGAGCCGCTGTGAGTCGATGGTATACAGCTCTCACCTTTGCTGGATCAACCCAGGTTGCTTTTAACTGTTGAGCCTCTCGAGTTACTTGAAGGATTTGGGCGAGTAACTCTGCGTTTGATTGTCTTGCCCGTTCCAGTTCCGCTTGTAGAGGTTGTAGGGATGACATCACTATAATAGGAGAGCATCTAAATTCTGTTTTGTCTTCATTAAATCAAAGTTTTATTATTTAACTCAACAAATTTATCTAAGAGATATAATAACGAATAAGAAAGACAATAACACTTGATATTTAAATCAATTTCTACAACACTTCGTCATTACTATAGTACATCTTCCGGGAATTCTCTCTCTAAACTCTTCTTCAGAGCCGCCACTGTATAGGGCCGTCGGGTATCGCGGACTGGGTGAGGTGGGTATGCCTCCGCGATGAGCCCGACGCGGATGTCCTCCTTCACGTTCGTGAGGTACATCCGGGCTTTGACCACATTGAGGTCCACTTGCTCTTGTACTTGTTCCCAGAAGGTGAGGAGATTTCTGGCGTGATCATATATTTCTTCGGCCGGGTATTGTTGCCCGGCGAGTCCACAGGGATCGGATTTGAGACCCAACAATCGCCAAGTAGTCGGGTGTGACCGCCGGGGTGGAAGTTGTTCAGTAGTCGCGGCGGCTGTTGGTACCTCTCCTGGGTGTGGTTCCTCTGCTACTTGAATGGTGATTTGGTCGATAGGCATATCTAAATTGTTATCGTTATCAAATTCGATTAAGTCGTCGGCTTATAATAATATTAGACTAGACGTTGATTATATTATTGCTCTTAGACCGATTAAACTCTACTAGTTGATTAAGGTTATTTATCTGTGTTTTTCCTGGCGTGATGTATTCTGTTTGTTAACTCCTCACGACACTCCCATATAACTCTTGTTAATGATGGTAATAATTAGAACATGTTAGATAATATTTTTAGTGTTGGGCAGATGGGTGAGTCGCAAATCCACGGTCTATCAGGCATTAGCGTTTGTTAAGTTAGTATTTAAGATTCATTTAAAATTTACGAAGTACTTAGGGATACTATCTGTTACAAATCAGTTTCAAAATTCAAAGGATCCGCGATGTTATCAGATATTGAGGTTGATTTAAGGTTTACCAACTACCTACTGCTGTTGAGACTAATTCTGAAATTTATTAAGTATATAAACGTCATATTAATTAACATGAAGTTACAATTTACTAATACATAACATCGATGTTGATTACACTAATTCTAGAATCCGCTATTCTATGATGCTAATGTTTATCCGAAACAGAGTTAAAGTTTACAGGTTGTACTTAATTTGGCGATATTCAATTTAGTCACATCCTGTCAGGACGATGTTGGCGGAAACGTCAATCCCTTCGATCGAGCGGATGTTAAATTCATTCAAGGTAGGTTTCCGGTTTCCGGTTGATTCTCTCAAGTTAATTTAGTTATCGATCGGCTACTTCTGTTATCGACTTAGTGCAATTTTCGGTTGTGGAGTGTGCGTAGACTTTCTAATGATGGGACTCCTTATCAAGTATCACTTTGATATTCATCATTTGATATGTTTAGTCGTCTAAGTTGGACTATATCGGATTTTACGCGCGTCGTAAGTCAATTTCTTGTGATTTTGTTTGTGTATTTATTAACTTTATAGTTATTCGTTTGGCGTCAGGATATTCGTCAGATATCGAGAAAATCTTTCTAAACTGAATGACTATCATCAAGTTGAATCTAATATTATTAATCGGTTCGCGTTTCTAATTCGGATCAGTTTCGATTTTATCCCTGCCTTTTTACCATAGTGTGAACTTGGGTTTTTGTCAATTTTATTCAATAACGGATTGGTATTCATTTGTTGATTCATTCATTTTGGTTCTTTTAATCACGATTTCTTTATGTTAATCAGACTTTATTTTATTTTGGCCAGTGAATAATATTTTATACCCCATTTTATTCTGAATTGTTAAGTTTTAAGTGAGGAATTTATATATTTTAATCCATCTAATTAAACCAAAGGAAACGCTCCGTTTATTACGCAATGAGTCTGTACTATTAATCAACGAATTATTTTATTATTATCGATCGTTTTCGACATTTAACCAAATGAGTGCTTTATTTTTAATTCGTAATTTTTCCTTTTATTTAATCAGTGAATAATTTTAGCAATTAACTAAACGATTTCGTTATAATCAAGCTTTAATTCCTAACGTTTCTCCCTTTATTTAATCGATGAAGTTTTGGATTGTTAATCAACAGATTATTTTATTTTTATCAATAGTTTTCAACATTTAACTAAATGATTACTTTGTTTTAAGACTTTTCCTTTGCTTTAATCAATGAAAATTTGGATCTTTAATCAACAATTTAATTAAGGGATTTCATACTGTTATTCGAAAATCGCTTCACCTTAACTTGATACGTTTCTTTATTTGAAATCAATGAATTCGATTCTCAGTTGCTTTCATTTTTATCGGGGTTGATTTGAATTAGATCAACGCATTACTCGTTCTTACCCAAAGATCAGATTGCTTTTATTGAAATGAATTATAATAATCTAACTGATGAAATTATTTGCTAATACCCCAATCAATAATTTACGAGCGTTTAAATTATCTTTACCCAACATTTACTTAGATTTTTAGCTATAAAACACTTTACTTCTACAATCAATGGTTGCCTTAATTTTTAACAATAATTTCAATTTAATCGAATTCGATGATTCCCAATGAATTTTATTTATTTCAAAATGTTAATCCAAATAAAACACTTTACTTTTACAATTAATGGTTATTTTTAATAATTTCAGTTTAATCGAATTCAATGATTCCCAATAAATTTTATTTATTTCAAAATGTTAATCAAAATAGTTATAACAACGATTTTCAGTTAGTTTAACCCGAGTACCCTTTCCCTTTAATAGGCCTTAGGCGCATATTGTGTTCATATTATATTTACTGAGTGCCCACTGGACTACTCGGTGTGATGATTTTAAGCCGTATGTAATATAATTTTAGGTCGATTTTACAGAATTGAGAAACGAGGAAGCAGCCAGAGACTTCTTCCTTATTTCTCGCTTCAGCTATAGGGATAATATTGACGTTACGACCGCTGCGTTGCGCACGCTGAGTCTTCACGGGTACATATCATTGGCGGTTTTCCACGCACTTACATGCCTCTGTACTATGTAGATTTTAATTACTTGCGTTATGTGTCGGCTGTGGGCCGGAAAAATTTCGACATTAAAATTTATAAAAGCATATAAAATAAGTTAGATATGTGTAGAATAATTTAAATATATTAATAATATTTATTAATTAGGACAAAATAACAGAAATTACCCTTCATGACCATTCCAAAATTTTCATACAAACCATAAAATGTCATAATAGAAAACATAAATGCCTCTCTCCCCACACCGCCGTCAAGCAGAGCTCTACAGAGATGCTATGAACGTGGTGTGGAAAGATGGCTCCAACATAAATATTTCTCACCTAGAATAATAAAACAAATTCTCGAAATGGTTCTAAACTGGTCTGAAAAATGGTTTACAAATAGTTTAAAACAATTCACAATTTCAAAATGGTTAAAGTTCAAAATTGGTTTGAAAGTGGTAAATTTTCAAAATGGTTAATGGTTTTAAAACGATTCACGATTTTCAAAATGGTTAAGTTAAATGTGAAAATGGATCAGTATATATACCTATTTGTGTGACGTGTGAAATTTGATGTAGTAAAACAAAATTCGACCTTGTTATTTTCTAGCAAATTCTATTATTTATTTTTATTATTTTTCGATTTATTTTTATAATTTTTTATTTATAATTTTTATTGAATTATTACTAATTCAATTTTTCGATTTAAATTTCACTTTAATGAACTTTAATTGATTTTTTCGATTTCGTCGAATTTGTTGTGTTTTCTTGTTATATTTGTATAGATATCGTGCGAATCTTGGTGCATTTTGTTAATATTTTAATTTATTTTTATGTTTATTATTTTATATTTAATTCTTTTATTTTCTCAGATTTTATCGGGTTTACTTGATGTTTCAGTGGGTTTATTTAAATTGCGTGTTATTTTTGCGTGTGTGTTTCTGATCCATTTAAACATTTTCCAAGGCCGTTTACGTTCTGGCCCAACATAAAACACTCGGGGGTCCGTAAAATTGCGACCGCAATTTCAATTGATTTCAAAATGATACATACATTTCCATTTTCAATATTCACATTCATAAAAATTTCTACGGTAAAGTTAATCATCAAGATAAAGATGGACTTAAGGTCCGGCTACGATACGTAATCAAAATTGGATAGTTCAGTTTTAATATCAATGCAAGTTTTATAAGATCAGTTCAAATCACTATAGATCAGTCTGAATTAATCAATCAATGTAAATCAGTTATATTTGGCTTCGAATGAATCGCTGACGGCTTGGGTTTCGCTTTCGAGCTGGGTTGATCTCGAAGGGTGATTGATGGAAATCTGCGAGAGTCTTGAATTTTTGTTAACTTGATTGGTATTTTGGATTGGGTTGAACATTCTTCTGAGTTTCTGAATTGGGGTATTTTGCCTTTGCTTGTTTTTTGTTAGGCCGAGGATGAGACAGCATATTAGGAGTATCATGTTAGAGGTTATGCTAATCGGTAGTATAAGTTCGATTGATAGACTTGTTGTACTGGGTTCATTTTTAATTTGTTTTCCTTGTTGCCTTTTGATTGATAAGGCGATTTCTTGGATTTCCTGAATTGGTTTATTATTGGGATTTGCTTTGGCTTTCTTTGAATTTGTTTGATGATATTTTCTAGGGTTTTCTTTATCTCTCGGTTCTCATTTTTTATATTAGCTATTTCTTCATTATTTTTCAGTAGGGTTTGTACCATTGTTTGGGTTCTCTCGATATTCTGTTTCAATTCGTCCTTGTTTTCTTTGTGGGCATTGCATACATTGGAGGTTTATTTGTTGCATTCCTCATTATTGGGATTACTACAAATTTCTTTGAAATCGGCACAGGTGCTGTCCTCTCTTCTGAAGGGTTGGGATTTCTCGCATTTTTCTAACGGGTTCTCAGTATTGCATTTTCTCATTATTATCATCATTATTATCCACAGTTTGGGTTCATACTTTCTATTTTTATACGTAATTAATTTTATATTTATTTACACGGTTATTTCGTTTATTTACAGTGGAGTTTAGCCCTTTTTACTCTTTCTCTTTTTCTGGGGTTGGGTGTATCTCGCACTCCTCTTTAGTTTTGTTTTCTGAAAATCTCATTATTAGGACTTGGGCTCTTATTAATCGCTCGGTTATTTTCGGGAGTTCTTTTAATCGTTCTTTGTTTTCTTTGATTACCCTCTGTTGATTGTAGATTTTCATTTGGAGATTTCTTTCTTTCGCTTGCTTTCTTTTAAGTTGACGTTTATAATTTATTCGTTTAGCTGTTTGCTTTTCCAGCTTTCGTCTCGCTTCCTGGAGCTGTTCTGTTAATGTTTTAATTTCGTCCTGAGTTTGTTGATGACTTTCTTTTATCTCTCTGGCTTCTTTACAACTGTCTTCTAGTTGTAGCACGTATCTCTGTTCGCTTTTTCTGCTGTCTCTCATTCGTTCTGCTTCGGTTTTCCAATAATCTTCCAGGATTACACGAGTCTTTATTTCGGCTAATTCTCGCCTCAATCGTTCATTTTCTCTCTTTTGATTTCTGTTCTCTCCCATGCTGGAGGTTAGTTTTCGTTTTATCATATTGACTAGTTGTTTTGACTGTATTAGTTGTTGATTTATCCGGGCGATTTCTGAATCTTGTTCCTCCACTAACTCTTGCCATTCTTTTCTTTCGGCTCTCCATCTTTTACTGTAATATCTCAGTGGGTCTTGCTCGATTGGTTCTACTACTTGAATTGGGCTTGGTACGTATTCTCCGTCTTCTAGATTCATTCGGATTTCTATTTCATTTGGATTCATACTAAATATACATCGATTACAATTTTTGTTTTTATCGTTTTTATTATTTTTATTGTCTTTTTACACTTTTTACAATTTTTCCTCTTTAGGTTTATATTGCCGCTTCGTCCGTCTCCCCGAATCCTTCATCGGGTTCGGCGGGTACTTGGTTTGTAATTTCAGTTGGGTATAATGGCATAAGCAGGATTGGTGGTCGGTTTTGTAACATATTTACTTCTTCTCGCAAGGAATTTGATATTTGTATCTCTTCGTCTAAGAGATAGGCGAGATATTCTGTATTTTCTGTTAATTCTTCCACTTGTATTTCTAATCGATGCGTGTTTTCTAACGCTTTTAGTTTTTCAATTTCTTTTCTCAAATTCTGTTCGTTTTCCTCGTATCCTTGCTTTATCGCTTTTATCTCTGCTTCAACTTGTTCTTTCAACTGATCGTTGACTTCGAGTTGATGTCTCAACTGAATTTCTTTAAATACTGCAACTCCTCGGTGTCCGTTCACCTCCTGTTGGAGTTCTGTTATCCTCTCGTTTAATTGTTGGTTTTGTCGTCTTTCATCAGTAAGTTGATTTCTCGTTTCTGCTGCTATCTTGTCCATTTCGTTGAGTTGTTGTTCGTATTCCTTTTCGTGTCTCCTGAGCCTTCTTATTGTGCCTTGTCTGATTTTTTCCCGAAATTCTAAGTTTTGGACCTGCTCGTTTAGTTCCTCGATTGTTTCTTTCTGCACTTCGACTTGTTCCCAAAGTTCCCAATCTTCCATATTTAGTATCCTTTTGGGTAACAATCTTATCTCTTTCTTGGCTTCTTGAAAGTGCTCTTTCCATTTTTTCGCCTCTCTTTTTATTGCTTTTTCTTTGATCTCCGTTTTCCATTGTTGTTTTTGTTCTTTTCGGTGAGCTTCGTCCTGCTCGATTTGCATCTCTTTTACTCTGGTTTGTTGGTACTCAACTTCCTGCTCTAATTTCACTATATAGCTAGATTGTTTCGCGTTGGCGTCCTCCCATATTTTGCATTCTATTCGCCATTTTCTTGCTTGATCAGTTATCTGAGTCAGCATTCTTTCTTGTCTATCGTCTTTGGGCTCTCTAATTTTCTTTGGTGGTTTTTTGCCCTTGGTTTCTCAGCTTATTGATCTCGATCTTTGCGTTTTCCCATTTAGCTCTGTACGCTCTTGTTCTATCTTCTTCTTCAGCTATTTGCTGAATATAATGTCTGATTCGCGATTCCCAATTACTTCTTGACTGTTCTCTATCTTCTGTCCACTTGATTTTCCAATATCTTGCTTGTCGTTTTGCCCATTCTTTGGCTTGTTCCATATGGGTTCTCTTGGTCTTCTCTATTCGGTATTGGGTGCTAATTTGCCCAATTTCCTCCTGCATTTGCTGTATAATTTTTATCGTCTCCTCTCCTTCTTCTCGTATCTCTGCTTCTTTATCTTTTATCACTTCTCGCAATCTTTCGATTTCACTTTGTTGGTCCTGCTTCTCTTGCTCTAGGGTTTGTATCTCTTTCCCGTTGATTTTTGATTCTAGTTTGGTTCTGCATAAATTCCTTCATCATTTCCTCTTCTCGCTCTTGATATGGTTCATTATTTCCCTCAGAATTCATTGCCTGTTGTTCTAATTCTTCTCTTATCATCTTTATCTTTAACGTATCTCTCAGTAGTTCTCCTTCTACTGATGTTAATATTTCTTTTAATCTCATCGACCTTTGTTGCCATTCCTCTTTAATCTCTTTTAGTTGTTCGGATTGGTTTTCGATTTTTGACTCTTTGTCCTCTGTCGCAGTTTTCTCTATCTTTTGGCTTATCATCTCGTTTTGGTTCATTGTAATTCTGAATATTAATAATTGATTATTCTCTCTTTCAATCATTTCAAAATTTTATCATAATTTACATCATCTCGTATTTTTGTGGTTTTTGAGTTTTTTATAATTTTTGTTTTTACGTTTATCTTTATTTACACTTTTTACATATTGCTTCCATTTTCAATTACTGATCAGCGAAACGGAATCCTTTGATCCGCCCGTTGATCGGCTTTCTACATACTGGACATATATTGACTTTTATCCCGCACGCTTCACATGTGACCATATGTCCACAAGGCATATAAATTATTTCTACATGTTTCTGCCAACATGTTACACATTGATACTGCTCCAAAATAGCTTCTTTTATTATTGATTTGTCTCGATTCTCTTTTGGTTTCTCTTGATATCGCTTGATTGCTCGGATTACTGCTTGTGTTGAGTCATACCACTCTAAATTATTAGCTAACCTTTCCTGGATTATTTTCCTCATTTTTTGAGTATCCACTCCTGATAATAACATTATGGTTCTCGTTTTTGGTCGATCTAATATATCTTCTATTTGTTGGTTGGTAATTATTATTTCGATATTCTTTGACTCTTTTTCTTGTTTATACATACATTTTCCTTTATGTTTTAGCTTTTTGACATTCTGATCTGGTATTGGCTGTTGATTTTTGCATCCTTCGCACATTATTCCTCTTGCTGTTTGACAATACCCTTGACTCGCAAATTCTGCTGCTCTTGGGTTTCCTTTGAAAGTTTTGATTCTCTCTTCGAATGTTCTATTTATAGTCTCTTTTTCCCATATTAGTTCTGTTGGATCTTCGAAACTCTTTATTATCGTTATCTTTTTCTCACCTCCCTTTTCATCTTTGTCTAATTCTGATTGTCGAAGTCCTTCTGATCTGTTCATCGCTTGGTTTCTGACATCTAGATTTAACATAAATGGACATCTCGGGAGTTTTTCTCGATGTTCCCGTTTTGCTGTTTCTCCTTTTTTCCATTGTGCGAGTTTTCCTTGGCAAAAGATGCATGTTACTTCGTCTGGTCGTTCTGGCGTTCCCGTAAAATAAAATCCTTGTGCGGCCATTTCTTGACTTTGCTGGTCGGTGAATACTTTATTATTTTTAAACGTTAGGTATCTTTGTTCCTCTTTTCTCAAGTTTTCGTCTTTTACCCCTCATTGGTGGGTATACTTTTGTCCTGATTTGTTGTGGTCTTTCCTCTACATCAAAATCCGCATAGTATGTTATTGCTGCTGTTAGTATGTTGGTTTTTTCCTCTTCTTCTGGTTTTTTCCATAGTCTCGTCCATATCGAATCTGGTCCTTCTCTCATCTGTACTGTTATCTCTTCGCTGATTCCGCTTGCCATCTAAATATCGTCATTATTTTTGAATTTTTGTTTTTCTGATTTTTCTGATTATTTGTAATTTTTTGATTTTTTATTTGATTTTTATTATTTTATTTACATTTATTTACACTTTTCTTTTCCTCTTTACAACGTCTTATCTGGCTTCTCCACTTCTAATTTTATATACAGATTATCTTCCCGCAAGAATCCTTCTCCTCTTAATCGTTGTTGTGGATAGAAACGTGGTGTTCCAATTGCTGTATTCCAGTCAGTTGTTGGCCTTCCCATCTGTGGTTCATTTCCTGTTCTGATTGGATTGCGGTAATCCTCTTGTCCTTTCATCGTTAATATCATATTTTGTTTAAAAGGCCATGTTAATAATTCATCATAATCTCCTCTTCCTACTCTGATGAAGACACTGATATGGGTGCCTGTTGCGTTCCCATCCCCATTTGGATATAATCTAATGCCCAATTTATATCCGTTTTCCCAACTGTATACTGGTGGACTATCCAAGATTCTCTGTGTTCCGTCTTTTGCTCTCTGGAGTTTCTCTGCGAATTCGGTTATTTTCCATATAAATGGTGCTGTAGGATGTTTTCTGGTTATAGAATTGTTGGTTTCTAGTTCCTTTATGCTGTTGGTCATCTGTTGCATTTTCTTTTCCATTTCGGCCATTTTCTTGAGTGTATTTCCTTGGCTTCTCTCGAAGTTCTTTCTGGATTCTAATATTTCTCTTATTATTGCCTTTTGTGCATCATTTTCTGTTCGTAGGCTTTTTACTTCCCATGCCAGCATTCCTATCGTTTTCATTATGATTTCGGTGTGCTCGATACTATTTTCTATCATGTGCTTTTGCATTTCCGCAATTGGTAGTTGTGCTCGACAATTGAATAATTCTAACGGGCACTTGACTGGTTTGCCGCTACATTCGTTCCAATGTTCCTTTAATTTGACTTTATCTTTCCTGTCGCAGTTGTTTGCGCATACTCCTTCATATAGATCGCATATTTGTTCCTCTTTTGGATTCCGATGTTCCATTTCTATTTTTATCCATTCGTCGATGACTCCACAGAATTCGCATTTCTCTTCTCTCTTGATGCATACTTTGTGGTGGTCTTTCATAGTCTTTTTCGTTATGATGGTTTGACATTTTTCGCATAGTGTCTCGTTATATTCGCATTCATTTGTGTGATTTTCGGCTTCCTTCATAAGTCCTTTCCATTCGCATTCTTTTACTCGGCATTGGACTAATAGATTGTTGATTTCTTTGTTGGTGGCTTTATCCATTGTTGTAGGATCTTCATCTTTTTCCAATATTTCGTTACATCCAGGGCATTTTATTGTTTTTGTTTCTATCACTTCTATCGTACAATCTGTACATATTCTGCATCCGCATTTCGTCTGTCTCGCTCCAATCAGCAATTCTTTACATTTACAACACTTTAGTCTTTCTTTTATATCGTTCACCACTTTGATTTTTTCCTTCATTAATCGTCTCGTAGTTTCGGATGGATTCTCGCTTCCTCTAATTCTCTCGATGATCGTCTGCATATCTACAAAAATTTTCAATTACTTGACGTTGCTTCGTTTCTGTCGTTTTAATTTTACATATTTACACGGTACGCTTTATTTTTACTCTACTGTTGAATCCGGTTCTGGGGTGAATTCTGGCATCGATGCTATCCATTCCACCCAACTTGCTGGATCTACGTGTTGTTGATTACTACGTAGTCTTCTAATTTCGTCAGCTTGCCATCTAACTTGATCTGCTAATTACTCGTTTATTCTCTGCAATTGTAGTATAGTTCTCTGTTGTTCTTCCAGTCTTATGGCTTGTTGTAGGCCTCTGTTCACACTTTCCGTTAATACTAGGTGAGTGTTTGTCCACTGAGTTTGCGCATTGTTCGTTATTAATGTCATTAATTCGCATTGTCGTCTCCACGTTGCCTCGATTCCTTGATCTTGGTATATTCCTTGATTTAATTCTGCAATCTCTATAGGTGCATTGGCAGCTGCTGGTTGTTGACTTCCTTCTGTGAACGGTGGTATTCTGACTTGGTTTTGTTGATTCGCGTTATTCGGATTCATCTGTTGGTTATAATACATCGTTAATTCATCGGTATTCATTTCTGTTTGCTTACTATTTCTGACACATTTTGTACAATATTTATATAAATATACATACTATTACTACTATTATACTATTTTACACTATTTACAATGTCTCTTTTTCGTTTTACACCATCGTCTCCGGGGACTCTATACGCAATGTTCGTATATCCCCATATTTCTCATTCATTATCTGGTATACATCAGATTCGTTTGACCATTGTTGTGCTTCGATAATGGGCGGTTCTTTAAACCAGAGTCCGCTTGTGCTAGAGTTTCCTATGATTTCATATTCCTCGGTTTTTTCTGCATCGTATTGTCCTAATTCAATATCGTAATTGAATTTTTCTACTGCTGGCCATAATCTTTTCTTCGCTGGCTTCTTTTTGCATTTGGTAGTTCTTGCCAGTTGAATTATTATCAGCATTACTACGCTGCTTATTACTGCTGTTGTTATCCAGATCATTTTAATCATATAGTTCTTTTCATTAGGCTGCATAGTTGTGTTTTCTCTTGCTTTGGTTGTCTCCATTATTCCTTCCTTTGGTTGTACATTCTTAAGTGCTTTCTGGAGTTGTAATGCTTCATGAATTGAAAGGTGGCTGTCGTCCATGATCATTCCTTTTTTCCATGTTTCGTTTCTTGGTTTTCTCTCAGATTGTCTTATTATAGGTTGATCTGTCGCATTTGATTTGAGTGGTTTCCTTGTTATCGTTCTCCAATGTTCGTGAGTTCCTTTTTGAATGTTATTACATATTTTCCGAGTTTTCTTTTCGTCGGTATGCGATACTTTCGATTCGTTATATTTTTGTTTGTTTCACATTGGATTCTTTTGTTTACTGGTTCGTTTCTTTTAGGTTCGTATACGCAGATTTTTGTGTGATAGGTTTTTTCACCTGTGTTCTCAATTAATATTTCCTCTTCGTTCGCCGCATTTGATTCTATGTTTATTATTACTGCTTTACTTTCTCTGATCTGGCGTTGATACGTTCTTCTCTTGTTTCCTTTTCTGGGCGTTTTGTCGTAGTTGATTCTAGTAGTTTTCTTGTTATTGATTTTCCAGTAATCATCTCTTCCTTTCTGAACGTGTACTTATACTTTCCACGTTTCCTTTTAGTTGGGATACGGTATTTTGATTTTTGATATCTTCGTTCGATTGGCATTTGATTCTTTCGTTTATCGTTCCGTTCTTTTGGTTTCGAATACACAAACTTTTGTAATGGGTTCTTTGCCCATATTTTCGACTATTATTTCTTCTCCACTCTTTGATCTGATTCTACTTTTATTATTATTTCTTTATTCCCGTACTCGACGTTTGTATGGCTCTTCTTTTGTGTTGTGAATTTTTCTCCAGGGTTTTGGCTAGTGTGCAGGTTATTATTATATCATTGTTGGCACATATTATATATTCTGCATTGCCTTCTAGGCTATCCCATTCACATTTCTTTCCTGCTTTCATATTCATTTTCCACATCGATATTTTGTTGTATGCAACTTGTTCAACTCGTTATTCTTGTTTACTTTCGCATGCCTTTCCTGCTTTACTATTTTTATCGTTTCTATCTTCCTGTAGCATCTTAATACATCTTTGGTGGTGACATGATGATGAGCTTTCGGATAGTATTTCCATCCTTTCCTGGTTTTCTATTGGTCGAATTGACAACTTATGCTTGTATTCATGTCAGTTAAGCATATTCCTTTGCTTGCGTCCTGCTCATTTAATGTTCGATCTGACGATTTTTTTCCTTTTATGTTTTCGTCGGCTTCCGTTAACTTGATGGAGTGATTATTCATTATTTTCTGGAGCAGGTTCGGTCGGTTTTATTTTTCCTTTTTTTGTAGTAAAACATCATCCCTTTTTTCGTCCTCGTTATTTGTTGCTGTTCTTGACGTTCCTCGTTAGGTGATTCCTTTTTCTTTGTTTGGATTTTGTTTCGTTCTGCATTTTATCGCCTTGATTCTTTTGCTGTTGTCACTTCTCCTTCTCCCTATACCTCCATCCGGGTTTGCCTTTTGAAATGTCGTTCTCGAATTTTTTTCAATTATTCCTCGCTTACTTTATTTATTCTTGCTTTATGTCGATCCTTTCTTATTTCTTGTTTGCTCGCTTGAATCTTATTGCTTCGATGCCATCTATGATATCATATAATAGTTGTTCCTTTCTATCTCCGATCGTCTGCTTCTTCGGAAGGGTTGGGAATTTTAGTCCTTCCCATTTCACATTGCTTTTATTGTCTTTGGAAATGGTATGTAGATATATCGTATTCTTTTAATAGAGTTTTGTTCCTTACCATGTAGTTTAAATCGATACTTTAAGTGATGATCCCTTCGTAGGCATTCATTCAGTTGGCTGTTGCTTCGTCTTTTTGGCATCGATAGCTTCCCATATGTTTGATCTTTCTACCATCATTTCTCTTTCTCTGATTGTCGCGTTACGTTATAAATTTATATTGCACTTGTTTGTCTCGATTCAGTCTGTGTAGTACATTGTTTTCTCCATTGTCTTTTTCTTTGACGTGACCTGTTTTTAATAGTTCTCTCAGACATGTTGTACGAGGCGTCTGCTGCGGATGCGAACATTAATGTGTTTGTCCCTCTTCTTTGGTATATTTGAGGTGTATCCGCATTCTGCATAGGTGAATCTATTCATTATCCTTTGAGTTTCTGTTTGTACTTGCAAATGTTAAGGTACGTTTCCCTTCTACATCTGCCATAGTGAGGTCATGGTATGCTTTCCTTTGAGACGTCCATTTCTGAGTTACTTTAGCTCCTTAGCGTATCCATTGCGATTTTTCACCGCTTGTTACTTTCTCATCCACTTTTCCTTCGACCATCTGGCCTTATCTCTGGATAGCTTTTACTATTATCCATTTGATCTACATTATTCTGGGTCGCGTTTAGATTATTTGGATTCATCTTTTAAGTTCCTCTACCGGTAATTATTATGTGTTTCTATTTTTCGGACTCATCGTTGTCCGTTATCTCAGTTGTTGAGTTGTGATCTAGTTTGCATACCTCGATTCTCTGGTTCTTTTTATTGTTCTCGGTATCGCTTTACATCTACTCCGTTTACGTAAATAGTCTGCTGTGAGTGGGTTATTGACGTAGTTCTTAACCCGAGCATTGTTTCGTTTAATACATTATCTCATAAGGTCTTACCACATCTTTGTAATTTTCTGGTTACTCCTGGAATAATTTCTGGCGTTACGCAATTATTACCAGTCTCCAACTTGAAGTTATGCTCACGCACATCTGCATTTATATCATGTATTCTTTGTAGCTCTCTTGATTAAATCTATATTCATACCTGCTGTTCCAGTCTCTTGAGTTCGCTCTTGAACCTTTACATAATCGTCAATCATTATACTGTGTATTGGGGGTTGATATTCTAGGTCTATTGGCATTGTTACATCTTGCCGTACATTAATTTGAATGGGAGCTATTTTTGTTGCTGAAGTTTGACATTCTATAAGCCATAAGGCTAGTTTATATATCTATCATCCCAATCTTTTGGTTGTCTGCTTACATTATTTGACATCATTGTTTTAATAATGCCGTTAAAATCGTTCGTTGCCATTTGTTTGCGGATGGTTACGGTGATGTTACTCAGCTTCGCATTCTGAAGTAATTCGTACATTCTCATTATTTCGCTCATAACAGTTGAGTTCCTTGATCAGTTAGGATCTGTTTGGGTGTTCCGTATCTACCATATTTCTTTACCAGGATTCTCCGACTATTGTTCTGCTTTTTGATTCGGTATTGCGAATGGCTTCGGGAATTTTGATAATATCCTGCACTTATAACTATATAATATTCCATCGTTGTTTCTGCTGTGGTCCTACTCGTCCATTGCAATCATCGTCATTGGTTTGGTGGATGGCCAGTTGGTTTTAGCGGTGCTTTCAATTTACTCTTCATGTGCTTTTTCGGTTGGCACATATCAGGCATTCTTTATCCATCTTGTTACGTTCTCTCCAATATTTGGCCAATTTATATTTTGACGCAGTCTTGCTTCCGTCTTTTTTGCTACATGGTCTCCAGTTTTCCGTCTGGTGTCATGCATCTATTCTTTTCGTCTACTTTCTGGTAAAACCATGAGTTCGTTTTCGCCATCCATTAATAATAACCACCCTTCTCCATAGTGTTCGATGTCTTCCATCATGCTCTTTATTTTACTGTTGTATGTCGAAGATTTTTCTATCGTTAGTTTCCATGAATCTGATTATGTTTTCTTCAATCTTTCGTTCTTCTTTCTTCATTTTTCAGCTTATGTAAAGTCGCATGTCCTCTCGATAATCAGTATTCGTCTTACATCCTGATCCTTCATTCCTCAACATACAAATCTTGACATGCAATCTGGCAGTTGTGCGTTCGCTTTTCTTTTGAATTTATATCTCGGTTTTTGCACTCATTGCCCATCTCATTATCTACTCGCAGGCTTCTTTTGTTGGCCCTACCATACCATGTTGATGATCTGTGTGATTATATCTCGTGACCCACATAACAGAAATATTTGAAATGTTAATAGCTTGAATTATCGCTATGCTTCTCTTTCGTCACAGAAATTCTTCATGTTTCAATTGAATTCGACCGTATATATCCAATAACATCGTTCTCTTTTTCGTCACCATTTGTCCAGGACCTGCTCCGGATGCATATCCACTTGCGTTGTGCTAACAAACGGTTTCCTTAAATCTGGGTGTAGAGTAATGGTTTGAGTCAGTTTATCTCTGAGTTTTTCAAGCTGTTTGTTGTTCCTCATTCCCATATAAACCGGGGTATCTTTTTGTTAATTCTGTATTTGATTGCAATAGTTGTAGTTTCTTGTGACCTTCGTAGTTCCACTAAGCTAAGAATCTTGCCACTTGCCTGACTGTCTTGGTGCAGGGCAATTCTTTAATCTTTTCGATGGTTTCTTGGAATCTGGTTCTTTGCCTTTGCCTGAACCATGTCCTAAAGAAGGATGCTTTTTCCTTTGCCATCGCATTGAGGTTTCATTTAACGTCCTTGTCTCTAGTCGAACTTAATACATACGATATCTTTTAAAGTTCTCGAGGTGCTAGAATAAATTAACACTCATCAAAATATTACCATACACTGTTTGATGCCGTGAGTTTCAAATTATACATCTCTGAATGAAGCTGCGATGCGTATGGTTAGTCCAAAGGCCTTTCATTGAATTGGGTATGATCTTTGCCGAATTGAAAGGCAGTTTCTCTCTGTACCTTCTTGACTTTATCTGCCGCAATAACCACTTTTAGTCTAGCGATGTAAAATAAGTGGCTCGTGTAACATTTGTAACATCTCGTTTTATTCTGGTAGCGCGGATGTATCCCGTTTGTTACCGCATTGCATCGTCATAATCTATAAGAACGTTGTGTTCCGTCCTTTTTTCTTTACCATGACCACTGGGTCCTGCGCGCGAACAACTTGGTTCGATATCCTGCGTTCTAACATTCTTTTGAACTTCTTTATTTCGCTTCAGATTTTGAGCTTCTTCCAGTCGATATGGCCGTCGTGTTATGGTTGGGTCATCTAGTTTACGTGGTATCGTGTTGCGTACGTCGCTTGTGTTACGAGATCTAAGTAGATGCCTGCAAACGATACTTAAATTCCATAGCATTTTTGTATTGTTCTTTCAATTCGTTAGTAGCTGACTTGGTCATTCCATATGTCTTCTCATTCCTTCGTTTTTGCTGTTGGAAGTTCAATTCCATTCATCGGTGTTACTTCCCAATCTTTCGTTTTCGTAATGGAACTTTGTCTTCTCGTCAATTTGTAATATTGATTGGAATTCCACTGTTTATCGTTACGCTATACTATCTCTCTGCCAATGGCAGTTCTTTCTTTTTACTCAAAATTTGTGATTACGTTCAAATCATTTCTTAGTTTCCTCATTTATATTTTACGTAACAAATCTTATGTGTCCCCTGGCACTACTGATTTTCTGCGTGAGCACTTACTTCTATTTCAGATACATATTCGGTCCGGTCTTTGTCTCTCAAGCTCCATGATCCTAGATCTATTATATTCTTTTACGTAATTCTGGCATGAGTCGGTTTCCATTATACAATCTGCGCTCAGTTTCTGATAACTGCAATAGTATTATTTTTTACATTTATATATTCGTATCGACAGATCGATGACTGCTACCGGATTCCTTGCTGCAAGTATTACTCCATGTAGTTTTCCTTATACATAGGCACATCTTCCGGGTATTTTTCCATATTTATTGTGAATTTTGCTCCCTATTCGTCATTCTTATTTTTTTACCCCATTTATTTCTATGGGTACCGTTAAGTTGTCCAGCTAACGTTTGGTAACAGCATGTTCGAGTTTCTGGATCCTGATCCACACTTCTCTGATCTTTGTTAGTTCGTGTGCACTAAGTCTGCCCAAGTCGTAGGTACTGGATAATATTTCGATGTTTTTGATCTTTGGTATTGGTACTTGTCGTCTACTGCCATGTTTCTCTCCTACTGGATGATGTGCTTTCTTAAACACTTATAATGGTGGGGATGCATTATTGTCCATATGTCTTGTCTTTCGATTTCCCTTGTTGAGTTGCTCTTGAGTGCATCGTTCCTCCTTGTTCATCATTTCGCTGTTTATTACTGCTATCATCTCTGAAATTTATCAATTGTTTCCGTTACTCGTTTCTTGTCGCTTCATTCTGGTTTCTCGCTTCTATCCTCATTATCGCTTTAATTTCGTCCGACTTCTTCATCGGTACTTCATTTCGTTAAATCCTACTAACCTTTTATCTTGTGGATATCTTTTAGTTGTCCATGTAAAACCTTGTTTTAGCTAAAAAACGGCTAAGAATCACATTGCCATTTTCCAGTTTGATTTTTCTCTCTCTTGTAGATATCGAAACATGCTAATTGTGTATGATTACTCTTACGATTTGATAATAAAATTATTCCTAGATTCATGCCATCATTGTTCCGAAAGATTAGAATCTTCCCACATGGCTTCATCATATTTTGCTGTAGCGTGTTTGAAAATGATCTGGTGATATACACAATCTAGTTAGGTTTCTCTCCATAGTCTGTTACCTCCGTTATCTCACATATTATGAGAGTATAGCTTGCCTTGTGCTGGAATAGTAGATGTTCCTGTCTTCCAGATCTTTTTTTGTATATTCCACTCTGTTATATATCAACTGGTTTTGAATTTCTTCGGCTGCCAATTCTTAAATCCAATATTTTTGGCGAGCCTACTATTACTGAGTTGGGAATTGTAACAACTTCCATCTCTTATTTCGAATTTAATGGTCCATATACATTACACAACTGAACATATTGGGTTACAAATTTCTGGTTTATCTCCTTGTCATGGCTGAGCGAAATGGATTTTTCCTTTATGCATTGGATCTCTAATTCGTTAGGCATTTACTCTTTCTTGAATGTTTGAATTCTCTGGCAATTTGCATTGTCTTTTTCGATTTGACGTTACATTAACTTCTCAACAATTCTCCAAATATCCTTCACTGGATGCGTAGTAATGGAATTGCGTTATCCGGATTTGTGACTTGCCATTGCTAACTTTTGTTTTTAATATTTCTCTGTTCAGGATACAATTCATTTTTAACTGAATGTAATATATTTTCTCTGTTGATGCCAATCCTTGTGATTAAGAATCCATCTTTTTTATTAGAGATATTGTTACATCCTTGGGGGCTATTGCGCTTCGTTCGTATTTGCTGTTCGCCGATAAGAATTTCCTTATTAGTACTGGCTACCATTTCGTCACATGCTCACCATCCGTCTTTATATAAATCTCATTCGATGTGTATTGTTGATATTACTTACTGTTGGCGTGACCTCTATTCCGATAGTTGATGGTTATCGTTGTTTTCCGATGTCTTCCGGTTCTCCGTATTTCATCATAATGCGCTTTTTTGTGTTAGTTTCTGTTTCTCTCTGATGCACTCTGTCCTTGCCTTCATCGATATTGCACTTTTCAATAAAGTGAGTCGACAATTCTGGATAATCGGCTGATATACAATTCGTTGACATTCCGTATGCGATATCTTCATCTGGTTGCTAGAATTGAGGTATTTTTCATCGCTTGCGTATCTTGAGGCGAATATCCTTGATATTCTCCACTTTACTTGATAACTCTTTTCCAACCACTACTCTCCTTTGACCATTTGATTCAAGTAGGGTGTACTCTCTCCTTGACACGTTCCGTCTCCAGCCGTTGATTCTTCTACCGCAGGTATACTCGGGTAGTTTTTATTTTTCCTTTTCCGGCTGCTTACATTTACTCTTCCAGTATTGAGATGGTCCTGCTTAATCCTTCTTCACATTCGCTCCCTTACTGATACTTACTTTGTTTCGTTCCTGTCTATAATTGTGAGGTGACTGTTTCCGCAAGAATTCTTACAATTCTTGTCACTGAGCATTCTTTAAATTTCCGTTTTGATGAGTCTACCTTTGATTACGTTATTACGATATCTGTTGCCGTGTCGTGTTTACCGGGGTTTTGAGCTTTGCACTCTTTCCGTTCTTTTAGTGAGATTATCCCAATCTTATATTATAACAATATATACTACACCGGTTACTCCTGTCACGCACATCATCCATATGGGTATTGTAGGATTATCGTATTATCCTTTCTAGCTGTTTTGGATCGCTTGCATTAATCGTTGATTTCGAATTCCGTTATAACTCTTTTACTTCGCTGTGCATTATCTCTGTTTGATCATCTTTATACCAATTTATAAAGCTGCCATCCGCCTTGATCAAAATGAATGGTTCGATTACTTTCCTGAATTGTCTGTTTATCGCAAATCATATCGTTTGGGTGTATTGGAGTTCGCTTCTGTATATCAACTATCTTTAATACATCGATAGGCCATTCCTACCAAATATTCTATTTGTTCATCAGACTTCGTTTTCGTTAGTGTATTATTTCACAGTAATTCTTGATCTTGGTTTGTTGGTTCGTACTTGTTGTCCATGATTTTATTTATTATTGGCTTTATTGCTCCCAAGCTGTTTCGCTTCTGCTCCTATTATGATTTTAAATTCTCTATTCTGGATTGTAATCCAAGCATATCCACGTTATCATCTATTATCCACTTGCTCCTTGTTCTTGGCCTTTCAGTTTTCCCTGTAACTGCTTCGTTACTGGCTGGAGCTTGTTTCAATTTCGTAGTCATGATCCATCGATTATTTCTTGTTTTCCTTCTGGAGTGGTTTATCAATTTTGTCGTCCCTCATGGATTTCTTTCCATGCCGTTACCTGTTTGCTTTTCGTTTGGTTTTCGTTGTTGTTTCTTGATGTTGTGCTCCCGTCATTTATCCAGTATGCCCATCGTTCTCTGTCGAGCTTCGCGTCTTCTCTCTTTTTTTTTTCCTCTTCGGATCTGTGCTCATATTATTTCGACTAGGTTGTTTTGAACCACATACTAGCTGTCTGGTTCCTCTCGTTATCAGATCGCTTTCTCTTCTGTCATGAACAAATTCTTGATTCTGGTATTCTCTGGTTTTTCATCATCCTACGATATCATTTAGATCATTCAGTATCTCTTCATCCCCTCTTTGTTGATGACGATACTCATTGCTGGCAGGTGAACTTCTGGTGTGTTTAGACTTCTTGTCGTCCTATTGGCTTTTCGTTTGATTTCTCTGTTTATTTGAGATCTTACCCGCGATCTTTGCTACTGTTAATACATTATTCAATCCCAATTGCATTTGCCGTACTCCGACCGAGATCGTGGTCTATGGATCGTCCTTTGTACTTGTAAATGAATGGCGGGTTCATACAGTATTCTCTTTTCACGTCACTCACTTCTGCAGTGATATAAATTCTCTTTCAAATTGGTTCGAAATCTGCATCAAATTTTTAAGCCTATACTTCTCATCGTTTTCGGCTGCCATTCGTTATGTTCTCCATTTTCGGATAATTTTCGGAATTGCTCTGTACCACGGTACATCTCCATATCCTCTTTCCAGTTAAATATTTCGCAGGTTCTCACTCTGTTACAAGAATCCATTATCATTTGCTAATCTGTTACAGTCGTCTTTGATTCTTGGCTCCGGTCTCAATATTCGCTGCTAACTCTAATTTTTTGCGTTTCCGTTAATCTTGTTAATCTTCCCTCCACAGGTCGTCATATCTGTGGCCATATTTTGTTCCTGGTATTGTTTCTCGGAGTACACTGATTCGCGGTCTCGCTGTTCTTGCTTGGATTCGTATTTTTTTCGTTCTGTTTCTACTTCAATCGTGATGTATATCGTATCATTCTTTTACGAATTTGAGGTGTTAGTATTTTTTCATAGATTGTGTTTAATCCTCCTGCGACATTTCGTGGATTTTGGTTCTTGACTTATCATGATCTGCGGGTCTACTCCCCAATTTTCGCTGTTGTCGCTCTTCCCATTTTCGGTTTAGCGAATGAAATTCGTGGACTTTCGATATAAATGCCACTCTAACTTGCCTCATATCTGCCTCTTGCTATGAATATACACTGATGATATTCCTTTTCCTACTCATCTCCCGTTTGGCTACATCTCAATTTCATCCGCGTATCTCCGATTTCTGTATAGAATTGATGACTTTTAATACGATGATTTCTTCTTCAGCCGTTTTTACTTTCCGCCCATCCACTATTTTCCATGTGATATGGTGCTATCGAGCTCTATCGTTTATTCCTCGTCTCTTTCTGGTTTGCCTTCCATTTAGTTAGCATTTCTCTGGTAAATTTTCATATGGCTCATTTCAATATATTCCAAGGTTGTTTCATTTCAGCTGCATCTTTGAGCCTTCTCCTCGGTATGATATTTCTCATTTTGTTCGGCTTTCTCCATTTTCCATTTCCCACTCTTTTGTCTTTTCATTCTACACCTTTTTTCCATGTGTATCGGCATTCATCGAGTCTCATAAGTTGCAATTTGTGCTCAAACTTCAAATCGTTCTGTTCATACTGGTAGATGTTAATATTTGGTCCATTCTTTCTTTCATTTCTCTTGAAATTCTTGATCTGTTTTGTTCCCTTTGATGTATTTTTTCTCCTCTGCGTTATCGCATGGCTTATGTGATTAATGGTTGTCCTGTTTTTCTTTTTTCCCCATATACCCTAACTCGCATATATCGGGTTCTTCTCGTGGACTATTTGCGTTTTTGATTACTATTGCACGTCTACCATGCCATCATCGCTACTTGTCGATTATCGTGTTGTATTATTTCTCGATTTATCCGCGGTTAATTTCGTTGCATTACATCGGATTACCAATATTTCTATTTAATTTAGGTTAGCTTCTATTTTTCTTTTATGGTTCATTCCTCTCATACTCTCTTCTGATGTTCTTCCGTATGGTTGGCTATTCAACTCATCTTCTGTCGTTAGTCATCTCATTAATGTCTGTGTACTCGTAACAGCCTCTACACATTTTCATTGAACTCGGCTTCGTTGAATGATAATCGAATAATTAATTTGTCTAGCCTAGGTCTCTATTGCTTGTTCTGTCATTTGTATCTGTTTTGTCTCATTATCTTTTGTCTCTCTTTTTTATAATCAGTTTTATGCTAGTATACATATTGGATTTTCTGCTATTTCCGCTCGTTTCCTCGTTCATTTTGTTTAACGTTCCACATTCCTTTTGGCTTAGGCATCGACTAGGTATATCTCGCTTTTTTTCTAAATATAAAGTTTATTTTGCTTAACTAGGTCTAGTTTTTTCGACTACCAATCGTACACCTTTTGTGCTTTCGCTCTTGTGGCTATTAATCTGTCTCGGTATCTCTTTCCAATCAATAATACTGATCTCTTCTCTTCGTTATCTTTCAGATTCTCTTGGTACTTTTTTATCATGTCTTTCCATGATGCGAAATACCATTTTATCTGTTGATATCTCGCATCTAGTCATTTTCTGCTGTATGCGGTCTGTATCCTCTGATGTTAGGAACATTGATTTCGATCTACTCTTCTACAATCTCGTTATTTTCTTTTTAATATCTCGGTTTAATCTTCTTGGTACACTCGTTATCCATTTCCTCTAATTCGGATTTGATTCATCTTTGTATGGTTATTTCCTCGCCTGAATTGAATATTTCTCCACCCAACTGCTTATTTCACTTTCATCTTCGTCTGTTGATCGTCTGTTTTCCAATAATTAGATATGTAGTTGTTCCTCTCTTTCATTATCTTTGTTGGCCCTTTTGTTTTAACCATTCTCTTTTATTATCTCGATTTGAGTTTCGTCCCTGGGTTTCTTTCTGTTCTTGTTTCATTTTTTTGTAGTCAGTTTATCCTCTGATTCTTTTATTATTGGCTCATGATATCTTTTTTCCTTGTGACGTTAATTGCTTTCCTGTTATCTTGTATTCTTAATTTTGGTTCTTCCCTTCTGAGATAGCACTTTCTTGCCAATCACTTCTATTTTTTGATTGGCTTGTTCTGTTCTAAATGTTCAGCGCTTCCGTTCATTTCTTTAATATTGAGGCCTCTTTCTAAGTTCCGCTTTCTCTTGTTCGGATTGCTTCTTTTTCTTTAACTGATCCTCCTCTGTTCTAAAGCTTCCTCTTGCTTTATTTTCTCGAGGTGGTCTCTGTTCTTTGATTCATAATTTCTTTTTCGAGTCTCTATCTCGTTACACTTAATGTTTCCTTGTTCTTGATCTCCGTTATCATATTTCTGTTTCGTTTAATCTTGGGTTTCTGGTCATTCGGTTTCTCGTTATCGTATTCCTTATTTAAATGTCGACGTCTTTGTTTTTCCCCTCTGAAATTCTTTGATGCTACTATTTTCTCCAGTCGTATTAATCAACTGTTCCTCGTTATTCAGTATCATATTTCCTCCCCTTCTCTCACACACTTGTCCGCGTGTGAGTTTCATCTGATTTCCATTCTATCTATTATTCTTCGGGGTTTGTTTTCGATTTCTTTTTCTCTTCTCTTTCTGGGGTTGGGTGTTCCGCACTCCTTTAGTTTTTTTTGAAAATTCATTATTAGATTGGGCCTTATATCGCTTCGTTATTCGGGAGTTCTTTTAAATCGTTCTTTGTTTTCTTTGATTACCTCTGTTGATTGTAGATTTTCAATTTGGAGTTTTCTTTTCTTTCGCTTGCTTTCTTTTGTTGACGTTTATATTTATCGTTTGCTGTTTGCTTTTCCACTTTCGTCTCGCTTCCTGAGCTGTTTCTGTTAATGTTAATTTCGTCCTCTGAGTTGTTGATTGACTTCTTTTATTCTCTGGCTTCTTTATTACACTGTCTTCTAGTTGTAGCATGCGTATCTCTGTTTCGCTTTCTGCTGTCCTCATTCGTTCTGCTTCGGTTTTCCAAATAATCTTCCAGGATTACACGATCTTTAATTTCGGCTTAATTCTCGCCTCAATCGTTCATTTCTCTCTTTGATTTCTGTTCTCTCCCATGCTGGAGTTAGTTTTCGTTTTATCATATTTAACTAGTGTTTTGACTGTAAATTAGTTGTTGATTTATCCGGGCCGATTTCTGATCTTGTTCCCTCCCCCCCCTCCACTAACTCTTGCATTCTTTCTTCGGCTCTCCATCTTTTATGTAATATCTCAGTGGGGTCTTGCTCGATTGGTTTCTACTACTTGAATGGGCTTGGTACGTTTCTCCGTCTTCTGTTCATT
Organism: Schmidtea mediterranea; assembly: GCA_022537955.1. Taxonomy (NCBI): domain Eukaryota; kingdom Metazoa; phylum Platyhelminthes; order Tricladida; family Dugesiidae; genus Schmidtea; species Schmidtea mediterranea. Next base: position 92,601,191 of record CM039681.1, read on the forward strand.
CGGATTTTATTCATTGAATTCATACTAATATCATCGATTACAATTTTGGTTTTTATCTTTTTATTATTTTTAATTGTCTTTTTTCACTTTTTACAATTTTTCCTCTTTAGGTTTATATTGCCCTTCGTCCGTCCCCCGAATCCTCATCGGTTCGCGGTACTTGGTTTTGTAATTTTCAGTTGGGTATAATGCATAAGCAGGATGGTGGTCGGTTTTGTAACAATTTACTTCTTCTCGCAAGGGAATTGATATTTGTATCCTTTCGTCTAAGAGAAGGCGAGATATTCTTATTCTCTGTTAAATTCTTCCACTTGTATTTCTAAAATCGAGATGCGTGTTTTCCTAACGCTTTTAGTTTTTCACAATTTCTTTTTCTCAAATTCTGTGTTCGTATTCCCTGTATCCTTCTTTATCGCTTTTTATCCTCTGCTCAACTGTTCTTTCAACTGAACGTTGGACCTTCGAGTTGATGTCTCACTGGAATTTCTTTAAATACTCAATCCTGGTGGTCCGTTTCACCTCCTGTGGGAGTCTGTTTATCACTCTCGTTTAATTGTTTGGTTTTGTCGTCTTTTTCATCAGTAAGTTGATTCTCGTTTCTCTGCTGCTATTCTGTCCATTTTCGTTGATGTTTGTTCGTATTCCTTTTCGTGTCTCTGAGCCTTCTTATTGTGCCTGTCGATTTTTTCCACGAAATCTAAGTTTTTGGACCTGCTCGTTTTAGTTCCTCGATTGTTTCTTTTTGCACTTCGACTTGTTCCAAGTTCCAATCTTGCCATATTTAGTATCCTTTTGGGTAACAAATCTTATCTCTTTCTTGGCTTCTTGAAAGTGCTCTTTCATTTTTCGCACTCTCTTTTTATTGCTTTTTTTGATCTCCCGTTTCCATTGTTGTTTTTGTCTTTTTTCGGTGAGCTTTCGTCCCTGCTCGATTTTCATCTCTTTTACTCTGGTTGTTTGGTACTCATTCCCTGCTCTATATTTTCACTATATAGCTAGATGTTTCGGCGTTGGCGTCCCCCATATTTTGCATTCTATTCGCCATTTCTCTTGCTTGATCGATTTCATCTAGTCAGCATTCTTTCTTGTCTATCGGTCTTTGGGCTCTCTAATTTTCTTTGGATGGTTTTTTTGCCCTTGGTTTACTTATTGGATCTCGATCCTTTGCCGTTTCCCATTTAGCTCTGTCGCTCTTGTTCTATCTCTCTTACCAGCTATTTGGCTGCAATATAAATGTCTGATTCGCGATTCCAATTAAACTTCTGACTGTATCTCTTCTTCTGTCCACTTGATTTTTCCAATTACTTGCCTGTGTTTTGCCCCATTCTATTGGCTGTTCCATATGGTCTCTTGGTCTTCTCTATCCCGTATTGGGTCTAATTTGCCCAATTTCCTCCTGCATTGCTGTAAATTTATCGTCTCTCTCTCCTTCCTTCTCGTATCTCTGCTTCTTTTATCTTTTATCCTTCTCGCAATCTTTCGATTTCACTTGTTTGGTCCCTGCTCTTCTGCTCTAGGGTTTGTATCTTCTTTCCGTTGATTTTTGATTTAGTTTGGTTCTGCAATAAATTCCTTCATCATTTCCCTCTCTCGCTCTTGATAGGTTCATTATTTCCTCAGAAATTCATTGCCTGTTGTTTCTAACTAATCTCTCTTCATCATCTTTATCTTTAACGATCTCTCAGTAAAGTCTTTCCTTCTACTGAGTTAATATTTCTTTTAATCTCATCGACCTTGTTGCCATTCTCTTAAATCTCTTTTAGTTGTTCGGATTGGTTTTCGATTTTTGACTCTTTGTCCTCTGTCGAGTTTCTCTATTTTTGGCTTATCATCCGTTTTGGTTCATTTGTAATTCTGAATATTAATAAATGTTATTTCTCTCTTTCAATCATTATTCAAAAATTTATCATAATTACAATCATCTCGTATTTTGTGGTTTTTGAGTTTTTTTAATAATTTTTGTTTAAGTTTATCTTTATTTACACTTTTAATATTGCTTCTTTTCACAATTTACTGATCAAGCGAAAACGGAATCCCTTTGATCCGCCGCGTTATGCTTTCTACATACTGGACAATATTGACTTTATCCCCAGACGCTTCAACATGTGACCATCATGTCACAAGGCATAATAAATAATTTCTAACAATTTTTAATCTGCCAACATGTTACACATTGATACTGCTCCCAAAATAGCTTTTTTTATTATTGATTTGTCCTCGAATTTCTTTTGGTTCCTCTGATATCGCTTGATTTGCTCGGATTACTGCTATTGTTTGAGTCATACCACTCTAAATTATAGCTAACCTTTCCTGGATTTATTTCCCTCTTTTTTGAGTACCACCTGAAATAACATTATGGTTCCTCAGTTTTTGGTCGATCTAATATATCTTCTATTGTTGGTTGGTAATTATTATTCGAATTCTTGAACTCTTTTTTTGTTTATACATACATTTTCCTTTAATGTTTTAAAGCTTTTGAATTCGATCGGTATGGCTGTTGTTTTTTGCATCTTCGCACATTATTCCTCTTGGCTGTTTGGGACAATACCCTTGACGTCGCAAATTCTGCTGCTCTTGGGTTTCCTTTTGAAAGTTTGATTCTCTCATTCGAAATGTTCTATTTATAGTCTCTTTTTCCCAATTAGTTCTGTTGGACTTCGAAACTCTTTTTATTTACGTATCTTTTCTCACCTCCCTTTTCATCTTGTCTAATTCTGATTGCGAAGTCCTTCTAGATCTGTTATCGCTTGGGTTCTGACATCTAGATTTAACATAAATGGACATCTCGGGAGTTTTTTTTCTCGATGTTCCCGTTTGCATGTTTCTCCTTTTTCTCCATTTGTGCGAGTTTTCCTTGGCAAAATCAGCATGTTTATTCTCGTACTGGTCGTTCTGGCGTTCCGTAAAATAAAATACTGTGCGGGCCATTTCTATACTTTGCTGGTCGTGAATCTTTAATTATTTTTTAAACGTTAGTATTTGTTCCTCTTTCTCAAGTTTTCCCGCTTTTACCCTCATTGGTGGGTAAATACTTTTGTCCTGATTTGTTGTGGTCTTCCTCTACAATCAAAAATCGCATAGTAATGTTATTGGTGCTGTAGTATGTGGTTTTTTCCCTCTTCTCTGGTTTTTTTCTTCCATAGTCTCGTCCATATCGAATCTGGTCCTTCTCTCATCTGTAGCTGATTATTCTTCGCGATCGCTTGCCATCTAATATCGTCATTATTTTGAATTTTGTTTTTTCTGATTTTTCTGATTATTTGTAATTTTTGATTTTTATTGATTTTATATTTTATTTACATTTATTACTTTTCTTTTCCTCTTACAACGTACTTAATCTGGCTTCTCCACTCTATTTTATATACAGATTTCTTCCCGCAAGAATCCTCTCTCCTTATCGTTGTTTGTGGATAAACGTGGGTTCCAATTTGCTGTATTCCACGTCAGATTTGTTGACCTTCCCATCTGTGGTTCATTTCCTGTTCTGATTGGATTGCGGTATCCTTCTTTGTCCTTTCATCGTTAATATCCATATTTGTTTAAAAGGCACTGTTTAATAATTCATCAATCTCACCTCTTCCTACTCTGAAGACACTGATATGGTGCCTGTTGCGTTCCCATCCCCATGTTGGAATATAATTAAGCCCAAATTTATATCTTTTCCCAACTGTATACTGGTGGACTAATCCAAGATTCCTTCTGTGCTTCCGTCTTGCTCTCTGAGTTTCTCTGCGAATTCGGTTATTTTCCATATAAATGGTGGCGTTAGTGTTTTCTGGTTATAGAAGTTGGTTTCTAGTTCCTTTAGCTGTTGGTCCATCTGTTGCATTTCTTTTTTCCATTTCGGCATTTTCTTGATTTATTCCTTGGCTTTCTCGAAGTTCTTCGATTCTAGATATTCTCTTATTATTGCCCTTTGGTGCATCTTTTCCTGTTCTAGGCTTTTTTTACTTCCACATGCCACAATTCTATCGTTTTCATTATATTTCGGTGTGGCTCGTACTATTTTCTATATGTGCTTTTGCTTCCGCAATTGTAGTTGCTCGACAATATGAATAATTCTAAACGGCACTTGACTGTTTGCCGCTACAGTTCGTTCCAATGTTCCTTTAATTTGACTTTATCTTCCTGTCGCAGTTTTTGCGCAATACTACCTTCATATAGATCGCAATTTGTTCCTCTTTTGATCCGATGTTCATTTCTTATTCTTTAATCCATTCGCGATGACTCAGGAATTCGCATTTCTCTTCTCTTCTTGATGCATACTTTGTGGTGGTCTTTCATAGTCCTTTTTTCTTATGATGGTTTGACATTTTTCGCATAGTGTCCTCGTTATATTCGCATTCATTTGTGTGATTTTCGGCTTCCTTCATAAGTCTTTCCAATTCGCATTCTTTTACTCGGCATTGACTAATAGATTGTTGATTTCTTGTTGGTGCTTTATCCATGTTGTAGGATCTCATCTTTTTCCAATATGTTACACATCCAGGGCATTTTATTTGTTTTTGTTTCTATTACTTCTAGTACAATCTGTAACATATTCTGCATCCGCATTTCGTGTCTCCTCCCAATCAGCATTCTTTACATTTACAACACTTTAATCTTTCTTTTATATCGTTTTCACGCACTTTGATTTTTCCTTCATTAACGTCTCGTGTTTTCGGTGGATTCCTCGCTTCCTCTATTCTCTCGATGATCGTCTGCATATCTACAAAAATTTCAATCACTTGACGTTGCTTCGTTTCTGTCGTTTAATTTTAACATAATTTAACGGTACGCTTATTTTACTTCTACTTGAATCCGGTTCTGGGGTGAATTCTGGCATCGATGCTATCATTCACACTTGCTGGATCTCGTGTTGTTGATTACTACGTATTCTTCCTAATTTCGTCAGCTTGCCATCTAACTTGATCTGCTATTTTACTCGTTTATTCTGCAATGTAGTTATTCTCTGTTGTTTCTTACCGTCTTAAGGATGTTGAGGCCTCTGTTCACACTTTTCCGTTAATACTAGGTGGAGTGTTTGTCCACTGAGTTTGGCATTGTTCGTTATAATGTCATTAATTCGCATTGTCCGTCTCCACGTTTGCTCGATTCTTGATCTTGGTATATTCCTTGATTTAATTCTGTAAACAATCTCTATAGGTGCATTGGCAGCTGCTGGTTTTGACTTTCCTTCTGTGAACGGTGGTATCTGACTGGTTTTTGTTGATTCGCGTTAATTCGGATTCATCTGTTGGTTATAATACATCGTTAATTCATCGGTATCATTTCTGATTTGCTTACTATTTCTGACACATTTTGTTACAATATTAATAAATATCATACTATTACTACTATATACTATTTTACATATTTAACATTCTCTTTTTCGTTTTACACCATCGTCCCTCCGGGACTCTACGCAATGTTCGTATATCCATATTTCTCATTCATTTCTGGATATCATCAGATCGTTTGACCATTGTTGTGCTTCGATAATGGGCGGTTCTTTAAACCAAGCCGCTGTGCTAAGAGTTTTTCCTATGATTTCATATTCCTCGGTTTTCTGCATCGTATTTGTCCTAATTCAATATCGAATTGAATTTTTCTACTGCTGGCCATAATCTTTTCTTCGCTGGCTTCTTCTTTTTGCATTGTAGTTCTTGCCAGTTGATTATGATCAGCATTACTACGCTGCTATTACTGCTGTTGTTATCCAAGATCATTTTTAATCATATAGTTCTTTTCATTAGGCTGCAATAGTTGTGTTTTCTCTTGCTTTGGTTGTCTCCATTATTCCTTCCTTTGGTTGTACATCTAAGTGCTTCGGAGTTAATGCTCATGATTGAAAGTGGCGTCGTCCATGATCCATTCCTTTTTTCCATTTGTTTCGTTTTTTGGTTTTCTCTCAGATTGTTTATAAGGTTGATCTGTCGCTAATTTGATTGATGGTTTCCTTGTTAATCGTTCCTCCAATGTTCGTGAGTTCCTTTTTGATGTTTATTACATATTTTCCGAGTTTTCTTTCGTCGGTATGCGATAACTTTCGATTCGTTATATTTTTGTTTGTTTTTCACATTGGATTCTTTTGTTTACTGGTTCGTTTCTTTTAGTTCGTATACGCAGATTTTTGTGATAGGGTTTTTCACCTGTGTTCTAATTAATATTCCTCTTCGTTCGCCGCATTTTGATTATGTTTATATACTGCTTTATTTCTCTGATCTGGCGTGATACGGTTCTTCTTGTTTCCTTTTCTGGCTTTTGTCGTAGTTGAATTCTAGTAGTTTTTCTTGTATTGATTTCAGTAATCTCTCTTCCTTTCTGAACGTGTACTATATACTTTCCGTTTTTAAGTTGGGATACGGTATTTTGAATTTTTGATATCTTTCGTTCGAATTGGCATTTGATTCTTTCGTTTAGTTCCGTTCTTTTTTGGTTTCGAATACACAAACTTTTGTAATGGGTTCTTTGCCCATTTTCGACTAATTAATTTTTCCCACTCTTTGGATCTGAATTTCTAACTTTTATTATTATTTCTTATTTTCCCGTACCGACGTTGTAATGGCTCTTCTTTGGTGTTGTGAATTTCTCCCAGGTTTTGGCTAGTGTGCAGGTTATTTATTAATCATTGTTGGCAATATTATATATTCTGCATTGCCTTCTAGGCCTATCCCCATCTCACATTCTTCCTGCCTTTCATATTCTTTTTCCAAACAATCGATATTGTTTTGTATGCATATTGTTCAATTCGTTTTCTATTCCTTTGTTTACTATCGCAATTTGCCTATTCTGCTTTACTTGAATTTTTTACGTTTCTACCTCTGAGCATCTCTACATAAATCTTTTGGTGGTTTGACATGATGATGAGTTTTCGGAATAGTATTTCCATCTTCCTTGGTTTTCTATGATCGATTGACAACTTATGCTTGTTTATGTATTAAGCATATTCTTTGCTTGCGCTTTCCTTTCTCATTTATTGTTCGTATTCCTGAACGATTTAAATTTCCTTTGTGATGTTTTCGTCGGCTTCCGTTAACTTGATGGCGTGGATTAATATTCATTATTTTCTGTACAGGGTGGTTCGTTTTGAATTTTTTCCTTTTGTGAGTAACATCATCCCTTTGTTTCGCTTTCACCTCGTTATTGCTGTTGCCTCGTTTCTTGACTTCCTCGTTAGATGATCCTTTTTCTCTTGTTGTGCGGATTTTGTTTTCGTTCTCTAGCATTTTGAATCGCCTTGATCTTGCTGTTGTCACTTTCCTCCTTCTCCATTATTATCTCCATCCGGGGTTCCTGAAATGTCTCCATCGACATTTTATTATTTTCAATTATTTCCCTCGAACTTTATATCTTAGCTTTTATGTCGTCCATTTCTTTTATTTCTTGTTTTGCTCGCTTGATCTTATTTGCTTTCGATCAATTATGAATATCATTAATAGTTGTTCCTTTCTATCCTCCGATTCCGTAACTGCTCTTTCGGAATGGTTGAATTTTAGTCCTTCCCATTTCAACAGCTTTTATTGTCTTGGAAATGGTCAAGTGAGCAATATCGTTTCTTTTAAATAGGACGTTCTGTTCCTTACCAATGTAGTTTAAAATCGAATACTTAAGTGATGATCCCTTCGTAGGTCCATTTCAATCAGGTTTGGCTGTTGCTTATCGTCTTGTTTGGCATCGATAGCTTCCCATAAATGTTGGATCGTTTTAACCATCATTTCTCTTTCTCTGATTGTCGCGGTACCTGGTTATAAAATTTATTGCACTTGTTGTCTCGATTTCAGTGAATAGTGTATACAATGTTTTCTCCCATTGTTCTTTTTCTTTGAACGATGATCCTGTTTTTAATAGTTCTCTCAGAACTGTTGTAGAGGCGTCTGCTGGCGACTGCGCCAACATTTAATGGTGTTTGTCCCTCTTCATTTGGTATAATTGAGGTGTAATCCGCATTTTCTGCTATAAGTGAATTAATATCCATTATCCTTGAGTATTTTTTCTGTGGTTGTACTGCAATATGGTAAAGGTACGTTTCCTCTACATCTGCATAGTGAAGATCAGGTATCTTTCCTTGATACGGTCCATTTCTGTGGACTTCTAGCTCATTTAGCGTAATCCATTGCGATTTTTCCCGCTTTGTTTACTATTCTCATCCATCCTTTTCCTTCGACCCCATTCTGGCATTATCTACTCTCTGATAGCTTTTACTATTATATCCATCTTTGTTCTACATATCTTGGGTCGCGTTAGAGTTTATTTTGGATTCATCTGGTTTAGGTTCCTCAAGGTATTATTTGATGGTCGCTTCTATTTTTCGACTCATCGTTAGCTCCGTTTATACTCCAGTTGTTGGTTTGTGATCTAGTGTTGCATACCTTGATTCTCTGGTTCTATTTTGTTATTGTTCTCGGTAATCGCTTTACATATACTCAGTACGTAAAAGGTCTGGTGAGTGGGTATGACTAGTTAAACCCGAGCATTGTTCTCGTTTACAATACATTATCTCATAAGGTCCTTTACACATCTTGTAAATTTTCTGGCTACTCCTGGGAATAATTTCTGGCGTCGCATTATTACCCAGTCTCTCCAACTTGAAAGTTATGCTCAGCACATCTGCTTTTTATCATGTAATTCTTTTAAGCCTCTGATTAAATCTAATAATTCATACCTGATGTTTTCCAGATCTCTTGCATTCCGCATCCTTGAACTCTGTACATTAATCGTCAATTTCCATATACTGGATATTGTGGTGATATTCTAGGTCTTATTGCATGTACAATCTCTCTGCCGTACATTAATTTGAATGAACTCATTTTGTTGCTGAATGTATTGACATTCTATAAGCCATAAGGCATAGATTATATATCTATCCCAATCTTTTTGGTGTCTGCTTACATAATTTGACATCATTTCTATTAATATGCCGTTTAAATCGTTCGGTTTGACCAATTTGTTTGCGGATGGTACGGTGATGTTCTCAGCTCGCAATTCTGAAAGTAATTCGTTACTCCTCTATTATTTCGCTCATAAAGTTGGTTTCCTTGATCAGTTAGGATCTGTTTGGGGTGTTCCGTCTCTACAAACAATTTCTTCTACACCAGGAATTTCGCTATTGTCTGGCTTTTCTGATCTGTATTGCGAAGCTTCCGGGAATTTTGATAAATAATCTGGTCATATAATATATAGATATTTCCAATCGTTAGTTCTGGTAGTGGTCCTACTACAGTCCATTGCAATCATCGTCATTGGTTCTGGTGGAATGGCATTTGGTTTGCGGTGCTTCAATTTACTTCCTGTGCTTTTCTGGTTGCCATATCAGCAATTCTTTATCCATCCTTTTACTCTCTCCAATAATTTGGCCAATAATTTTTTGACGCAGTCTTGCTTCCGTTCTTTTTGCTGCATGTTCCTCCAAGTTTTCCGTCGTGGTATTGCATCATACTTCTTTTCGTCTACTTTCTGTAAACACATGAAGTCGTTTTTTTCGCCATCCATTAAATAAAACCATCCCTTCTCCAAGTGTAATCGATGTCTGTTTTTCATATGCTCCTTATTTATCTGTTGTTTGCGAAGATTTTCATATCGTAGTTTCCATGAATTCGATTATTGTTTTCAACTCATTCGTCTTCTTTCTGTTCATTTTCAGCTTTGTAAAGTCGATGTCCTCTCTGCGATCATGCATATCGTCTTATATCCTGATCCATCAGTTCCTCAAATACAAATCTTGACAATGCAATCTGCGTTGCGTGTCGCTTTCCTATTTGACTTTATTATACGGCGGAGTATATCTTGCCAACGCATTGCCCATCTCATTAATCTACTCGAGGCTCTTTAATGTTGGGCCTAGCCAGTACCAATGGTTGATTGATCGTAGTGATATATATCTCGTGACCCCATAAAAATTTATTTGAAATGTTTAATAGCCTGTAACTTATCGTAATGCTTCTCTTCGGTCACAGAGTAATTCTTTTCATGTTTCTTGAACGTTCGACTATAATACATAACTCGTTCCCTTTCTCGCATCCATTGTCCTAGGACTGCTCGGATGAATCCATTGCGTCTGTTGCTAACAAAAACGGTTCTTCTTAAATCTGGGGGTGTACGAGTATTGGGCTGATATCAGTATCTCTGAGTGTTTCAAGGCGTTGTTTTCCTCTCCCTATAAACGGGTATTTTTGGTTAATCTTTGGGGGTTATTGGGGGGGTTTCGCAATAGTGCGTAATTTCTTGATGAACTTTCGGTATATCCACAAGCCTAAAATTCTTGCACTTGCGTGACTGTCTTTGGTGCAAGGGCAATTCTTTATCTTTTCGATGTTTTCCCTTGGATCTGGTTCTTTGCTTTTGCTGACACAAATATTCCCTAAGAAGGGTGACTTTTCCTTTGCCCAATCGCATTGGAGGGTTCAAATTTTAACTTCCATTGTTCAGTCGACAATACATTACGGATATCTTTAATGTTGCTCGAAGGTGCTAGAATAAATTAACAATCATAATATATACCATACACTTTGATGCGTGAGTTACGAAATCTAACATCTCTGATGAGCCTGGTGCGTTGGTTAGTCCAAAAGGCATTTTCTGAATTGGTATAGATCTTTGCCGATTGTAAAGGCAGTTTTCCTTCTCTCTGTCCTCCTCTTTGACTTTATTGCAATAACCACTTTTTAAGTCAGCGAATGTAAAATAAAGCCTGCTCCGTTGTAACATTTGTAACATCCGTTTTATCTGGTAGCGGGTATGTATCTCGTTTTTGTTACCCATTGAGTCGTCGTAATCATACAGAACCGTGTGTTCGTCTTTTTTCTTTACCATGACACTGGGAATTGCCATGGCGACACTTATGGTTCCGATTACTCCGCTTAACATTTTTGAGACTCCTTTTTCTGCCTTCAGATTCTGAGCTTCTGCCAGTCGATATGGCGTATGTTATGGGGTGTCCATCTGTTGTGGTATCGTGTTGGCGTTTCGTCGCATGTACCGAGATCTAAGTCAGATCGCTGCAAATCTAATCCCTTAAATTCCCATTAGCAGTTTTTTGGTAAGTTGTTTCTTTTTCAACTTCGTTAGTACTGACTGGACGATTATCCATAATCTTCTCAGTTTCCTTCGGTTTGCTGTTGGCAGTTCAATATCCATCATCGGTGTTAACTTTCCCAATCTTCCGTTCGTAGATCGACTTTGTTCTTCCTCGTCGAAATTTGTAATATGATGGCATTTCACTGTTATCGTTTTAAACGTATACCTATCCTCTCTGGCCAATGGCAGTTCTTTCTTTTTTCAATTGTGATTAGGTTCAAAACATTTCACCTCTAGTTTCCTATTTACTTTTAACGTAACAATCATTTGTGTGCGCCTGGCACTACTATTTTCTCTGAGCTCTTACTTCTGATTTCGCAATCAATTCTCCGGTTTTGGTCTCCAGTCCATTGATCCTAGATCTATTAGGATCTCTTTTAGTAATTTGGCATGAGATCTTTGTTCCATATTATACAATCTGCGCTCAGTTTCCTGATACTGCTAAGTACGTATTGAATTTTACATTTTTATATTCGATTATCCGACCAGATTTTTCCGATACTCCTACCGATTCCTTGGCTGCAAGTTATTACATCATGTTAGCTTCTTCTCTATACAATGGCCCAATCTTCCCGGGTATTTATATCCATATTTATTGCTGAGAATGTTTGCTCCGTATCGATCAATTGCTTTTATTTCTACCCATTATTCTATGGGTACCGTTTAAAGTTGGTCCAGCTAACGTTTGTAACATAGCTATGGTTCGAGTTTCGGATCCTGATCCACACTTCTTGATCTTTGGTTGTTCGTGGCACTAGTTGCCCAATTTGGTTCGTAGGTAACTGGGATATATTTCGTAATGTTGTTGATCTTGGTATTCGTACTCTTGTCGTTCTAACTGGCATGTTTCTCTCTACAGATGATGCTGCTTTCTTTAAACATTCATATATGGTGGTGGATGATATAATGTCCATATGTCTTGTCTTTCGATTTCCCATTGGTTTGAGTTGCTTCTTGAGTTGCATTGTGTTCTCCTTGGTTTCATCACATTGTCGCTGTTATACTGCTATCATTCTGAATTTTCCATTGTTTCGCAGTTACTCGTTTTTTGTCGCTTCATTCTGGGTTTTCTCGCTCTAATCTTTAATCCGCTTTAAATTTCGTCCGACTCTATCGGTACCGTTCATTTCGTTAAGATTCCTACTAACCTTTTTTACTTGTGGATATCTTTTGAGTGGGTCCATGTAAAACCATTGTTTAGCTAAAACAGGTAAGAATCCAATGCCATTTTCCAGTTGATTTTCTCTCCTTTTGTAGATATGAACAATGCTAACATTTTTGTGTTATGATTACTCTTACGATTTGAATAATAAGAATTATTCCTTAGATTTCCTCCACATTTGGTCAAATAAGAATCTTCCCCACATGGCTTTCATCATATGCTGTAGCGTGTTTGAAAATGATCTGGTGATAGTAAATTCGTAGTTAAGGTTTTCTCTCCATAGTTGTTTCCTCCTTACGTCACATATTGATAGTATAAAGCCTCCTTTGTGCTGGAATTAGTAGATGTTCTCTGGCCGTTCAGTCTTTGTTTGGTAATATTCCCACTCTGTGAATAATATCACTGGTTTGAATTCTGCTTCGCTGGCCAATTCTGTAATCAATATTTTGGCGGCGCTACTATTACTCGAGTTGGAAATTGTACCAACTTCCATCTTCTTTTTAAATTTCGAATAATGTCCATATACATTACTACAACTGAAACATATTGGGTAACAAATTTCCTCTGGGTTATAATCCTTGTACTGGCGAGCGAAATCTGATTTTTCCTTTATGCATATCCTCTAATTCGTTTTATGCATTATCATCTTGGAATGTGATTCCTCTGGCATTTTGCCAATTGTTTTTCGAATTTGTACGTGTACATAAGCTTCTCCAACAATTCTCCCCAAAATATCTTTCCTGGAAGTGGTATATGGAATTGCGTTATCACGGATTGTGATGCCATTGCAATCTTTGTTTTTAATAATTCTTCTGTTCAGGATACCATTTTAAACTAATCGTATATATTTTCTCTGTTGATGCCAATCTTTGTGATATAAAGAAATCCATCTGTTTATATAAGATATAGTTTTTACATCCTTGGGGTCTATTTGCGCTTTTGCGTTCGCTATTGCTGTTCGCGATAAGAATATTCCTTTATAATTGTACTGGCTACATTTTCGTAACATTTGCTCACCTCCGTCCTTTTATAAATCTCATATCCCCGATGGCTGGTTCTGTTTGATATACACTGTTGCGTGACCCTCTGATCCGATGTTGTGGTAATCGTTGGTTTTCCGGATTCTTCCGGTTCCCGTTTTCATCTAAGCGCTTTTTTGTGTGTAGTTTCTGTTCTCTGTGCACTGTGTCCTTGCACTTACATCGAATAATTTGCCACTTTTCAATAAAGTTGAGTCGACAAGTTTCTGGGTATTCGGCGTGAAATATACAATGTGAACATTCCCGTATTGCATGATCTATCCTGTTGCTAGACATTGAAGGGTACTTTTCATTGCTTGCGTATCTGGATCGAAATATCCTTGATATTCCACAACTTTAACTTGATAACTTTCATTCACTAACTATTCTTTGGACCAATTGTTCATAGGGTGTACTCTCTCTCCATGACAACGTTCCGTGCTCCAGCCGTTATTCTTCTTTCCCGCACGTATACTCGGGTAGTTTTTATTTTTCCTTCTTCGGCTGCTACATCTACTCTCCAGCTATTGAAGATGCGTCCGTCGTGAATCACCTTCTTTCACATCGCTCCGCGTTACTGATACTACTTGTTGTTTTTTTTGTCGTTCTTCGGCTGTGTTCATATTACACATTGTTCGAGTGTGAGGACTCCGCGGATAAAAATCATAAAGCTTAATAAGACAATCGGAGGCAACAGCAGTATCGTATAACGTATATCTACATAATTTCCTGTCACTGAAAGGTTAGACTTCATCAAAAGAAAACGGAAATTTAAAGAATGCTCGCATGCAGTGACAGGAAATTGTAGCATTTCACTTGAATCGCGTTACTGAGTGAAGTCTAACTCATCAGATTAACTACTAACGTTATATCTCGAAATAACGCTGTTGCCCGTCTAATTTGTAAGGAGTTACGGGACGGTGGAGCAGAATCTATGACACGATCATCTGTCACGTCTAGTTTAACTTGTCTCGAGTGAGTATGAGTTATCGAACTGCGAGAATCATGTGTAATTATTCTACACACATCAGATACCTAAGGAAAACGGTTCACTCTTACAACAGCTTGCGCTATTAAAACTCACAATACAATCGTCAAATGAGGCTAAATTGGTAGCTCGCTTATCGAAAGTTCATAGGAAAAAAATAAACACCTTTCTCCTAGCCTCGTATGTTTAGTGCGACTTCGCGTGCGAGAATGAATATCGTTAAGGGTTTCGACTGTGCAGTTAATGACGCTTGTAACTCGCGCTGGCATTACATACGGGAGTGATTGAGATCATACTTTTACTTATAACCAGATTTATAAACAGCTTCGTCCATCCGCCTTTGAGTCAAGAATGATATGGTTAAGAATTACCTTGGGAGTACCAGAATAACTGAAGCGTCAGTAAGTTATTTAGAATCCGTTTGGGTAGTTGTATCAAATCGTTTAGGAGTTCCGCTTTCACTGTAATTCACTATCGTATTATAATATATGGGACCGAGAATCCTACCAAAATGAGATTAATTTTGGCGATATTCATGAGTAATCGCATTAGCTATAAGTGAATGGAAGTTACCTTATATCAACAGTAATTCCTACTGAATACTACCTGCGTTTGTGGTTGTACCTCAATTCTACAACAGATAGATTCATGCAATATTGGGTAGATCGCATACGATTGAATTTTATGTTAATTTATTGTGCCATCCCTGATTTGCTGCCAGAACTTAGGCTCTGTACTCATCTCTGCACACTTGCAAAAGTGCCATTATTCGCAGGAAGTTGATATATTGAGAGTGCACAGTAGAAATATTCAGCAACACTATCTATACTTCCTCAAAAAAGCGCGAGGAAATGTTATAGTCATCAAGAGCAACCGAAGGCAATATCGAGGAATATACAGCTCTAACAGATCATATTCGATTCACACTATCTAGCATCAGAGCCTCGATCTCTGCCAACAGAGTAACGTACCTTTTCAACGCCAGTATTTATCCTACCATACGCACTATGCAGATTATAAAGGATCGCTTGAGACTTGGGTGAGCTCGAGATCTTTTAGGATATCATAGATAGCCAGTACTTACGTTGAGTATCAAAAGGAAAATTTGCTATACATCTGCGAAGCCAAGATCTTAGTATCAGCGAAGCTATTATACAGCTCAAATCGGACCGGCTAAGTGAATGTATCACAATCTATATTGTCTCAGTATAACATCACAGATGAATTTTCTTTATACCTTGACACAAGGGAGTAGCGCAGTAACTTAGATGTATACATATTATTTGGTATCGATGTTGTTATGGTTAAAATGATTCTGTTGATTCTTGAATCTTGAGGTAATAAGGTTGAAATGCTATAACAATACGTAAAGTCATTACATACTCGAGGTACCAACACTCAGATATCCGTCCTGTCGCAGCTTCGGCGTCTTCTCTTATCTTTTTATTTTCCTCTCGGTATCTGGCTCTATAAATTTCGACTGGTTGTCTTTGAACACCACATACTAAGCTCGTCTGGTTCCTCGTTACAGATCGTTTTCATCTTCTGTCATTGAACAGTCTCTTTGATCTCCGGATTCTCCTGGTTGTTCCATCATCCTAACGATAATCATATTTAGATCATTCAAGTATCTTTCTCCTGTATGTTATGAGATTACTTTCATATCTGCTGCAGGTTGGACTGCTGGTTGTTTTACGAACTCTCTTTGTCGTCCTATTGGCGTTTCGTTTAGATTTCTCTTTATTGAGTTTTCTACCCGCGATGCTCTTGCCTACTGTTATACATTATTAAATCCCCAATTTGCATTTTGCGTAACTCTGCGATTTCGAGACGTGCGATCTAATCGATCGCTTGGTATTTGTAAATGAAATGGCGGTCATTACGGTCCATTCTCTTTTTCACTTCACTCACCTTTGGCATGATATATTCTCTTTCAATGGTTTTCGAAATCGGCATGCATTTTAAATATACTATTCTATCGTTTTCGGGGCTTGCCATATCGGTTCTATGTTCATTCGATATTCTATAATTGCTCGGGTACCATCGCATACATTCTTCCCGATACTCCCTCCTATTCTATTACAATATTTGCAGTCCACCCACTCTGTTACAAAATTCGATTATCCATTTTGCTTAAATCTTGTTATCATGTTCGTCTTGATTCTTGCTGCCGGTCTCAAATATCGCTGCTAACTCTCTAATCATTTTTGCGTTTCCGTTAATCTTGTTTATTCCTTCCTCCAGGTGTCCGTTCATATTCGTTGGCAAGTATTTTGTTCCTGGTATGTCTTCTCGAGCTACATGATTGCGGTCTGCTGTTTCTTGTGGATTCGTATTTTCATTTCTTCGTTTCTGTTTCTACTCAATCGTGATGTATATCGTATCATCTTTTACGAACTGAGCGTGTTAACGTACTTTTTTTCATAGATTGCTGGTACTCCTCCTGCGACATCCTTTACCGTGGATTTTGGCTTCCTGATTATTCATTGATCTTGGGTCTCTCCCAATTTTCGCGCCTGTGTCGCTCTTATCCCATCTTCCCGGGTTTTACCGATTGAACATCGTGACTCTTAGATAATGGCATCCTTTTCAACTTGCCGTCATATCTGCCTCTTGCCTATAGAAATCAACTGAATTAGAATTTTTTTCCTACCGCCATCTCCGTTGGGTACCTCTCAATTTCATCCGTATCCTCCGATTTCTGTATAGAATTGGACTGTAACTACCGACTTTTTCTTTCTTCTCAGCGATTACTTTTATTGTCCGCTCCATCCACCTATTTTCCAGTGTAATGGGGTTAATCGAGCTCTATCGTGTTATTTCCTCGTCTTTCTCCTGATTGCACTATTCACATTTTCGTTTATGCAATTTCCTCTCAGGTTAAATTTCCTATGGCTCATCTTCATTATAGTTTGGCTAAGGTTGATTTCTTAGCTGCATCTTTCTGGCGCTTCTCCTGTAAATATTTCTACTCATTTTTGGTTCCGGCTCTCTCCATTATTCATTTCCACTCTTGTCTTTTCATCATTACACCTTTTTACCATGGTGTGATTCGGCATCTCGAGTCGCTATAGGTTGCAATTTGTGCTTCTGACTTCAATCTGTCTCATTACTGAGTAGATGGTAATTTTGTGGTCATCTTTCTTTTTCATTCTTTGAATTCTTGGATCTGTGTCCTGGCTTTTTTTGTTGGTATTTTTCCTCTGTTCATGCCATGGCTATGATATTACATTAGGTTGTCCGCTCTTCGCATATATCTCTACTCGGTATATTTCGAGGTTTTTTCTCGTGGACTTATTTGTCCGTTTGTGGACATTATTGCTACGATCCCTCTACAATGCCATCGTCACTAACTTTTCGATTATCGGTTGCATTATATCATGTAGTGCTGTCGATGTGTAGCTTGACGTGGGCTATACGGATGATAGTTCGTGCTATGTGGCTAATACTGGAGGAGTTCTAACCATACTTTTTACTCTTATGTCTGATACAGATTATGAGTTATGCCTTACATCTTAATAACTTTAATTGGTTCATCTGCTCTCTACAATTGGACATAGGATCTCTTTGACGTTCTCCGTATTGGTCAAAGGTCAAACACTACATTATTTGTTTGCTCAGCATCTTCGACTTTGTCGGTTAGCTACAAAATGAGCTTCATAAACTTCGGTGCTCCCTCGTCAACCACCCTCATACGAACAATATTAGTTGCATTGAGACTACGAGTCCTGCTTGTAGATGATATCAGATTTAATATTACTTACTTAGTCCTGTGAGGATTCTATGTTCATTGGATCATTTTTGATCTGGGTTTTGTTCATTACTATTTAGTATCTACTGTATTCTATATTCCATGTTATAAGTATTTCATTTGTATAGCAGTATTTTGAGGCACTTATGTCGTGCACATAATATTTCCGTCTGATACGTTTTCACCTCGAGAGTCTTCATTTGGGTTTTGTTGTTATCACGCCGTTACATGGCCAATTCCCAGTTGTCAATGGTAAGAAAGACGGAACACAACGAGTTTTATTTGCCTTTTGGCCAAATTAGCTCCGCTAGTGTATATCGCATTTATTTTCTCTTGATAATAATAGGTATTTTATAACTAGTCTAGTTGTTTCTTACTACCCCAAATCGTACAACTCTGCCCAATGGGAATTTTATTATTTCAAAATGTTAAATCAAATTTTAAAAACACTTTACTTTTACAATTAATGGTTTTTATTTATATTTCAGTATTAATCGATTCAATTGATTCCAAAATTTTATTTATTTTCAAGAATGTTAATCATAGTTATAACAATCGTTTTCAAGTTAGTATAACCCCGAGAGTTAGCCGCTATTCCCTTTATAGGGCCTTAGGCCGGCATATGTGTTCTTCTATTTTACTGAGTCCCCTGGACTACTCGGGTGATGTTTAAGCCCTATGTATGTATATAATTTAGGCTACGATTACAGATTGAGAACGAGAGGAAGGCAGCCAGAGACTTCTTCCTTTATTTTGCGCTTCCAAGCTCATGGATAATATTGGACGTTCGACCGCTGCGTTCGCACTTCGCTGGTGCTTCCGGTACATATCATTGGCGGTTTCCAGCACTTTACATGCCTCTGTACTTGAGTTAATTACTGCGTTTATGTGTGGCTGTGGGCCGGAAAATTTCGACATTAAATTTTATAAAAGCATAGTAAAATAAGTTAGATATGTGTAGAATAATTTAAATATATTAATAACTATATTTATTACATTAGGACAAAATAACAGAATTACCCTTTGACCATTCCAAAATTTTCATACAAACCATAAAATGTCATAATAGAAAATTAATGCCTCTTTCTACCCACACCCGCCGTCAAGCAGAGCTCTACAGAGTGCTATGACGTGGTGTGGAAAGATGGCTCCAACATAATATTTCTCACTCTAGATAATAAAAACAAATTCTCGAAATGGTTCATAAATGGTTCGAAAAATGGATTTACAAATATGTTTACAACATTCACAATTTCAAACAGGTTAAAGTTCAAATTGGTTGAAAGTGGTATTTTCTCAAAATGGTTAATGGTTTTAAACGATTCACGAATTTTCAAATATGGTGTTAAGTTAATGTAGATGGGATCAGTATATATTCCTATGTGTGACGTGTTGAAATTTTGATGTAGTAAAACAAAATTCGGACTTGTTATTTCTAGCAAATTCTATTATTATTTTTTTAATTTTCTCGATTTATTTTTATATTTCTATTTATTATTTTTTATTGGAATTATTACTAATTTCAATTTTTTCGATTTAAATTCACTTTAATGAACTTTTTAATTTGTTTTCGATTTCGCGAAATTTGTTTGTGCTTTTCTTGTTATATTTGTATTCATAGATATCGTGCGAATTTCTTGGTGATTTTGTTAATATTTTAATATTTTTATTGTTTATTAATTTTATATTTATTTTTTTATTTTTCTCAGATTTTTTGGGTTTATTGTATGTTTCAGTGTTTATTTAAGACTTGCGTGTTTTTGCGTGCTGTGTTCTGATCATTAAACATTTTCCAAGGCCGTTTACGTTCTGGCCCACATAAAACCTCGGGCGGTGCCGTAAAATTTGCGACCCGCAATTTTCAATTGATTTCAAATGATACATACATTTCCATTTTCAATATTCACATTTCATAAAATTTACGTAAAGTTAAATCATGCAGTAGAAGCTGGATTAAGGTCGGCTACGATACGTTAATATCAAAATTGGATAGTTCAGTTAAGTATCATATGCACGTTTTATAAGATCAGTTCAATCACTATAGATCAGTCTGAAATTATCATCAATGTAAATCAGTTATATTTTGTTTTCGAATGAATCGCTGACGGCTTGGGTTTCGCTTCGAGCTGGGTTGATCTCGAAGGGTGTTGATGGAATCTGCGCGGTCTTTGAATTTTTGTAACTTGATTGTATTTTGGGATTGGGTTTGAACATTCTTCTGAGTTTCTGAATTTGGGTATTTGCTTTGCTGGTTTTTGTTTGTAGGCCGAGGATGAGACAGCATATTAGGAGTATCATGTTAGAGGTTTTGCTAATCGGTTGTTAAGTTCGATTTTGATAGACTGTTGTACTGGGTTCATTTTTAATTTTTTTTCTTTGTTGCCTTTTGATTTGATAAGGCGATTTCCTTGGATTTCCTGATTGGTTATTATTGGGATTTGCTTTGGCTTTTCTTTGAATTTGTTTTGATGATATTTTCTAGGTCTTTCTTCTATCTCCTCGCGGTTCTCATTTTTTATATTAAGCTTATTTTCTCATTATTTATTCGAGTAGAAGGGTGTACCATTGTTTGGTTCTCTCGTATTCTGTTCAAATTCGCCTTGGTTTTCTTTGTGGCATTTTGCCATTACATTGGAGGTTTATTGTTTGCATTCCTTCATTTATTGGGATACTACAATTTCTTTGAATCGCGCACAGGTGTGTCCTCTTTACTGGAAGGGTTGGGGATTTTCTTCGACATTTTCTAACGCGGTTCTCAAGTATTTGCATTTTCTCCATATTATCATCATTTATTATCCAAGGTTTGGGGTTCATTACTTTTCTATTTTTATACGTAATTTAATTTTATATGTATTTACACGGTTTATTTCGTTTATTTACATGGGTTTAGCCCTTTCTTACTCTTTCTCTTTTTTCTGGGGGATTGGGTGTATCTCGGCACTTCTTCTTTAGTTTTGTTTTTTCTGCAATCTCATTATTAGGACTTGGCTCTTATTAATCGCTCGGTTATTTTCGGGAGTTCTTTAATCGTTCTTTGTTTTTCTTGATTACCCCTGTGATATGTAGATTTTCATTTTGGAGATTTCTTTCTTTCGCTTGCTTTCTTTTAGTTGGATCGTTTATAGATTTTATTTCGTTTAGCTGTTTGCATTTCCAGCTTTCGTCTCGCTTCCTGGAGCATGTTTGTTAATGTATTTAATTTCGTCCTGAGTTTGTTTGGATGACTTTCTTTTTTCTCTCTGGGCTTCTTTACACTGTCTTCTAGTTGTGCACGATTCTGTTCGCTTTTTCTGCTGTCTCTCATTCGTTCTGCTTCTGTTTTCCAAGTTATCTTTCCAGGATTACATCGAGTCTTTATTTTCGGCTAATGCTACGCCTCAATCGTTCTTTTCTCTCTTTTGATTGTTTCTCTCCATGCTGGAGGTTTAGTTTGTTATTTTCATATTGACTAGTTGTTTTGACTGTTTAGTTGTTAGATAGTTATTCCGCGGCGAATTTTCTGAATCTTCGAAGTTCCTCCACTAATCTTGTCCATTCTTTCTTTCGGCTCTCCATTCTTTACTGTTAATTATCCTCAGTGGTTCATTGCTCGATTTGTTCTAACTACTTGAATTGGGGCTGGTGTATTCTCCAGTCTTTCTAGATTACATTTCGGATTTCTTATTTCATTTGGATTTTCAAATTACTAATATAATCCGAATTACATTTTTGTTTTATCGTTTTTTTATTTTTATTGTCTTTTTACACTTTTTACAGATTTTTCCCTCTTAATAGGTTTATTTGCCCGCTTGTCCGTACTCCCCGAATCCTTCATCAGGGATTTTCGGCGGGTACTTGGTTGTAATTTCAGTGGGTTAATGGCATTAAGCAGGATTGGGGTCGGTTTTGTGTACATATTTACTTTTTCTCGCAAGGAATTTGAGTATTTTGTTATCTCTTCGTCTAAGAGATTAGGCGAGATATTCTGTATTTCTGTTAGTTCTTATCCACTTGTATTTCTTAATCCGATGCGTGTTTTCTAACGCTTTAGTTTTTCAATTTCTTTTCTCAAATTCTGTTCGTTTTCCTCGTATCCTTGCTTTATCGCTTTTATCTCTGCTTCAACTTGTTCTTTCAACTGATCGTTGACTTCGAGTTGATGTCTCAACTGAATTTCTTTAAATACTGCAACTCCTCGGTGTCCGTTCACCTCCTGTTGGAGTTCTGTTATCCTCTCGTTTAATTGTTGGTTTTGTCGTCTTTCATCAGTAAGTTGATTCTCGTTTCTGCTGCTATCTTGTCCATTTCGTTGAGTTGTTGTTCGTATCCTTTTCGTGTCTCCTGAGCCTTCTTATTGTGCCTTGTCTGATTTTTTCCCGAAATTCTAAGTTTGGACCTGCTCGTTTAGTTCCTCGATTGTTTCTTTCTGCACTTCGACTTGTTCCCAAAGTTCCCAATCTTCCATATTTAGTATCCCTTTGGGTAACATCTTATCTCTTTCTTGGCTTCTTGAAAGTGCTCTTTCCATTTTTTCGCCTCTCTTTTTATTGCTTTTTCTTTGATCTCCGTTTCCATGTTGTTTTTGTTCTTTCGGTGAGCTTCGTCCTGCTCGATTTGCATCTCTTTTACTCTGGTTTGTTGGTACTCAACTTCCTGCTCTAATTTCACTATATAGCTAGATTGTTTCGCGTTGGCGTCCTCCATATTTTGCATTCTATTCGCCATTTTCTTGCTTGATCAGTTATCTGAGTCAGCATTCTTTCTTGTCTATCGTCTTTGGCCTCTCTAATTTTCTTTGGTGGTTTTTGCCCTTGGTTTCTCAGCTTATTGACTCTCGATCTTTGCGTTTTCCCATTTAGCTTTGTACGCTCTTGTTCTATCTTCTTCTTCAGCTATTTGCTGAATATAATGTCTGATTCGCGATTCCCAATTACTTCTTGACTGTTCTCTATCTTCTGTCCACTTGATTTTCCAATATCTTGCTTGTCGTTTTGCCCATTCTTGGCTTGTTCCATATGGGTTCTCTGGTCTTCTCTATTCGGTATTGGGTGCTAATTTGCCAATTTCCTCCTGCATTTGCTGTATAATTTTATCGTCTCCTCTCCTTCTTCTCGTATCTCTGCTTCTTTATCTTTTATCACTTCTCGCAATCTTTCGATTTCACTTTGTTGGTCCTGCTTCTCTTGCTCTAGGGTTTGTATCTCTTTCCGTTGATTTTTGATTCTAGTTTGGTTCTGCATAAATTCCTTCATCATTTCCTCTTCTCGCTCTTGATATGGTTCATTATTTCCCTCAGAATTCATTGCCTGTTGTTCTAATTCTTCTCTTATCATCTTTATCTTTAACGTATCTCTCAGTAGTTCTCCTTCTACTGATGTTAATATTTCTTTTAATCTCATCGACCTTTGTTGCCATTCCTCTTTAATCTCTTTTAGTTGTTCGGATTGGTTTTCGATTTTTGACTCTTTGTCCTCTGTCGCAGTTTTCTCTATCTTTTGGCTTATCATCTCGTTTTGGTTCATTGTAATTCTGAATATTAATAATTGATTATTCTCTCTTTCAATCATTTCAAAATTTTATCATAATTTACATCATCTCGTATTTTTGTGGTTTTTGAGTTTTTTATAATTTTGTTTTTACGTTTATCTTTATTTACACTTTTTACATATTGCTTCCATTTTCAATTACTGATCAGCGAAACGGAATCCTTTGATCCGCCCGTTGATCGGCTTTCTACATACTGGACATATATTGACTTTTATCCCGCACGCTTCACATGTGACCATATGTCCACAGGCATATAAATTATTTCTACATGTTTCTGCCAACATGTTACACATTGATACTGCTCCAAAATAGCTTCTTTTATTATTGATTTGTCTCGATTCTCTTTTGGTTCTCTTGATATCGCTTGATTGCTCGGATTACTGCTTGTGTTGAGTCATACCACTCTAAATATTAGCTAACCTTTCTGGATTATTTTCCTCATTTTTTGAGTATCCACTCCTGATAATAACATTATGGTTCTCGTTTTTGGTCGATCTAATATATCTTCTATTTGTTGGTTGGTAATTATTATTCGATATTCTTTGACTCTTTTTCTTGTTTATACATACATTTTCCTTATGTTTTAGCTTTTTGACATTCTGATCTGGTATTGGCTGTTGATTTTTGCATCCTTCGCACATTATTCCTCTTGCTGTTTGACAATACCTTGACTCGCAAATTCTGCTGCTCTTGGGTTTCCTTTGAAAGTTTGATTCTCTCTTCGAATGTTCTATTTATAGTCTCTTTTTCCCATATTAGTTCTGTTGGATCTTCGAAACTCTTTATTATCGTTATCTTTTTCTCACCTCCCTTTTCATCTTTGTCTAATTCTGATTGTCGAAGTCCTTCTGATCTGTTCATCGCTTGGTTTCTGACATCTAGATTTAACATAAATGGACATCTCGGGAGTTTTTCTCGATGTTCCGTTTTGCTGTTTCTCCTTTTTTCCATTGTGCGAGTTTTCCTTGCAAAAGATGCATGTTACTTCGTCTGGTCGTTCTGGCGTTCCCGTAAAATAAAATCCTTGTGCGGCCATTTCTTGACTTTGCTGGTCGGTGAATACTTTATTATTTTTAAACGTTAGGTATCTTTGTTCCTCTTTTCTCAAGTTTTCGTCTTTTACCCTCATTGGTGGGTATACTTTTGTCCTGATTTGTTGTGGTCTTTCCTCTACATCAAATCCGCATAGTATGTTATTGCTGCTGTTAGTATGTTGGTTTTTCCTCTTCTTCTGGTTTTTTCCATAGTCTCGTCCATATCGAATCTGGTCCTTCTCTCATCTGTATGTTATCTCTTCGCTGATTCGCTTGCCATCTAAATATCGTCATTATTTTTGAATTTTTGTTTTTCTGATTTTCTGATTATTGTAATTTTTTGATTTTTATTTGATTTTTATTATTTTATTTACATTTATTACACTTTTCTTTCCTCTTTACAACGTCTTATCTGGCTTCTCCACTTCTAATTTTATAATCAGATTATCTTCCGCAAGAATCCTTCTCCTCTTAATCGTTGTTGTGGATAGAAACGTGGTGTTCCAATTGCTGTATTCCAGTCAGTTGTTGGCCTTCCATCTGTGGTTCATTTCCTGTTCTGATTGGATTGCGGTAATCCTCTTGTCCTTTCATCGTTAATATCATATTTTGTTTAAAAGGCCATGTTAATAATTCATCATAATCTCCTCTTCCTACTCTGATGAAGACACTGATATGGGTGCCTGTTGCGTTCCCATCCCCATTGGATATAATCTAATGCCCAATTTATATCCGTTTTCCCAACTGTATATGGTGGACTATCCAAGATTCTCTGTGTTCCGTCTTTTGCTCTCTGGAGTTTCTCTGCGATTCGGTTATTTTCCATATAAATGGTGCTGTAGGATGTTTTCTGGTTATAGAATTGTTGGTTTCTAGTTCCTTTATGCTGTTGGTCATCTGTTGCATTTTCTTTTCCATTTCGGCCATTTCTTGAGTGTATTTCCTTGGCTTCTCTCGAAGTTCTTTCTGGATTCTAATATTTCTCTTATTATTGCCTTTTGTGCATCATTTTCTGTTCGTAGGCTTTTACTTCCCATGCCAGCATTCCTATCGTTTCATTATGATTTCGGTGTGCTCGATACTATTTTCTATCATGTGCTTTTGCATTTCCGCATTGGTAGTTGTGCTCGACAATTGAATAATTCTAACGGGCACTTGAACTGGTTTGCCGCTACATTCGTTCCAATGTTCCTTTAATTTGACTTTATCTTTCCTGTCGCAGTTGTTTGCGCATACTCCTTCATATAGATTCGCATATTTGTTCCTCTTTGGATTCGATGTTCCATTTCTATTTTATCCATTCGTCGATGACTCCACAGAATTCGCATTTCTCTTCTCTCTTGATGCATACTTTGTGGTGGTCTTTCATAGTCTTTTTCGTTATGATGGTTTGACATTTTTCGCATAGTGTCTCGTTATATTCGCATTCATTTGTGTGATTTCGGCTTCCTTCATAAGTCCTTTCCATTCGCATTCTTTACTCGGCATTGGACTATAGATTGTTGATTTCTTGTTGTGGCTTTATCCATTGTTGTAGGATCTTCATCTTTTTCCAATATTTCGTTACATCCAGGGCATTTTATTGTTTTGTTTCTATCACTTCTATCGTACAATCTGTACATATTCTGCATCCGCATTTCGTCTGTCTCGCTCCAATCAGCAATTCTTTACATTACAACACTTTAGTCTTTCTTTTATATCGTTCACCACTTTGATTTTTTCCTTCATTAATCGTCTCGTAGTTTCGGATGGATTCTCGCTTCCTCTAATTCTCTCGATGATCGTCTGCATATCTACAAAAATTTTCAATTACTTGACGTTGCTTCGTTTCTGTCGTTTTAATTTACATATTTACACGGTACGCTTTATTTTACTCTACTGTTGATCCGGTTCTGGGGTGAATTCTGGCATCGATGCTATCCATTCCACCCAACTTGCTGGATCTACGTGTTGTTGATTACTACGTAGTCTTCTAATTTCGTCAGCTTGCCATCTAACTTGATCTGCTAATTACTCGTTTATTCTCTGCAATTGTAGTATAGTTCTCTGTTGTTCTTCCAGTCTTATGGCTTGTTGTAGGCCTCTGTTCACACTTTCCGTTAATACTAGGTGAGTGTTTGTCCACTGAGTTTGCGCATTGTTCGTTATTAATGTCATTAATTCGCATTGTCGTCTCCACGTTGCCTCGATTCCTTGATCTTGGTATATTCTGATTTAATTCTGCAATCTCTATAGGTGCATTGGCAGCTGCTGGTTGTTGACTTCCTTCTGTGAACGTGGTATTCTGACTTGGTTTTGTTGATTCGCGTTATTCGGATTCATCTGTTGGTTATAATACATCGTTAATTCATCGTATTCATTTCTGTTTGCTTACTATTTCTGACACATTTTGTACAATATTTATATAAATATACATACTATTACTACTATTATACTATTTTACACTATTTACAATGTCTCTTTTTCGTTTTACACCATCGTCTCCGGGGACTCTATACGCAATGTTCGTATATCCCCATATTTCTCATTCATTATCTGGTATACATCAGATTCGTTTGACCATTGTTGTGCTTCGATAATGGGCGGTTCTTTAACCAGAGTCCGCTTGTGCTAGAGTTTCCTATGATTTCATATTCTCGGTTTTTCTGCATCGTATTGTCCTAATTCAATATCGTAATTGAATTTTTCTACTGCTGGCCATAATCTTTTCTTCGCTGGCTTCTTTTTGCATTTGGTAGTTCTTGCCAGTTGAATTATTATCAGCATTACTACGCTGCTTATTACTGCTGTTGTTATCCAGATCATTTTAATCATATAGTTCTTTTCATTAGGCTGCATAGTTGTGTTTTCTCTTGCTTTGGTTGTCTCCATTATTCCTTCCTTTGGTTGTACATTCTTAAGTGCTTTCTGGAGTTGTAATGCTTCATGAATTGAAAGGTGGCTGTCGTCCATGATCATTCCTTTTTTCCATGTTTCGTTTCTTGGTTTTCTCTCAGATTGTCTTATTATAGGTTGATCTGTCGCATTTGATTTGAGTGGTTTCCTTGTTATCGTTCTCCAATGTTCGTGAGTTCCTTTTTGAATGTTTATTACATATTTTCCGAGTTTTCTTTTCGTCGGTATGCGATACTTTCGATTCGTTATATTTTTGTTTGTTTCACATTGGATTCTTTTGTTTACTGGTTCGTTTCTTTTAGGTTCGTATACGCAGATTTTTGTGATAGGTTTTTCACCTGTGTTCTCATTAATATTTCCTCTTCGTTCGCCGCATTTGATTCTATGTTATTATTACTGCTTTACTTTCTCTGATCTGGCGTTGATACGGTTCTTCTCTTGTTCCTTTTCTGGGCGTTTGTCGTAGTTGATTCTAGTAGTTTTCTTGTTATTGATTTCAGTAATCATCTCTTCCTTTCTGAACGTGTACTATATACTTTCCACGTTCCTTTTAGTTGGGATACGGTATTTTTGATTTTTGATATCTTCGTTCGATTGGCATTTGATTCTTTCGTTTATCGTTCCGTTCTTTTTGGTTTCGAATACACAAACTTTTGTAATGGGTTCTTTGCCCATATTTTCGACTATTATTTCTTCTCCACTCTTTGGATCTGATTCTACTTTTATTATTATTTCTTTATTTTCCCGTACTCGACGTTTGTATGGCTCTTCTTTGGTGTTGTGAATTTTTCTCCAGGGTTTTTGGCTAGTGTGCAGGTTATTATTATATCATTGTTGGCACATATTATATATTCTGCATTGCCTTCTAGGCTATCCATTCACATTTCTTTCCTGCTTTCATATTCATTTTCCAACAATCGATAATTTTGTTTTGTATGCATACTGTTCAATCGTTTCTATTCCTTTGTTTACTATTCGCAATTTGCCTATTCCTGGCTTTACTTGGATTTTTACGTTTCTATCTTCTGTAGCATCTCTACATACATCTTTGGTGGTTTGACATGATGATGAGTTTTCGGATCGTATTTCCATCTTTCCTGGTTTTCCTATTGAGTCGAATTGACAACTTATGCTTGTATTCATTGTCAGTTGTAAGCATATTCCTTTGCTTGCGCTTCCTTTCTCATTTATTGTTCGTATTCTGAACGATTTTATTTCCTTTGTGATGTTTCGTCGGCTTCCGTTAACTTGATGGACGTGATTAATATCATTATTTTCTGTAGCAGGGTCGGTCGGTTTTGATTTTTCCTTTGTTGTAGTAACATCATCCCTTTGTTTCGCTTTCCCTCGTTATTGCTGTTGCTCGTTTCTTGACGTTCCTCGTTAGATGATTCCTTTTTCTCTTGTTGTGCGGATTTGTTTTCGTCTCTAGCATTTTGATCGCCTTGATCTTTGCTGTTGTCACTTCCTCCTTCTCCATTATTACCTCCATCCGGGGTTTCCTTTGAAATGTCGTCCTCGACATTTATTATTTCAATTATTTCCTCGTATACTTTTATTATTCTTGCTTTTATGTCGTCCATTTCTTTTATTTCTTGTTTGCTCGCTTGGAATCTTATTTGCTTTCGATGCCATCTATGAATTATCATTAATAGTTGTTCCTTTCTATCTCCGATTCGTACTGCTTCTTTCGGATGGTTGGTGAATTTTAGTCCTTCCCATTTCAACATTGCTTTTATTGTCTTTGGAAATGGGTAGTGAGCATATATCGTTTCTTTTAATAGGACGTTTCTGTTCCTTACCATGTAGTTTAAATCGAATACTTTAAGTGATGATCCTTCGTAGGTCCATTTCATCAGGTTGGCTGTTGCTTCGTCTTGTTTGGCATCGATAGCTTCCCATAATGTTTGGATCGTTTTACCCATCATTTCTCTTTCTCTGATTGTCGCGTTACTGGTTATAAATTTTATTGCACTTGTTTGTCTCGATTTCAGTGCATAGTGTAGTACATTGTTTTCTCCATTGTCTTTTTCTTTGAACGATGATCCTGTTTTTAATAGTTCTCTCAGAACTGTTGTAGAGGCGTCTGCTGCGACTGCGAACATTAATGGTGTTTGTCCCTCTTCATTTGGTATATTTGAGGTGTATCCGCATTTCTGCATAAGTTGAATTATATCCATTATCCTTTGAGTATTTCTGTGTTGTACTGCAATATGTAAAGGTACGTTTCCTTCTACATCTGCCATAGTGAAGATCATGGGTATGCTTTCCTTGATACGGTCCATTTCTGGTGGACTTCTAGCTCCTTTAGCGTAATCCATTGCGATTTTTCCCGCTTTGTTTACTATTCTCATCCATCCTTTTCCTTCGACCCATTCTGGCATTATCTCTCTGATAGCTTTTACTATTATATCCATCTTGTCTACATTATCTTGGGTCGCGTTTAGAGTTATTTTGGATTCATCTGGTTTAGGTTCCTCTACGGTATTATTTGATGTCGCTTCTATTTTTCGACTCATCGTTAGTCCGTTTATACTCAGTTGTTGAGTTTGTGATCTAGTTTGCATACCTCGATTCTCTGGTTCTTTTGTTATTGTTCTCGGTATCGCTTTACATCTACTCACGTTTACGTAAATAGGTCTGGTGAGTGGGTTATTGACTAGTTTAACCCGAGCATTGTTCTCGTTTACATACATTATCTCATAAGGTCCTTTACCACATCTTTGTAATTTTCTGGCTACTCCTGGGATAATTTCTGGCGTCGCAATTATTACCCAGTCTCCAACTTGAAAGTTATGCTCACGCACATCTCGCTTTTTATCATGTAATTCTTTGTAGCTCTCTTGATTAAATCTAATATTCATACCTGCTGTTTTCCAGATCTCTTGCATTCGCTCCTTGAACCCTGTTACATAATCGTCAATTTCCATATACTGTGATATTGGTGGTTGATATTCTAGGTCTATTGGCATGTTACACTCTCTGCCGTACATTAATTTGAATGGACTCATTTTTGTTGCTGAATGTATTGACATTCTATAAGCCATAAGGCATAGATTTATATATCTATCCCAATCTTTTTGGTGTCTGCTTACATAATTTGACATCATTTCTATTAATATGCCGTTAAATCGTTCGGTTTGACCATTTGTTTGCGGATGGTACGGTGATGTTCTCAGCTTCGCAATTCTGAAGTAATTCGTTACTTCCTCTATTATTTCGCTCATAAAGTTGGTTCCTTGATCAGTTAGGATCTGTTTGGGTGTTCCGTATCTACAACATATTTCTTCTACCAGGATTCTCGCTATTGTTCTGGCTTTTTGATCTGGTATTGCGAATGCTTCCGGGAATTTTGATAAATAATCTGTCACTACTAATATATAGATATTTCCATCGTTAGTTTCTGGTAGTGGTCCTACTACGTCCATTGCAATCATCGTCATTGGTTCTGGTGGAATTGGCATTGGTTTTAGCGGTGCTTTCAATTTACTTCCTGTGCTTTTTCTGGTTGCACATATCAGGCAATTCTTTATCCATCCTTTTACGTCCTCTCCAATATTTGGCCAATAATATTTTTGACGCAGTCTTGCTTCCGTCTTTTTTGCTGACATGTGTCCTCCAAGTTTTCCGTCGTGGTATTGCATCAATACTTCTTTTCGTCTACTTTCTGGTAAACACATGAGTCGTTTTTCGCCATCCATTAATAATAACCATCCCTTCTCCATAGTGTATCGATGTCTGTGTTTTTCCATATGCTCCTTTAATTTACTGTTGTTGTCGAAGATTTTCATATCGTTAGTTTCCCATGAATTCGATTATTGTTTTCAACTCTTCGTCTTCTTTCTGTTCATTTTTCAGCTTTGTAAAGTCGATGTCCTCTGCGATAATCATGCATATTCGTCTTACATCCTGATCCATCAGTTCCTCAAATACAAATCTTGACATGCAATCTGCGTTGGCGTTCGCTTTTCCTGATTTGAACTTTATATACGGCGAGTATTCTTGCAACTGCATTGCCCATCTCATTAATCTACTCGAGGCTTCTTTATGTTGGCCTAGCCATACCAATGGTTGATGATCTGTAGTGATATATATCTCGTGACCCCATAACAAATATTTGAAATGTTTAATAGCTTGAATTATCGCTAATGCTTCTCTTTCGGTCACAGAGTAATTCTTTTCATGTTTCTTGAACGTTCGACTATAATATCCAATAACTCGTTCTCTTTTCTCGTCATCCCATTGTCCTAGGACTGCTCCGGATGCATATCCACTTGCGTCTGTTGCTAACAAAAACGGTTTCTTAAAATCTGGGTGTACGAGTATTGGTGCTGATATCAGTTTATCTCTGAGTGTTTCAAAGGCTGTTTGTTGTTCCTCTTCCCATATAAACGGGGTATCTTTTTTGGTTAATTCTTGTATTGGTTTCGCAATAGTTGCGTAATTCTTGATGAACTTTCGATAATATCCACATAAGCCTAAGAATTCTTGCACTTGCGTGACTGTCTTTGGTGCAGGGCAATTCTTTATCTTTTCGATGTTTCTTGGATCTGGTTCTTTGCCTTTTGCTGACACAATATGTCCTAAGAAGGTGACTTTTTCCTTTGCCCAATCGCATTTGGAGGGTTTCAATTTTAACTTCCATTGTCTCAGTCGAACGAATACATTACGGATATCTTTTAAATGTTGCTCGAAGGTGCTAGAATAAATTAACAAATCATCAATATATACCATACACTGTTTGATGCCGTGAGTTACGAAATTCATACATCTCTGAAATGAAGCTGGTGCGTTGGTTAGTCCAAAAGGCATTTTCTTGAATTGGTATAGATCTTTGCCGATTGTAAAGGCAGTTTTCTCTCTGTCCTCCTCTTTGACTTTTATCTGCCAATAACCACTTTTTTTAAGTCTAGCGATGTAAAATAAGCTGCTCCGTGTAACATTTGTAACATCTCGTTTATATCTGGTAGCGGGTATGTATCCCGTTTTGTTACCGCATTGAGTCGTCGATAATCTATACAGAACCGTTGTGTTCCGTCTTTTTTCTTTACCATGACCACTGGGAATTGCCATGGCGAACAACTTGGTTCGATTACTCCTGCGTCTAACATCTTTTGAACTTCTTTTTCTGCTTCAGATTTCTGAGCTTCTGCCAGTCGATATGGCCGTAGTGTTATTGGGGGTGTCATCTGTTAGTGGTATCGTGTGTTGCGTTACGTCGCTTGTACCGAGATCTAAGTCAGATGCTGCAAATATATCCTTAAATTCCATTAGCAGTTTTTGTAATTGTTCTTTTTCAACTTCGTTTAGTAGCTGACTGTCGATTATCCATAATTCTTCCTCAGTTCCTTCGGTTTTTGCTGTTGGAAGTTCAATATCCATCATCGGTGTTAACTTTCCCAATCTTTCGTTTTCGTAAATGACTTTGTCTTCCTCGTCGAAATTTGTAATATTGATTGGAATTTCACTGTTATCGTTTACGTATACTATCTCTCTGGCCAATGGCAGTTCTTTCTTTTTCTCAAATTTGTGATTAGGTTCAAAAATCATTTCACCTCTAGTTTCCTCATTTACTTTTACGTAACAAATCATTTGTGTGCGCCCTGGCACTACTATTTTCTCTGAGCATCTTACTTCTGATTTCAGCATACATATTCGTCCGGTTTTGTCTCTCAGCTCCATTGATCCTAGATCTATTATTATCTCTTTTAGTAATTCTGGCATGAGATCTGTTCCAATTATACAATCTGCGCTCAGTTTCCTGATAACTGCTAAGTACGTATTGATTTTTACATTTTTATATTCGATTATCGACCAGATTTTTCCGATGACTGCTACCGATTCCTTGCTGCAAGTTATTACATCCATGTTAGCTTCTTCTATACATGGCCACAATCTTCCGGGTATTTTATCCATATTTATTGCTGAGATGTTTGCTCCCGTATCGATCATTGCTTTTATTTCTACCCCCATTTATTTCTATGGGTACCGTTAATGTTGGTCCAGCTAACGTTTGTAACATAGCTATGGTTCGAGTTTCTGGATCCTGATCCACACTTCTTGATCTTTGGTTAGTTCGTGGCACTAAGTCTGCCCAATTTGGTTCGTATGGTACTGGATAAATATTTCGTAATGTTGTTGATCTTGGTATTGGTACTTGTCGTTCTACTGGCATGTTTCTCTCTACTGATGATGCTGCTTTCTTTAAACATTCATATACTGGTGGTGGATGATTATAATGTCCACTATGTCTTGTCTTTCGATTTTCCCATTGTTTGAGTTGCTCTTGAGTTAGCATCTGTGTTCCTCCTTGGTTTTCATCATTGTCGCTGTTATTACTGCTATCATCTCTGAAATTTATCCATTGTTTCCAGTTACTCGTTTTTTGTCGCTTCATTCTGGTTTTCTCGGCTTCTAATCTCATTATCGCTTTAAATTTTCGTCCGACTTCTTCATCGGTACCGTTCATTTTCGTTAAGATTCCTACTAACCTTTTTATCTTGTGGATATCTTTTGAGTGTCCATGTAACACCATTGTCTTAGCTAAAAACGGTAAGAATCCAATTGCCATTTTCCAGTTGATTTTTCTCTCTCTTTTGTAGATATCGAAACATGCTAACATTTGTGTTATGATTACTCTTACGATTTGAATAATAAGAATTATTCCTAAGATTCCTGCCATCATTTGTCCGAAGATTAAGAATCTTCCCCACATGGCTTTCATCATATTTGCTGTAGCGTGTTGAAAATGATCTGGTGATAGTAACAATTCGTAGTTAGGTTTCTCTCCATAGTTGTTACCTCCCGTTATCGTCACAATATTAGATAGTATAGCTTGCCTTTGTGCTGGAAATAGTAGATGTTCTCTGGCTCGTTCCAGATCTTTTGTTTGGTATATTCCACTCTGTGATATATCAACTGGTTTGAATTCTGCTTCGCTGGCCAATTCTGTTAATCCAAATATTTTTGGCGGCGCTACTATTACTCGAGTTGGAAATTGTAACCAACTTCCATCTCTTATTTCGAATAATGGTCCATATACATTACTACAACTGAACATATTGGGTACAAATTTCTCTGGGTTTATCATCCTTGTCACTGGCTGAGCGAATCTGATTTTTCCTTTATGCATTATCTCTAATTCGTTTATGCATTTATCTCTTGGAATTGTTGAATTCTCTGGCAATTTTGCAATTGTCTTTTCGCATTTGTACGTGTACATAACTTCTCCAACAATTCTCCCAAAATATCCTTCCTGGAGTGGTAGTAATGGAATTGCGTTATCCGGATTTGTGATTGCCATTGCTAACTTTGTTTTTAATATTTCTCTGTTCAGGATACAATCATTTTTAACTAAATCGTAATATATTTTCTCTGTTGATGCCAATCCTTTGTGATATAAGAAATCCATCTTGTTATTTATATAGAGATATAGTTTTACATCCTTGGGGTCTATTTGCGCTTTTGCGTTCGCTATTGCTGTTCGCGATAAGAATATTCCTTTATAATTGGTACTGGCTACCATTTCGTCACATTTGCTCACCATCCGTCCTTTTATAAATCTCATTCCGATGGTGGTATCTGTTGATATTACTACTGTTGGCGTGACCTCTGATCCGATAGTTGTGGTTATCGTTGGTTTTCCGATTCTTCCGGTTCTCCGTATTTCATCTAATGCGCTTTTTTGTGTGTTAGTTTCTGTTTCTCTGTGCACTTGTCCTTGCACTTCATCGAATATTGCACTTTTCAATAAAGTGAGTCGACAAGTTCTGGTATCGGCGTGATATACAATCGTTGACATTCCCGTATTGCATGATCTATCTGTTGCTAGACATTGAGGGTACTTTTTCATTGCTTGCGTATCTGGATCGAAATATCCTTGATATTTCTCCAACTTTACTTGATAACTTTCAATCACTACTACTCCTTTGACCAATTGATTCAATAGGGTGTACTCTCCTCCTTGACACGTTCCGTCTCCAGCCGTTATTCTTCCCGCAGCGTATACTCGGGTAGTTTTTATTTTTCCTTCTTCGGCTGCTACATTTACTCTTCCAGCTATTGAGATGCGTCCTGTCGTGAATCCTTCTTCACATTCGCTCCGCGTTACTGATACTACTGTTGTTTCCGTTCCGGCTTCTATAATTGTTGAGTGTGAGTGATGTCCGCAATGAAATGCTACAATTTTCCTTGTCACTGAGCATTCTTTAATTTCCGTTTTGATGAAGTCTACCTCTTGATATACGTTATACGATACTGCTGTTGCCGTTGTCTGTAGTTTACCGGGGTTTGCAGCTTTGCACTCTTCCGTTTCTTTTAGTGAGTATTTATCACCAATCTTTATATTATCACAATCATATACTACAAACGGTTCTACTCCTTTCACGCACATCATCCATATGAGTATTGTAGTGATTATCGTATTCATCCCTTTTCTAGCTGTTTTTGGATCGCTTGCATTAATCGTTGTTTCGAATTCCGTTAATAACTCTTTTAACTTCGCTTGCATTATCTCGGTTTGATCATCTTTACTTACCAGATTTATAAAAGCTTGCCATCCGCCTTGAGTCAAAATGAATGGTTCGATTACCTTCCTGATAATGTCTGTTATCGCAAATTCATATCCGTTTGGGTTGTATCTTGGAGTTCGCTTTCTGTATATCACTATCGTATTATACATCAGATAGGCCATTCCTACCAAATATCTATTTGGATCATCAGATCGTTTCGTTAAGTGGTTTATTATCAACAGTAATTCCTCTGGATCTCTGGTTGTGGTTCGTACTTTGTTGTCCATGATTTTATTTATTATTGGCTTTATTGCTGCCCAAAGCTGTTTCGCTTCTGCTCCGATATTATTGAGTTTTAAATTTCTCTTTATTTCTGGATTTGCTAATCCCAGCATATCAGTTATCAATCTATTGATCCACTTTGCTCCTTGTTCTTGGCCTTTCAGTTTTCCCTGTAACTGCTTCGTTACTTGGCTGAGCTTGTTCAATTTCGTTGTCAATTGATCCATCTGCATTTGTTCTTTAGTTTTCCTTTCTGGAGCTGGTTTATCAATTTTTGGTCGTCCTCTGGATTTCTTTTCCATTGCCGTACCTGTTTCTTTTCGTTTGGGTTGTTCGTCTGTTGTTTCTTTGGATGTTGTAGCTCCTCGTTCATTTATCCAGTTATCCCATTCGTCTCCTGTCGAGCTTCGGCGTCTTCTCTCTTTCTTTTTATTTTCCTCTTCGGTATCTGGCTCTATAATTTCGACTGGTTGTCTTTGACCACATACTAGCTCGTCTGGTTCCTCTGTTATCAGATCGTTTTCATCTTCTGTCATGAACAAATCTCTTGATTCCGGTATTCTCCTGGTTGTTTCCTCATCTACGATATCATTTAGATCATTCAGTATCTCTTCATCCCCTGTTGTGATGACGATTACTTCATCTGCTGCAGGTGGAACTTCTGGTGTGTTTAGACTCTCTTGTCGTCCTATTGGCGTTTTCGTTCTGATTTCTCTTTTATTGAGTTCTCTACCCGCGATCTTTGCTACTGTTAATACATTTATTAATCCCAATTGCATTTGCGTAACTCCGATTTCGAGATCGTCGTCTAATGATCGTCCTTGGTATTGTAAATGAAATGGCGGTTCATACGGTATTCTCTTTTTCACTTCACTCACTTTGGCAGTGATATAAAAATTCTCTTTCAATTGGTTCGAAATCTGGCATCATAATTTTTAAACTATACTTCTCTATCGTTTCGGCTGCCCATTCGGTATGTTTCCATTTTCGGATAATTTCTCGGAATTGCTCTGGGTACCACGCATACATTCTCCGATACTCCTCTATTTCCTTTACAATATTTCGCAGGTTCTCTACTCTGTTACAAGAATCGATTATCCATTTTGCTAAATCTGTTACAGTTCGTCTTTTGATTCTTGGCTCCGGTTCTCAATATCGCTGCTAACTCTCTACATTTTTGCGTTTCCGTTAATCTTGTTAATCCTTCCTCCACAGGGTCGTCTATATCTGTGGGCAAGTATTTTGTTCCTGGTATTCGTTTCTCGAGTACACTGATTCGCGGTCTCGCTTGTTCTTGTTGGATTCGTATTTTCATTTCTCGTTCTGTTTCTACTTCAATCGTGATGTATATCGTATCATCTTTTACGAATTGAGGTGTTACGTATTTTTTCAATAGAAATTGTGGTACTCCTCCTGCGACATTTTCCGTGGATTTTGGCTTCTGACTTATCATTGATCTTGGGTCTACTCCCAATTTTTCGCTGTGTCGCTCTTCCCATTTTCCGGGTTTAGCGATTGAAATCGTGACTTTTCGATTAAATGGCCACTCTAACTTGCCGTCATATCTGCCTCTTGCTAATAGAAAAATACACTGATAGATATTTTCCTTTTCCTACTCCATCTCCGTTTGGGTACACTCTCAATTTCATCCGGTATCCTCCGATTTCTGTATAGAATTGATGACTTGTAATACCGATGATTTTCTCTTCTTCAGCCGATTTTACTTTTTCCGCCCATCCACCTATTTTCCATGTGTATGGGGCTAATCGAGCTCTATCGTTTATTTCCTCGTCTTCTTCTGGTTGCCATTCCATTTCGTTTAGCATTTCCTCTGGTAAATTTTCATATGGCTCATCTTCATATAGTTCCAAGGTTGTTTCATTAGCTGCATCTTCTGGCGCTTCTCCTGGTATATATTTTCTCCATTTTGGTTCGGCTCTCTCCATTTTCCATTTCCACTCTTTTGTCTTTTCATCATACACCTTTTTCCATGGTGTTGATCGGCATCTCGAGTCGTCTATAGGTTGCAATTTTGTGCTCAACTTCAAATCTTGTCTCCATAACTGGTAGATGGTTAATATTTGGTCCATCTTTCTTTTCATTTCCTCTTGAAATTCTTGGATCTGTTGTTCCCTTTTTGTTGTATTTTTTCCCTCTGGTTCATCCATGGCTATGATATTAATGGTTTGTCCGTCTTCCCATATACCTAACTCGTATATCGGGGTTCGTTCTCGTGGGACTTATTTGCCGTTTGTGATACATTATTGCCACGTCCTCTACCATGCCATCATCGCTACTTTCGATTATCGGTTGTATAATTTCTCGATTTATCCGTCGGTATAATTCGTGCATTTGACAATCGGGATCTACCAATATTTCTTTTATTTCATCATTTGGTAGCTTTATTTTTATCTTTATTGGTTCATCTCCTCTCATATCTCTTTGATGTTCTCCGTATTTGGCTATCAACTCATCTGTTCTCTCGTTGTCAAATCTCATAATGTCTGTGTCTCGTACAGCCTCTACGAACATTTTCATTGAGATCGGTCTCGTTAATGATAATCGATTAATATATTTTCTAGCCTGGTCTATTGCTTGTTCTGTCATTTTGATCTGGTTTTGTCTCATTATCTTTTGTCTCTCTTTTTCTAATCCAGGTTTTATTTCTTTGGTATACAGTATTTGGATTTTCTGCCATATTTCCGCTGTCGTTTCCTCGGTTTCATTTTTGTTTAACGTTACCACATTTATTCCTTTTGGCCAAATTAGAGCATCCGCTAGGTGTATATCTCGCTTTATTTTTCTTCCTTGATAATATAAAGGTTTATTTTTATAACTAGGTCCTAGTTTTTTCACTACCCAATCGTACAACTCGTTTGTGCTTTCGCCTCTTGTGGCTATTATCTGTCTCGGTATCTCTGGAAAATCAATAATTACCTGATACTCTTCTCTATCGTATTCTTTCAGATTCTCTTGGTACTTTTTTATCATGTCTTTCCATGATGCCGTAAATGTACCATTATCTTGTTGATATCCTTTCGCAATCAGTTTCATTATTCTGCTGTATGCGGTTGTATCTCTGAGGTTTAGGAACATTTGATTTCGATCTACTTCTTCTACAATCTCGTTGATTTCTTTTAATATCTCGGTTTCATCTTCTCTTGGTACACTCGTTTCCATTTCCTCTAATTCGGATTTTGATTCATCTTTGTATGGTTTATTTTCCTCGCATGATTGAAATATTTCTCCACCCAGACTGCTTATTTCACTTTCATCTTCGTCTGTTTGATCGTCTGGTATTTGTCTCAACATATTGATATGTAGTTGTTCCTCCTCTTTCATTATCTTTGTTGGCCCTTTTGTTTGGAACCATATCTCTTTTATTCTATTCTCGATTTGAGTTTCGCTCCACGTGGGCTTTTCTTTTCTGATTCTTGTTTCTATTTTTTTGTAGCAGTATCCTCTGGATTCGATTTTTTGTTATTATTGGCTCTGATATCTTTTCTTTTCCTTGTGACGTTGATGCTTCCTGTTCATCTCTTTGTAGTTCTAATTTTGGTTCTTCCCTTTCTTGAGATAGCACTTTCTTTGCCATCACTTCTATTTTTTGATCTAGTGCTTGTTCTTGTTCTAAATGTTTCAGCGCTCCGTCTATTTTTAATATTAGTGCCTTCTTTCTAAGTTCCGCTTTCTCTTGTTTCAGGGATTGCTTCTTTTTCTTTTAACTGATCCTCCTCTTGTTCTAAAGCTTCCTCTTGCTTTATTTTCTCGAGTGTGCTCTCTGTCTTTTGTGTCATAATTTCTTTTTCGAGTTCATCTATCTCGTACACTAATGTTTCCTTGTTTTGATCCTCCGTTATCATCATTTCTGTTCGTTTAATCTCTTGGGTTTCTGGTTCATTCGGTTTCTCCGTTATCGTTTCTTTTAACTGTCGACGTCTTTGTTTTTCCTCCTCTGCAAATTCTTTGATGGCCTCTATTTTCTCCATCGTATTTAATTCAACTGTTTCCTCGTTATCAGTTATCATATTTCCTCCCCCTTCGTTCTCAACACACTGCTCCGCAGTGTGAGTTTCATCTGGAATTTCCATTCTCATCATATTAATTCTCTTCGGGGTTTGTTTTCGATTTTCCCATCTTTGCTGGATTTCCTGGGCTTCCTCGGTTTGTAGTCTTTGCCATTCAGCTTGTTGTTGCTCTTGATATTCTCTAGTTCTCAACTCTTGAATCACTTCATTGCTTCTCATTACGTTGATTCGTTGTTGTTGTATATTGGTGGGCATCTGTTGCATCATCTCTTTTAATTCCATGGGCATTCGTTGTAGTGTTTCTCGTAGCATGTCTATCTCTTGCATCACGTTGATTTGTGGATTTCCCATAGAGTTATTTAATCTTGACTGGTTTGGTTCTCTTCTTATGTTACATTGCCTTGCGAAATGTCCTTGTTGTCCACAATTGTAACATGCTTTGTTACTAGGTTGTCGACATATTTTCTCAGTATGCCCTCGTCTACCACATTTTTGACAAGTGTAATTTCGGAAACAATTCTCTGACCGATGTCCTATTCTTTGGCATGTGGAGCATTTTTCATTTGTATTTGGATTGTTCCTGAAATTATTATTATAACTTACTTGGTTATTACCTTTATCTTCCGGATTTCTCGTTACTGGTGGCTTGAACATCTGCTGTGCTCTTGGAATGAATTGATTCATAGCTGGATTGATATTGTTGTTTTGATTGTTGGCATTGACTGTTGATGTTGTTGGTTCCGTGGCCAAGACTGCCACTTGATATCCCAGTCCTAGATGGGCTTCACATCTGTTTGCGATTGCTACTGCTTTATCTAACGTTTCTGGTGCCAAGCATCCAAGGTTGGCTCGTATGTCTTCCCTCTTGATTCCTCTTATGAAGACGTCTACCATTTTATCTTCGGGCAACTCATGTTCTCCGAAGGCTTCTTTACACAATTTCTTTAATTCGCATGCGTACACTGCATTTGATTCGTCTCGTCTTTGCTTTCGATGTAGGAAGTCCAATATCTTCCTATTCCCCTTTTTCTCTATTCCGAATATCTTTATTAAGAACTCTTTAATCTCTGTCCACGTTGTCAATTTTGTTACATCTCTCGCTTCTTCTACAAATACATCTTGTGCGCTCCCTTTCAAATACAAGGGTAGTCGCTCTTTTACCTTTTGATCTGTCCAGTGACAGATATTTTTATACACTTCAAATTCCTTTATAAATGTATCCAATTTGTTGAGACTACCGTCGAACGGTTCTCCTCTAAACTTTTCTCTGAATTCTCCTATCATCACATTATTGTTATTCAACATTGTATTTGCATCCGGAATTGAAGTCATGTTGGAATTTGTGGAATTTGCCATGTTTGAGTTAATGTTTGAGTTTTTCACTCTCTCTTCCTCGTTCTCTGCTTCTATTATTGGCAACTGGTTTTCTATATCGTTTATTTCGTTTTCTTCGCTACTGTTGAATTCGACGTCGGTTAATCCACTATCTGTGCCGGTTCCTGTCGCTGCTGTAATTGATACTCCGGTTTTGGCACTTCTACCGTTGCGAACTTTTCTCTTTTCTTCCGCTTTTAATAAACTTTTTTCTCTATTCTCTTGGCTTTTGCTTCTCGTGCGATTGCTGATGCTATCAATGTTTACGGTTATTCGGCTGCTTGACTGGTTTCTCTTCTCTTGCTTTGGTTGCCTTGAAACTTCTGGTTGCTTATCTGCTTGTAACTACTCTGACGTTTATTCCGAATTCTTTTCTGCTCGTTTATTCAAGTTTCTTTGTTATCACTTGCTTTGTCGTCTGCTCTGAAATATTTTCTCCTTTGCTTTGCTTTGCACTTGACTTGGATTGCTATCGATTCCTAAAAATAAATAACACTCCAATATTCTATACTCTATACTAATTTCTCCTCCGTTTACCATACTATATATGTTATCATCCCCTGTTCGCATTTATCGTGGTGGTCTTCTTTATCTGACTCACCCCCCTCATTTTAAGTCCATTTTTAATTATCTATACCTCGTAATAATTATCTATTAATCTCGTATCAATTATCTATATAGTCTTATCAGTTATCTATATAGTCGTATCAATTATCTATATCATAATATCAATAATATAAAATCATCATACTCATATTCTCATTCATTCCATTAATTATTTTTCCTATGTCTCCCAAAAATTCATTTACTTAATCCTCAATCGCTGGCGCTCTATGCCCTCTATGATTTCCGTTGGCTCTTTGGCCTTCGGCTTCAACTCTTTTACTGGTCATCTGTGACCTTAATATCTATTCATAATCATATTTCATCTTTACTCATATCATATCTTATCTGGATTGCCTCAAGTATCTGATCATGATCTCCGGCTTCTATTGCTCAAGTATCTGATATAATCATCCGGCCCTCTATTGCCTCAAGTATCTGATTATAATCATCGGCCCTCTATTGCTCAAGTATCTGATTATAATCATCCGGCCCTCTATTTCATATTATTTCTTATATCGGACTTGAGCTCAACAGTGACTTTTGGGTATGTTTGAGGCCTCACACTGACTCTCAAGCCATGGCGTCTTTTGGCCGCGCATTCTTCCGGTTACGCTTTACTCACCGCCATTCGGATATTTGGTACTCGGTGTGGGATCCGGGTTATTGTACCAAACTCCTCGCTGGGCAATAAAAAAACATTCCCTCGGTACTCGGTGTGGGATCCGGGTTGTGTACCTCGAAGAATATAAAAGTATGGAAATGCCTAGACGTTCAATCAAGTTCCAAAAGCGGTTTACTTGATTTCCCGAATAGTGAAAAGAAAAGGAAGTGCTCAAAAGTGGGAGCGGGAAATAAACTATCAAATCTCTGCCCGCTCCATCCATCAG
This sequence comes from Schmidtea mediterranea, assembly GCA_022537955.1. Taxonomy (NCBI): domain Eukaryota; kingdom Metazoa; phylum Platyhelminthes; order Tricladida; family Dugesiidae; genus Schmidtea; species Schmidtea mediterranea. The sequence continues at coordinate 92,644,308 of CM039681.1, forward strand.
ATTTCTCGGCTCAATTCGGCCGCTCTCATCTGGCTTTAGTAGGACATTTTGAGTATGAACCATTTACCGGTTAGTTCACATCTCACCTACCGTTTGGCCCCGATACTCGGTGTGGGATCCGGGTTGTTGTATCGAGTGCCTCCCAGCGAAAAAAGAATCGTTCGATACTCGGTGTGTGATCCGGGTTTTTGTATCGAACGGCTCAGCGTCATCAGTCCCTTGGCTGATAACAACCTGAGCACGACAGTCCGTAGCTGTCCTCTGGTGCCTCACCACCAGCTAGGGAAAAAAAAAGAAGTCATCTCTAGGTACCTTTAATTAAAACTATTAATTCTGTTCCGTGCGCACTCTTTCTCTCACCTCTCGGTCTATCTCTTCACACCCCCCTTCAAAATTTGTGGTAATCGCATCAGCAAGCTCCCCAAAAGAGGTGATCAATCTCTTGCCGGTTACTTGCTGACATACGCGACTTGGCCTACCAGTTCCTTTCTCAGTAGGGTTGATCAGGGTTTCCCTTGGGTGAGCGTACTATCATTAGATAGCTCAGGTTTGACCATTTTTCCTCGTCCTATCTCAATATAATATCAATAAATATAATATCAATAAAACAAAAAGAAGCATACACTAGGAAACTCGGTTGTCGAAATTTTTCCGTCCAATATTTTGTGTCTCTGTGCATGTGTTTTAATTATTTCCCTAATTCGGCTTTTATGTATTTGGTCTATTACCTTTATTTATGGTTGTCGGGTGGTTTGGTTATTTATAAACATTGCATATTTCTTTTATATTCGTCTTATTATCTAATAATAATTCAAGTAATGCATAATACACATTTATTTCATTTCATCATAACAATTCATGGAAAGTAAACCGTTAGTCTTTCTTTTATCTTTCGCTGGCATAACATACAGTGCGACTCTTGTGCGCATCCATGACAATAACTCAGGTGTCCGCAAGGTATCACCATTACTCGTGCCTCCTCTGTTTTGCACGCATAACATTCCACATAAGCCTTAGTCTGCTCCTTCATGGTTGTTGCAATCTCGTCCTCCATGTTTTTGACTTTTTCCATTAATTTGTTCCAGCTTTTCCCAAATTTGGTTATCTCCAATCTCATGGATAGGATTTCATATATTCTTTCTGTTGTTACATCTTTATCAATATCGATCAATTTTATTAATATGCAATGTTCATCGGAGTACAGGTTTGAAATCGTTGATATATCCTCTTTAGCTCGTTTAATTAATTTTTGTTTGTTGATTAGTTCCTCTAGGTTATCGTTTTCGATGTTTAGGATACCCTTTAGTTTTTCTATTATTTTTGTTGATTCCATCTAGAATTATTAAATCTCTTTTAATTACCCTTTAAATTTATTTAAATACTAATTAGCTAACTTCATTCAAATATATTTTGCTTCATTTTATCAACTACTATTTTAATCACTACTCGTTGTAATTTTATTCTATTATCGTTGACTTCTCTACTTGGTTCTATTGCTTTCCCCGTAGTTTATCGTTATTCCCCTTACTTACCCCATTTCATTTTATCCCGCATTTTGCCCTTTTAATTATGTGTTGTTTGCTTATGCGTCTTGTGAGTGTCGTTGGTCTCTTACAAGGGTGTTGTGTCGTCAAGTATTGATGGATGTTGAATGCTTTGACGTTGATATCTATATAACTTTAACATAATTTCATCTCAGTTTGTTTGCTTGGGTTTTGTACAAGAAGATCATTCAATCCCGGCTGAGGGTGTACTGACATCATTCTCTGTTGTTTCTTAACTTGATGGTTTTGGTCTTTCCAAATAACAAAGCTTCAATCCCGGCTGAGCCCCCAAATTTGTATGGTGGGTTACAGGGTTTCATTGTTTGTTTGAACTAATCGGTGGTTGCCCTCGTAACGCCATACAAAATGATACTGATCGCCACTTGGCACCCGTTGCTAGGCAACGTTGGTAATGTGTTCAAGTGGTGGATTGCCCGCAAAAATTGAGTACCATGAGCTAGTACTGTAGTTGCTCGGACAATCCTCGGGTTCACGAGCTGTCGATAGAAGACCTATGCTCGCTTAGCTCTGTCCCTTATAATCATACAGGATTCGTTCTTAATGGACTGTAGAAAACTGAGACGTAATAAGGTTACTTGTGACAATACTGACATGCAATTCAAAAGAACGACTCAACTAAGGCGAACACTACTCTATTTGAATCAATCACATGTGGAATATTTATTGTTTGGCGCTTTGCAGCTGCGTTGCTCGACGTCGGGCACGTTCCTTACGTCCCGGTCGACGATTGTTGGTGGGTTGTTCTGTTGGCTTGGTGGTTGTCTGCGGCATTTGGGTTGGGGCGAAGATGAGCGGATAAGTGACCGCTTCACCCTCCCGGCACACTGCTAGGGCGACTTCGAGTCCCGAATTTGAGTGCGCAGACTCTGATTGAGCTGCCGCTCTTCCTCCCAGCCTTTCTGAGCCGCTGTGAGTCGATGGTATACAGCTCTCACCTTTGCTGGATCAACCCAGGTTGCTTTTAACTGTTGAGCCTCTCGAGTTAATTGAAGGATTTGGGCGAGTAACTCTGCGTTTGATTGTCTTGCCCGTTCCAGTTCCGCTTGTAGAAGTTGTAGGGATGACATCACTATAATAGGAGAGCATTTAAATTCTGTTTTGTCTTCATTAAATCAAAGTTTTATTATTTAACTCAACAAATTTATCTAAGAGATATAATAACGAATAAGAAAAACAATAACACTTGATATTTAAATCAATTTCTACAACACTTCGTCATTACTATAGTACATCTTCCGGGAATTCTCTCTCTAAACTCTTCTTCAGAGCCGCCACTGTATAGGGCCGTCGGGTATCGCGGACTGGGTGAGGTGGGTATGCCTCCGCGATGAGCCCGACGCGGATGTCCTCCTCCACGTTCGTGAGGTACATCCGGGCTTTGACCACATTGAGGTCCACTTGCTCTTGTACTTGTTCCCAGAAGGTGAGGAGATTTCTGGCGTGATCATATATTTCTTCGGCCGGGTATTGTTGCCCGGCGAGTCCACAGGGATCGGATTTGAGACCCAACAATCGCCAAGTAGTCGGGTGTGACCGCCGGGGTGGAAGTTGTTCAGTAGTCGCGGCGGCTGTTGGTACCTCTCCTGGGTGTGGTTCCTCTGCTACTTGAATGGTGATTTGGTCGATAGGCATATCTAAATTGTTATCGTTATCAAATTCGATTAAGTCGTCGGCTTATAATAATATTAGACTAAACGTTGATTATATTATTGCTCTTAGACCGATTAAACTCTACTAGTTGATTAAGGTTATTTATCTGTGTTTTTCCTGGCGTGATGTATTCTGTTTGTTAACTCCTCACGACACTCCCATATAACTCTTGTTAATGATGGTAATAATTAGAACATGTTAGATAATATTTTTAGTGTTGGGCAGATGGGTGAGTCGCAAATCCACGGTCTATCAGGCATTAGCGTTTGTTAAGTTAGTATTTAAGATTCATTTAAAATTTACGAAGTACTTAGGGATACTATCTGTTACAAATCAGTTTCAAAATTCAAAGGATCCGCGATGTTATCAGATATTGAGGTTGATTTAAGGTTTACCAACTACCTACTGCTGTTGAGACTAATTCTGAAATTTATTAAGTATATAAACGTCATATTAATTAACATGAAGTTACAATTTACTAATACATAACATCGATGTTGATTACACTAATTCTAGAATCCGCTATTCTATGATGCTAATGTTTATCCGAAACAGAGTTAAAGTTTACAGGTTGTACTTAATTTGGCGATATTCAATTTAGTCACATCCTGTCAGGACGATGTTGGCGGAAACGTCAATCCCTTCGATCGAGCGGATGTTAAATTCATTCAAGGTAGGTTTCCGGTTTCCGGTTGATTCTCTCAAGTTAATTTAGTTATCGATCGGCTACTTCTGTTATCGACTTAGTGCAATTTTCGGTTGTGGAGTGTGCGTAGACTTTCTAATGATGGGACTCCTTATCAAGTATCACTTTGATATTCATCATTTGATATGTTTAGTCGTCTAAGTTGGACTATATCGGATTTTACGCGCGTCGTAAGTCAATTTCTTGTGATTTTGTTTGTGTATTTATTAACTTTATAGTTATTCGTTTGGCGTCAGGATATTCGTCAGATATCGAGAAAATCTTTCTAAACTGAATGACTATCATCAAGTTGAATCTAATATTATTAATCGGTTCGCGTTTCTAATTCGGATCAGTTTCGATTTTATCCCTGCTTTTTACCATAGTGTGAACTTGGGTTTTTGTCAATTTTATTCAATAACGGATTGGTATTCATTTGTTGATTCATTCATTTTGGTTCTTTTAATCACGATTTCTTTATGTTAATCAGACTTTATTTTATTTTGGCCAGTGAATAATATTTTATACCCCATTTTATTCTGAATTGTTAAGTTTTAAGTGAGGAATTTATATATTTTAATCCATCTAATTAAACCAAAGGAAACGCTCCGTTTATTACGCAATGAGTCTGTACTATTAATCAACGAATTATTTTATTATTATCGATCGTTTTCGATATTTAACCAAATGAGTGCTTTATTTTTAATTCGTAATTTTTCCTTTTATTTAATCAGTGAATAATTTTAGCAATTAACTAAACGATTTCGTTATAATCAAGCTTTAATTCCTAACGTTTCTCCCTTTATTTAATCGATGAAGTTTTGGATTGTTAATCAACAGATTATTTTATTTTTATCAATAGTTTTCAACATTTAACTAAATGATTACTTTGTTTTAAGACTTTTCCTTTGCTTTAATCAATGAAAATTTGGATCTTTAATCAACAATTTAATTAAGGGATTTCATACTGTTATTCGAAAATCGCTTCACCTTAACTTGATACGTTTCTTTATTTGAAATCAATGAATTCGATTCTCAGTTGCTTTCATTTTTATCGGGGTTGATTTGAATTAGATCAACGCATTACTCGTTCTTACCCAAAGATCAGATTGCTTTTATTGAAATGAATTATAATAATCTAACTGATGAAATTATTTGCTAATACCCCAATCAATAATTTACGAGCGTTTAAATTATCTTTACCCAACATTTACTTAGATTTTTAGCTATAAAACACTTTACTTCTACAATCAATGGTTGCCTTAATTTTTAACAATAATTTCAATTTAATCGAATTCGATGATTCCCAATGAATTTTATTTATTTCAAAATGTTAATCCAAATAAAACACTTTACTTTTACAATTAATGGTTATTTTTAATAATTTCAGTTTAATCGAATTCAATGATTCCCAATAAATTTTATTTATTTCAAAATGTTAATCAAAATAGTTATAACAACGATTTTCAGTTAGTTTAACCCGAGTACCCTTTCCCTTTAATAGGCCTTAGGCGCATATTGTGTTCATATTATATTTACTGAGTGCCCACTGGACTACTCGGTGTGATGATTTTAAGCCGTATGTAATATAATTTTAGGTCGATTTTACAGAATTGAGAAACGAGGAAGCAGCCAGAGACTTCTTCCTTATTTCTCGCTTCAGCTATAGGGATAATATTGACGTTACGACCGCTGCGTTGCGCACGCTGAGTCTTCACGGGTACATATCATTGGCGGTTTTCCACGCACTTACATGCCTCTGTACTATGTAGATTTTAATTACTTGCGTTATGTGTCGGCTGTGGGCCGGAAAAATTTCGACATTAAAATTTATAAAAGCATATAAAATAAGTTAGATATGTGTAGAATAATTTAAATATATTAATAATATTTATTAATTAGGACAAAATAACAGAAATTACCCTTCATGACCATTCCAAAATTTTCATACAAACCATAAAATGTCATAATAGAAAACATAAATGCCTCTCTCCCCACACCGCCGTCAAGCAGAGCTCTACAGAGATGCTATGAACGTGGTGTGGAAAGATGGCTCCAACATAAATATTTCTCACCTAGAATAATAAAACAAATTCTCGAAATGGTTCTAAACTGGTCTGAAAAATGGTTTACAAATAGTTTAAAACAATTCACAATTTCAAAATGGTTAAAGTTCAAAATTGGTTTGAAAGTGGTAAATTTTCAAAATGGTTAATGGTTTTAAAACGATTCACGATTTTCAAAATGGTTAAGTTAAATGTGAAAATGGATCAGTATATATACCTATTTGTGTGACGTGTGAAATTTGATGTAGTAAAACAAAATTCGACCTTGTTATTTTCTAGCAAATTCTATTATTTATTTTTATTATTTTTCGATTTATTTTTATAATTTTTTATTTATAATTTTTATTGAATTATTACTAATTCAATTTTTCGATTTAAATTTCACTTTAATGAACTTTAATTGATTTTTTCGATTTCGTCGAATTTGTTGTGTTTTCTTGTTATATTTGTATAGATATCGTGCGAATCTTGGTGCATTTTGTTAATATTTTAATTTATTTTTATGTTTATTATTTTATATTTAATTCTTTTATTTTCTCAGATTTTATCGGGTTTACTTGATGTTTCAGTGGGTTTATTTAAATTGCGTGTTATTTTTGCGTGTGTGTTTCTGATCCATTTAAACATTTTCCAAGGCCGTTTACGTTCTGGCCCAACAATATTTTGGATTAAAATATAACTTTGAAAATAAACTGATCTTTAATAGGTTTAAAATTTCATAAAATTTAGAATAAATCTAATTAAATTTTCTGTGAAAAATTCCAATTATTAATCTTTAAGTAATTTAGAAAGCGTAGTAATTAAAATGACCGAAACCAATAATAGATCTAATTTAAAATATTTTAAATAAAATAAGTATTGAGGTTAAGCATTTATATTTCAAAATTTATTTAAATTGAATGCTGCATTGAGTTAAGAAAATTACGAAAATTGTAATAAATATAAAAATATTTATTTGTTGTTTTAATGCTTTAAGTATAAATATTTTAAAAATGGGAGATAAATCATTAATTTTATTAATGCGTGATCAAATTAACACTTTCGCAAAACGAGAAATATCTAATCTAATTAGGCGTTTAGTTAATTCCATGCATCGAAAACTTAGACATGTCAAGAATTTCAAAAAATCACTAGGATTTTTGAAGCCCGGTGTATATTTCTTTTAAGAAAACTAAATGACAAGAATGTTAATAAGATGATTATCATATATTGGTATGTAACCAATAATTCGTGAATAGTGTTACTAATCAGATAATAAATATAAAAGCTGCTTGAAATTAACTTCAAACTACCCGGCAATACTAAGTACTAATAAAGCAAACCATTTATTAAAAAGTAAAACACAAGTAATTAAAAACATTATTTTGGAAAATGTAAAATTTATGGACAATAAAAGAATTTAAAAATGAAACCCTTTATAAAGACTTCAATTTAGACGAAACTACGAAATATAAATTTGAAATTCGTTTTTCGTGATTAAGGTTATCTTGTATATTGATTTAGAAAATATTAAAACGAGGCTCTATTTACAGTATTTTCTCTTTGATATTTAACTAGAGATCGTAATTATGTATTGAAGAGAGCATTTGAATAATTCATGCCGTTATCCATCGATCCGTCGGATAAGTTGGATTAAATAAATGTTTTGAACCTACAATATTTTAATTAAGTACTACTTATTCAAATTCATCAGGATTTGATTCAAATTGATTGCATTGTGGGATTCAAGAAATTGTTTTTTAATGAAAGGCTAATGTAATAATGAAAACTTAAATTATACTGGTATAGGATCAAAATAGGAAATAATATATATATATATATATATATATATAACCTGGAACCCGAGGCCAAAATATCGCATGATTATTTGGCTTCACATTTGTGTTACTGGGTTACCCTTGCAATTTTCTAAATGATTTATAAATCTTTTTTGAAAAACACGAGTACCTGTAATTTATCCTTGATTTTTATTGTTTAATTTATTTGCCGACGTTAAGATGGTCATTTTTTGATTAGGCGGATTGATAATAATTTTGATACATATAAACATTTCGCCTTCTAATTAATTATATATTATCAATAATAAAGAAATAAATATTTAAACATTTAAATAAATTAACATTTATTGTTATGGCACTAAAAGATGCTTTATTTTACCCCGTGACAGGGAAACTAGCAAAGTTCGGATGCAAGTCTAAAATATCCATTGTTGGTATTGGGTCAGTCGGGATGGCGTCGGCATATACTATTTTAGTTCAAGTAAGATAATATTTCTTCCAATATATGTTATGTTGTTTGTACATAGGGTATCTGTGGAGAATTGGTGTTAGTAGATGTATCAGAAGAAAGGATAAAAGGAGAAGTAATGGATTTAGTCCATGGACAGCAATTTCTTCCTAGTTGTGCCATTTATGGAGGGACAGGTGAATTATATCATTGCTGTTATTTTAATAGTTTCAGATTACAAGCTAACTGAGAAATCTGATATAGTAATAATATGCGCTGGCGCAAGGCAACGAGAGGGAGAATCCAGATTAAACCTTGTTCAAAGGAATGTTGATGTTTTTAAAAGTAATACTAGAAATTTTGCAGAAATTATTATTTAGTAATTTTTTTGAAGATATCATCATTCCAGTGATAAAGCACAGCCCGGAATGCATGATTATTGTTGTATCGAACCCAGGTCAGTATGTGAATGTCAAATTAAATATTTATCGTATTAAAAATAATTCATTCTCAATAATCTTCTCACTTCTGTTGAGTCTTTCTTTTAGTATTATTTCTTCAACTTCAAAAATTCAAAACCTCACAGAAGCAATGCAATAACGTTTCTCTTTTGTGTGGTTCTTTTAGTATAATTAGTTATGGAAATGACAATAGTCTACAAAGATACACCAAGAACTACGACTAAGAAGTTAAATGAAATAGAGTGATGAACTCTAGTCTAGTCAACTTACTCAATAAGTATGTCACAAAACGATTTCTCTTTCAAAAAACCTTGGTAGTGTATATAAGAAAAAGGTTTTCAACAACCAAATTGAAATACAAAACACCTTCGGATTTTTCATCTATTCCAGGACTCCAGCATTTTACGCTACCGGTATAAATAGAAAACTGATTTTAATTTAAATTCTGTTATAATCATTTAATATTAATATTTAATTTAGTTGATATTTTATCCTACGTTGCATGGAAAATCAGTGGCTTTCCAAGAAGTAAGGTATTTGGCACAGGGACCATGTTAGATTCAGCAAGATTCCGCTATTTACTTGGACAAAAACTTGGAGTTAGCCCTACAAGTATTCATGGGTATATTATTGGAGAACATGGGGATCATAGCGGTAAATTATAGCTGTAAAATTATTATGATATACTATTAGTTCCTGTATGGAGCACTGTAAATGTTGCGGGAAATACATTAAAAGCCATGCTACCAAAATTAGGGGCTCCTGATGATCCGGATGAATTTTGTGAAGTTTATAATGACGTTGTGAAAAGGTTGTTACATAAAACTTCTAAATGTTATTGAATTATGTTCAAGTGCTCACAATATTATCAAATTGAAAGGTTACACATCTTGGGCTATTGGTGCAACAGTTGCCGCATTGTGTAATTCAATATTGAAAAATCGTCAAAATATTTTTGCCTTATCTACTCTAACTAAAGTGAATTTAATTAATTAATTATACGTATTAATAAGTATTTAGCATGATGGGACAATGGAAGTATTTATTTACATCTCTAGTCTTATTTAACTAATTTGCAGAATTTAGGTGGAATTGATAAAGAACTTTTTCTTAGCTTGCCTTGCGTTGTTACTTCTTCAGGAATTTCCCACATCGTTCCTATGCATTTGACTGATCACGAATCCAGTGAATTATTTAAAACAGCCAAAGTAATGGAAGATATCATTAGAGATATAAAATGGTAAATCCTATCTATTAAAGACAATGGGCTTGAATTATTTGTTTATAATTTGAACTGTTTCGTTGAGAATTTTGAAAATATAAATTCTAGTCTTTTAAATTTTTTTGTAGAAAAAACTTCAATTTCTTTTATTTTTACTTGTGCTTACCGACAAAATGCAATAATAAAAAACAAATAAAACAAAGGCGAGGCAACAGAATTGTATTGAAAAGACAATATCTACAAAAGTCCTTCCATCTCCTTCATGAATTGATCGTAAGCGTCGTCCTTGCTGGTTATGTGTTCCCTTGACCTGTCATTAACCAGCTCATCTAAATATCGAAGTAATTAATAGAAACCTTTCAATAATTTAAATTTACTCTTGAATCCCGAAACGGCGGGCAATTTATTCGGTTTCGTAGCTTTCTTGATTCGTAACTGAGTCGGTACCAATTTTGTTGAATCTCCTATCAAATTTTTCAATTGCGGTTTCGCTTCAATTGTTGTCGTTCCCATGGACGGTTTTTTATTGGATTCTGAGGATTTTTCTAATCAAATATTGATTAATTACTGATTTCACAATTTGTTCCCATTACTTGCGTTCGATTGGTTGACTGCAGCGGTTATCGGCCTCGGCATTTTCATAGACTGAGAGAATATCTGCGGCGGCATGGTGATTGAGGTTGGAGCTGGATGGAATCCGGGAGCTGAATGAGTTTATGTTCAGATGCAAATAGCGTCCAATAAAATACCTCCGATGACTGGTATTGGTGGTGGGATTCCGGTTGGCACGGGAATCCTATTGGGTGGGATGAATCCGGGCGGGGGCATTATGTGCATCTGGGGCAACTGATGATTACTCTAGTATGAATTGTCAACAATCAATATATGATTAGATATCTATTAGCAATGAGAAATTTGCACTTTCAAATATAAATTTATGAGAATTGCCAGACAGGTAGCCATGAAGCATTTGGGAATTCATTGGCACCGTGCGAGCTCAGGCATTCAATTAAATACTGTCCAATGAGACATAATGCAGTAAGGAATGATTATAAATGCGATGAGAAAAAACTATTGAAGACTGAATAATGGAATATTGCGCTATGAGTAGCCCTAAACCGCAAAACATGCTAACTTGTTGCAAAGTCCACATTCGAAACTGAAGACAGCTTTAAAAAAGTCAGAATAATCAATTCGAAAAATATTAAATTGCTTTTAAAATAAATAAATTGGAAGATTAGGGACGTTCAGATCATGGTTAATGTAGGTAATAATGGCCCACTGAAAGTTGTAGCTGTGAACGAAAATGGTTTTTGATGGAATAAGTGATATTAATGAGAAAAAATACTAACAATAACAAGTATGCAACACTATAAAAATTGAAACCACCGATACAAAAATTTCTTAGAAATTCTTTAACAATTCTGTTATCAATATTAAAAAGAAATCAATAAAATCCCAAATAGTAAAACAAGAAATTATTTCTAACCTCTATGAGAGCGACAGCCTTTTTCACAGTGAGGCGAGTATTCTTCTCCACATCAGTGCTGGGATCATATTGGTCATCGTCAACAAATCTGATTTTCTTTTTGTCCATTCCATCAGCTTGTGGTGCACTAGATTCGTCTTCTTCTGACTCAGCTTCACTCAATTCGTCTGGTGTACCGGGCGGAGGAGCACAGGGTTTCCTATGCAATGCAGGCAAACCGGGCGGCGGTCCAGGAATCTGTCTGGAAGGAAAATCGATTCCATTACCCATATAAATAATTACTGGTCAGGTTGCTTCTTTAATATACTCTTTGTTGGCACTGTCGCTGATGCCAATGCGGCAGCCGCCATCACTGCTGGGTGGGGAGGGATATTAAGTCCCGGCGGTAACGGAATGTTACCGGGATAAGAGGACATAATTAATTGAGTTTCAGATGGGATATCTGGTAACGGAATGTCATTAGCATTGACCTTTTCTGCTAATTTCACCTGGTCTGTAACATTATTTATTGTAATATCTCGTGACAAGAAAATAATAACATACATCATTGGTACAAATATATGCAATATAAAACCTTTCCAATGGCAAAGAATATATAAATACATTAAACGATGGGAACCCTGTAATTCATACATGAGTCGAATATCACAATTTGATACATTTATAAGGGTTGCCAATAAAGTATGTATTGCAATCAAAATATTTATGGGTTTGTTATAGCTCGAGAGATTAGCACTGATAGAGAATGAAGTTTTTTAACAAGGTTTCTAAATGAGAAATTGGAAGATGTGGATCATTTTCTTGGCCTCCAATTTTACCAGATTTGACTCAATTGGATTTATTTTTATAGTAATATATGAAAAACAATATTTTTTTAAAGAATCCTCAAACATTAGAACAATAAGATAATGTGTATAAATCGTGAATTTTACAATAGATCAAATATAAGCTTTAATAGAGTTTTAGCGTATGATAATTACAAAAAATATATTATCGGATTCATTGAAAAGTAAAATAATGCATTGCCGAGGTATTGAAATGTAAGAGTAGATAACAAATTACAATAGTAGCCAAAATAAAACTATTGGAACCTTTAAATAGGATGAGGATAGAGATTAGCCACTATTAAATAGAAGTTTATATTGTTTTAAAAACACTAATCATTAGTAAGTAAAAAAATATTAAATGAAAAATAATATTTTACCATAATACAAAATCATTTCGTTTCTTTTCCTATCATATTCATTTCGAAGTGCTTGTAACTCCGTTGCTTTATCAGAATCTTCTTTACGCTAGGAAAATTTAAAAAATTTATTTCAAACCATTTAAAAATACATATAACATGATCATTCTATCATAAGTTTCTAACAACTTTTTGCGTTTTTCTTGCAAAACACGATCACTTAATGTCGAACTAGATTTTGGGTCATATTCTAAATTCTTTATATAAGTAATTAAAAGTTGTAATACTAACCTTGTCTATCATAAATTGTAGCTTCTTCTAATAGCATTGCAGCGTCTTTGGATTTTAGGACAGCTTGACGAACTGCCATTCTTTGCTTTTTATTTTTCTTTAATTCTTTTCTTCGAGCTTCTTTGCGAGCTCTGTCGGTAGGATTCATGAACTTACCACTTTTAGTGGTATTAGTTGAACGCCGACCCATTATTTAATTTTTAATAATTTTACTTAGAAAATATATATTTATAATCTATATCAAATAATTAAATATCAAATAAGCCAGTAACAAATAATTATTAATATCTTGGATTAAAATATTAAAATATTTAATTATTTAAAATACAAATTTAAACAAGTCGCACATTTTTATTTGGTTTGTGAATTTATTTAATTGGATTATATTTATAACATCAATACAGATTTGAGTTGAGTAATTAAAAAGGTTTTTGCTTTTAAAATAAATTGATCATAAAAATTGTTTTTTTAAAAGTTCTCAATTATCCTTTATAATATATGTTTGATAATTTTAATTACTAATATTAGAGCTAAGGTAGTTATACCGAGATGTTGGTTTGAATAAAATTAACAAGGATATATAGCATATGAGTCTCCGTTAACAAATAAATACGCCAGCAAAACTTTTATGTATATACTCGATTTTATTTTTGCAAAACTAAATTCAAAAGTAAAATTAATTCATTTTCGACGTTATATTTAATAGTATTTTGATTGTTTTAAATTTTCAAAAGAGAGAACTTTGTAATTTAATTTTTAAATTAGTAAAATGATAAATTCAAATGCTTTATTTTTAAAAATAATTCAACTTAAACACATACCAAGTAAGATTGAATCTTTCATTTTAATGCAATTTAGTGATCTAAGTTAAATTAAGTTTTAGTTCATCAATAATTAAAAAGCATTATACACAGTTAGTATCTCTGGTTATTATTGATTATTCTTGAGATTTTTTAGATCTAATAAAAATGATGAAAAGTCTATTCCTCATATAAAAGAAGCAATTTTAAATAAAGCAATAGAATTTGTAAGTGAAAGTGGGTGGTCTAAAGATACCATAGTTCGTGCCACAAAATCTTTGGATTATCCTCCACACATGCATGGTATTATAGATGAAGGAGAAATGGAATTAATATATTATTTTTACGAAACACGAACAAACCTAATGAGTGAATACTTAGATAAGTTGCTTAAATCTACTGATCCTAAAGACATGTATTTTATAGTTATAATTATTTCTTATTTTTCTCCAGAAATACTAGAATTATTTTATATGAAGGAATTAAAAATAGACTGAGTCTAATTGAACCAGTATTACATAAATGGCCAGAAGCAATTGCAAAAATGTCATATCCAACAAATCTATCGAAAACTGGTTGGATGTTTCGTAACTTGTTGGATGAGTTATGGATTAAAGCCGGCGATAAATCGACAAATGTATGAATGCTAATTAAATAACTGTTAATGATTAGTTATTAGATGTCATGGTACAGCAAACGGGCAGTTGTTGGAGCTGTGTATTCATCCAGTGAGATGTTTATGTTACAAGATAAATCACAAGGACATATCGAGACGTGGCAATTCCTTGACCGTCGCCTCAACGACGCCGAATCAATTGGACATGTTGGAATGATTGTGAGTTTACAAAATCATTACTTTTTATTGAATTTCCCAATTATCTAAATTTTTTATATTATCGCATTTCCAATTTAGTTAATTTTCATATGAGAAGGGTAACTTGACCAGGAGATTAGATTTCTAGGGATGAAACGTGCAATAATGCTGGTCAGTCAGAATTCTGGCTTTGTGTGATGATAGTTTTCATTCCAAATTATTTTATAAAGATAATTTTTTATCTATTTCCTATTCACAATGACAAGTTCACTTATATTGGAAGTTAATAAAATCATTATAATGGAACTTTTCAGTAATTATTAAGAATTACTGAGAAGGATTTAATGATACCATGAATTTGTTGGAGTTCTACATAACAGGCACACATAAAAAATCATGCTCAAATCAATGGAAATACGTGGAAACTTGTGTTCTAAATGATTGGACGAGTTCGAATATAATGATATAAAATCTATGGGAGGTCACCAGAAGGAAATATTTTATCAGCTAATGGAAAACCCGAGATATCAACAAAGTTATTAAATTAAATCTGGGAAACTCGCGAAATCAGGGAAAGCTTGAATTAAAAAGGAACTCGACAATAATAAAATTACCTCAAAGTAAAAGCAACAAAGCTTCCCGAGCATCAATCGATTCTCTAAAGAAATTAATTTCCCAAAAGAAAATCCAATTACCAGGGAAGTATATAAGAAGGAAAGAAACTCACTATATTGCCAGTGTGGTCGAAGTCATAATTGGGAAAAAAGTTTAGAACATTTGAAGCTGTAGTAATTTAATTTTTTGCGTACAAGAAACGAGATCCACCATTGGAAGGCTTGTCCCAGTGTAAGGATAATGAATTATTTAAATAAGGACACCGAGAAGTCAGATTATTGAAACCAACTTTCATTAAGGCCCGACAAATTTTTTTGACATGTTTCGCCTTATATCGATATTGTCGTTTTCAGATAATAATGGAAAATGAATGGCATTGATTGATCAGTTGCAGATATTATACAAAAGAAAATGAAATATTTAAAGTAATAAAATGTCGAATAAATTTTTAAAATTTAATTTGAGGCGTGAACATATGAATCAGTAGTCATTATGATCCAATTAAATCATCAATTAATACTAATATAATAAAGCCGAATAAGATTATGCTACTCATTGGGTATTATTCAAGATATTATGAATTAAAAAAAAAGAAAAATAAATCAAACTCAAGTCACATTAAAAACTAGGAAAAATTAAATCTAAAAATTCAGCATTTCATAGAAAATGACTATTATAATGTTTGTTATTTTTACTCAGGGGTGTGCAACAGAGACCTGCAAGGACCAATAAAACTTTCACCGACTCTTCATAATATATTATAGTCTGAGCTCGAATAAAATAAATTCAAACTAAGATATTGCAAATATCCTAAAGAAAACACAATTACGACTGTAATTTTTAATGCTACAAACATTTATGTATCTCTATTTTTCAAATTCACTTAGGTTTTTATTGTATGTTGCTATGTAAAAATAATATAGCATTGACGCTTTGTGGTTTTAAATTTGTACGGCGTTCTTGCAGTACTTGTCCAGCTACGCTAAAGTTTCTTTGGAAATTAACACTGCTAGCCGGAATACATAAAACGTGAATAGAGACTTTCGCTAAATATTTATATTTTCCCTCATGTTCTTGCCACCAATTCAATATATGCACATTTAAATACACTCAATATAAGACATATGCCTTAGTGAACTTGATTTTCTATTCCAAAAGCTCGGGCTCTAATAATCTTGGTCTTAACTGAAAGCATCATTTTCTGTACAAACTCTGTACACCAACCTTTTCTTGATGTGCCGCTACAGCTGTGCTTGGGTACTTATTTCTCAGCCCTTGGCATACACTAACTGCTTGAGAATACCCATAAAATCTTCAGTCAGGAAAAACTGTGGCCAATTTACAGGATTCATGTCTTTAAAAACCACTTCAATATAGGACTTATTGAAAACGCCCATGTTTGATCGAATGTAATGACATGAGGCCAGATCTGTCCAGAAAAGGTAATCGTCCTGATATTGAGAATGGATAGGTGAAAGAAAACGTCAAATACACTTGAGTTGATAGAATTGTACACGATTTGCTTCATGCGAAGGAAAAAAATGTCGCTTTGAAATCCAAAGAACACTGACTGCAGTTCAGCACATTTTAAGTACCGTTTGAGTCAGGATTTTGAATACAAATTGTTTGGATATATCATATTTTCTGGTATTTACTAAGACACAAGTGAGAGGCATTTCTATAGGTAATCTTCCTGACCCCACACTCCTTTAGTTGTTCCAAGCTCTACATAGTTCTACAAAACAGAATATATTGATGATTTGGTAATTCCAAGTGCCTTGAAATATTCTAAAGCAGCATATTTGCTGAAAGTGGGATTGTACGATCAGGTCAGACTGCTGTTGTTCTGTTAGCCTCTTCATCTGTAAGGTACAAAGCTATGTGCAATTGACAAGCCAATATTCCCTTAAATTGATGTATTTAAAAAATCGATAATTGGTTTTTTACGTTTTTAAGCTATCAGTTTATCATATTGATTTCTAGGCAAAAGATTTTATCAAAAATTCAAAAGAAACTTGCGATACGATATCAACATTAGTAAGCTTTCTTTTAATAACATATTTTCATTTTTGTTTTTTAGTTTCTAAATGTCACTGGATTATACCGAAAATAAAATAAAGTCTTCAAATTTGTATTTTTATTATTTAAACTAAAACTAATTAGAACATTTAATTATCTTGTAAATTTCCGACTACAGCAATAGCTTCAATTTCGACTTTAGCAGACTATTATAAATTAACTAAAATGAATAAAATTTTAAAAAATAGAGTTACTAGTGGAAGATGCGCCACTTGATAAGCCGCTCGAGCAGGATAGGGTTGTTTGAAAACTAAATAGTATCATTATTTATTGTTAATCTAAACATTTATGCACGTTTATAAATATTTATAATAAAGATTACGTTGAATAAATGAAAATTAATGTCATAGAATATTCTAATATATATATATGAGTAAAATTACGGTTCAAAATTAATATAATTTTAATAAGTCAAACTTTTCGTCAAAATGTGATTTGTTTATCTGCATAGTTAAAATGATAATAATTTTAAGCTTGAAATTAGTATTGTAAAATTCAGAACAAATATATATTATCTTATTAAAACGCTTGAAAATATTACACTAAATTCTCATATTTATAAATTTTCGATTTTAATTCTATGTATTCCGTAAGTAGCCGTCATTCTAATTTCCTATTTGTCATTTTATTGGCTATAAAAGTCTAGTCTAATCAATATTCTTGACCTTTGGTAATAAATATAAAATGAACGTAATTTTAGATTGTTTTTAGGCTTTAAAGATTATTCTACCAAAATAATAAGAGTCAAAAATCTAGTCAGTTTATTATTTTAAATTTCTAATATTATCCTTAATGATACTATTTAGGTACATTAAATTTTAAAAATTTTCTTTTTAATAATATTTAATATATTTAGGAAAAAAATACTACATCCTATCAACCGCATTTTCATTATTTGAGGTTAAGTGTATATTATTGTTGTAAAAATTTTATTAATTTATAACATTCAACTTACAAGTACTATAAACTTCGTTCATAGCAGTAAAATCTTTGATATCTGATAACAAAACGGAAACCTTAACAACATTTGTAAAGGTACAGTTGGCAGCTGCTAATACATTTTCCATATTAGTCAAAGCCTATTATTAAATGAATTTAGTAAATATTTTTTATTGCAAAAAAATACTTGTCTAGTTTGACTTTGAATATCATCCCCGACTAATTTCATTGTAGTGGGATCAAGTCCAACTTGACCAGAAATGTATAGAGTTTTATCGACTAAAATTGCTTGACTAAAGAAAATGAGCTAAATAATAGTACATAAATTAATTCACCTATATGGACCAATAGCAGAAGGAGCTTTAGCTGTGCTAATAACTTTTCGTATAATTTGCGACATTAATTAGTTAAATCTAAAATTGTTAAGTCTAATATTAATTTAATTGATGCTTTAAAACTAAATCATAAATGTAAAACATTAATTATATAAATTATTGAGCTATAAATTAATTTATAAAATATTTAACTATGGGTAAATCTTGCAAATAAATTTTAAAAATATTGAAATGCTTAACTTCAAGAAAAAATCTGTTTTCCGGTTGGTCGTTCTCGTGAGCGACAGTTGTTCGATTCTGACAACTTTCATGTCCCTTTTTATATTCATACTCAGGTGCGTACCCAGGTTTTTCACTAGGAGGGCCCAGGTGAGTAAAATGACTATTAAACTTGCAGAGTATACAGTATTTACTAAAAAGTAGGCCACTTATATGTGTCTGGTTTATGGTTTCGATAACCTTGACCCCAGGTGTAAATATTTATTTGCCCCAAATGGTTACCAGTTGCTAAGCAACGTTGGTGATTTAACCACTGGTTCTGAGATCGCCAAAGGTGAGCGCCACACAGGAACTGCTCTGGCCCGATCTCAAAGTGGGTCCAACGCACTACCGTTAGAAGGTCTATGTGCGATTTATTGTCCTCGTCCTTTATTGATGGTAGATGACTGGTGGGTTTCTGGTTGTTGATATTTTGAAACTACATGGTTGTTACCCAGACAACCCTATACAAATATTCTTTGACTTACCACTCGGCACCCGTTGCTAAGCAACGTTGGAACTGTGTTCGAGTGGGTGGATCGTCCGCAAAAAGTGAGCGCTATTGCTAATGCTGTAATTGACCGAACGATCCCTGGGTCCAAAGAGCTGCCGATAGAAGGCCTGTATCCTTCATATCGTTGTTCGTATTATCGACTTTTACCATGGCCTGTACACTTTTGTTATGTTAAATATCCTCACAGTATCTCTCTTACTCATATCCCTATTATAACTACAATGTTTCCTATTATTATTACTAGCATTATCATTGTTACTATTACAGGTATTACCTTTATTAATTGTTGCTACTATTACATTTATTATTATTCTTGTTACTATAATTACCATTATATTTATTAATATTACCACTATTATTATTATTATTATTACTATTATTATTATCATAATTATTATCATTATCATTATAAATACCATGATTATGATTATTATTATTATTATCCTCATTATTATTGTCATTAGTATTATTATTATTATAATTACCATTATCCTTACCATTATTATCATCAAATTTTGTGTAGGGATTGGTCCTTATTCCTCAGCTGGTGGGTTTCTGGGTTTTGATATTTTGAAACTATATGGTTGTTACCCAGACAACCCCATACAAATATTCTTTCGCTTACCACTCGGCACCCGTTGCTAAGCAACGTTGGAACTGTGTTCGAGTGGGTAGATCGTCCGCAAAAAGTGACCGTTATTGCTAATGCTATAACTGACCGAACGATCTCTGGGTCCAACGAGCTGTCGATAGAAGACCTGTGCTCGCTTTTGATTCTTAGGTCCCATTATGCTCCTATCTCTTTCAAATGTTAACCTATACTCTCATATCATCTATCTTTATGTTCATTCGCTTGGTCCTTCTTATTATTGTCCATGTTGATGATTTTTTTATGGTCTGTAAACCCTTGGTTATGTTAAGTAAACACAGTACACCTTTTACCCTTATCCCTATTATAACTACAATGTTCCCTATTATCATTTCTAGCATCATCATTGTTACTATTATATATATTGCCTTTCTTAATTGTTACTACTATTACCTTTATTATTATTTTTATTACTATAACTACCATTATATTTATTGTTATTACTACTATGATTATTACTACTATTATTATTATCATAATTATTATCATCATTACTACAAATACCATGATTATTATTATTATCATTATTATTATTATAATCACCATTACCCTTATCATTATCGTTATTATTATTAAGATTTTGTAGGGATCCGTCCTTATTCCTCAGCGTTAAAATTTTTTTATTGATATACAACATTAGCCGTAATCCATCTGTATTTTTCGGTTTTCGATAAAGTATTTTAGTAAATTCGAAAATTTTAGCAGCGTTCCGCCCTTATTTTACGGTTCATCCCTATTCTACAGTTTTCGACAAAGTATTTTCATTGACTCGGAAAATTTGAGCAGCGTTCCACCCTTATTTTACGCATTCCATTTTACGTTACTATTTTTGTTAAGTATTTGAATTAATTAGGAAAATCTGAGCAGCGTCCCACCCATATTTTCCGCCTCAACTCAAATTAATTTATTTAATTCTTATTTAAAAACATTATTTTTCATGATTTTGGTCGTTCGGATTAATCTTTTTCCGATGGCTATTCATTTTAACTGTTGCAACGATTTTGCAATTTTCCCCACTACCCATTCCCTCTCTTTGTCCTTAAGATCTATGTATGTTCATTTCATAATTAATGACTGCCCACTGGACAACTCGGTGTTAGTGATTTTTAGCCGATTGTTGTTAAAAATTTATGTCAATTTTACAGGAAACGGATGATGAAGGAGTAGCCAAGGTACTACTCATATACCCTCCAACTTCCCCTATGTACGGATAATATTGACGTATCGGCTCCTGCGTTCCGCACGCCGGGGCCTTCACGGGCACGATCTATTGGCGATTTTACACGCACTTACACAGTTCGACAATGTGTTTTATTTTTCTATCTTGCGTTATGTTTTGGCTGTGGGCCACCAAAAATAAAATAATAGAAAAAATAAATTACCACATGAATTAGGCAAAAGTCTCGACGCATAAACTGTATATTTAGCATTCATATAAACAAATTTTAAATCGGGCATCGATGTACATAAACCAAAATAACATAACTGTAGATTAATAACCTGAAAATATTGCTACAAAACATAACTGTAGATTAATAACCTGAAAATATTGATAACTGTAGATTAATGATCTGAAAATATCTGAAAAAAATCACACAACAAAGTAAGATTTATAAAAAATGTGCATCTTAAATTTGGTTGAAATTAATACTACAAAGTAGTAGTTGAAAATTTGGGAAAACACATAAGTATTTATACCTATAATTTGCCCTTACCTTGCGTGTTAGTTTTATTGCGATTAAACAAAATTCGACTTTGAAATTATTTGTGTTATCTAAATTAAATATTTATTTATTTCTTAATTTAAATTGGTAATTTATTTTTAACATTTTTAAATAAATTTATTCAGCTAAAAATATTTTATTTTTATTCATTTAATTCATTAATTTTTACTTTTATATAAATGGTCATTTTACAGTCGAATTTTCTTGTTATTATGTTATTTTTTATGTAAATTTCGTGCGGTTCTTGATGCATTTTGTATTTATTTTACTTTTATGTTTTTTGATTTTATATTTATTTATATTTTCTCAGATTTTAAAGTGTTTAGTTAGTGTTGTATATTGTATTTTAAGTTATCTTGGTGCTGGGTTTTCGTGCTGTATAACTGATGCATTTAAACAATTCTCAGGGCTATTTGTGTGCTGGCCTAACACAGCTTTGAAAAAATATTTTACTTATATAAAAATTTAGCCTTACTCCATCCTTATTCTACAGTTTTCGATAAAATATTTTCATTAATTCGAAAAAATTTATGCAGCGTTCTGCCCTTATCCTATAGTTTATAAGAATATTATACTAACAATTGAACGACATTCCACCTTTACTTTACTATTTACGATAAGTATTTTAATTATTTCCGAAAATTTGCGCAGCGTTCTGCCCATATTTTTCGTCTCAATTTCAAAATAATTTATTTAATTCATATACATTATTTAAAACATTGTTTTCCATAATTTTGGTCGTTCGGATTAATCTTTTTCCGATGGCTATTCATTTTAACTGTTGCAACGATTTCGCTATTTTCCCCGCTACCCTTTCCCTCTCTTTGTCCTTATGATCTATTTATGTTCATATTATAGTTAATGAGTGCCCACTGGACTACTCGGTGTTAGTGATTTTGAGCCGATTATTGTGTAAAGTTTATGTCGATTTTTTTCGAAATTAAGTGCAAGAAAGTTGAGCCAAAAGACCCACTCTCAAGCTACTCTCCTTTGGTATTTAGATTCAATGGTTTGACGTTCGAGTTCCTGCGTTACGCACGCCGGAACCCTCACGGGCACAAGCTATAGGCGGAGAAACCGCACTTACACAGCTTGGTAATTATTTTTTAGTTTAATAGCTTGCATGTTGTGTGGCTGTGGGCCAGGAAAAAGGAAATAAATAAATGTTACCATTCCGATTGAGTAGAAGCTTCGATGCAATAAAATATTTATTCATAAAATCGTCAGTATATATTGGTAATTTGCATAATTCATAAGATCTTCAATTCATGGCATTATCAATCAATAAGTTCATATAATATCTTCGATTCATATCATTAGTTATCAATCAATAATTTGATATTCACTCATGCGCTTACAGATAATATTGTACACCTAAGATTGAAACATAAGACTGAAACGTAAGATTAAAAATTTGTCAAAACATATCAGTATATATACCTATAATTTGACCTTAACCTTGCGTGTTATTTTTATTGCGATTAAACAAATTTGACCTTGAAATTATTTGTGTTATCTAAATTAAATTTTTTATTATTTTCTTAATTTAAATTGGTAATTAATTTTTAACATTTTTAATTAAATTTATTCAACCAAAAATATTTTATTTTCACTCTTTTAATTCATTAAATTTTTACATTTACATAGATGGTCATTTTACGGTCAAATTTTCTTGTTATTATGTTATTTTTTATGTAAATTTCGTGCGGTTCTTGATGCATTTTGTATTTATTTTATTTTACTTTTATGTCTTTTGATTTTATATTTATTTATATTTTCTCAGATTTTAAAGTGTTTAGTTGATGTTGTATATTATATTTTAAGTTATCTTGGTGCTGGGTTTTTATGCTGTATTACTGATGCATTTAAACAATTTTCAAGGCCGTTTGTGTTCTGGCCAAACATAAAACACTCCGGGGCCCGTAAAATTGCGACCTGCAATTTCTAAAAGATTTAAGCTATGAACTATACAGAATTTACATTTTTCATTCAATTGGGTCTACGAGCTACAGGCTCGTGACCTCAAAACCCACATGCCTAAAAATAATCATACAGTATACATCAATATATGGATTACAAGATGAAGTGAAAGAGGACATACCGTCCGGTTATGATCACACATAAAGAATAGTTAATATTCTAAGAATCATTAGTTCATTTTTAATCATGAGTTCAATATTCTGTCACTTAGGTGTTCATCTCGCAAATGTCTTGGTATTCTTTGATTTCCGATTGATCTGTTTCGATAGTAGGTTCTGATCTTTGACGATTCGATATCTTTTGTGCGATTTGTCTTTGAGATTTTGTTTAGTTTGGGGAATTGATTTTATTCGATATAGGACTGATTCGATACCGATTGTTTAGAAGATTGGCAGGCGTAGTGAATATCAGATAAAAGAATAGAAAGAATGTTTCGTTCAAAACTCTATTTTTGATGGTGTATTTGTGGTTGTGAATAGATATTTTTGCTTTTGGTTGTTGACTTTTTGCATCTTGAAACTGTGTGAAGTTCAACTGGGTTCTGTGGATAGATGACTCGTTATCATATTATCTCGTCTCGATTGTTTAATGATCATTGGTTGGTTCGGGATTATTCCTTATTCTTTGAGGTTGGTTTGGGTTTCTTCTTTTCGGTTATTGATTAGAGCTATTTGTTCTCGATTTTCCGTTCTTTTCTGTTATTTTGTAAGGTTTCTAAAGAGCATCCATGATTATTTGAAAATGATTTCCTTGATGTGTGTTTCCTTTTCTATTGACTTTTGGATTTGATTTTCTCGAGTTCTGAGGATTTGAACGGTTTTTCTTGTTTTTATCTTTTGGGGATTGGGTATATTATATGTTGATCAGTCCGTAATTGGTATCCTTTGAGTTTCAGCATATCTCCGCAATTTGCTACCGGTAATGTTTGCATCGATTGATTGATTATGGGTTTTTTCGACATCTTTCTAAGGGATGCTAGGTTGTATATATGGGCTTATTACTGCTATCTTCCTTCTCATCGCCAATATCATGCTGTTTTCGCTTTCCTTGTTTTTATAACAATTATGGGTTTGTGATGATTATTTACCATTCTTGAGTATTCACAACAAATTCCGACCTATTTAACTAGGACTTGTTTTCACTTCTTTTGATTTTAGGTAGTTGTTTGACTTTCTGTTTCTCTTCTTTTTTTTATCTCTGTTGCTTTTATTATCACATCTTGTTTCTCATTTCTGTGATTGGTATTAACTTTATTTTTGCCATCGCTTATCTTCTTTGTTTGCCTTTACTACAATTTGCAAGATTCTTTCGATACTCCATTTTGATTAAGTGCATATTTTGTTCAGCCTCATCATCTTTTGTCATTCTTGGCATTATCTTTTACATTCTCTCTTTATTGATTAGATTTGTTTTTCTTGTTATCTGGTTTTCCATTGTTGAGTTGTTTTTGATTTGTTCTCTGGTCCTTTCTTTATTCGTATTCGTTGTTAACCGTCAGTCTTGTTTGGAGTTACTATTCCGTGATATTCAATTTTGTCTCGTTTGACTGCAATCCAGTTTCCCTTGCAGTTGGTTGTTTTTCTTGCTCTATTCCTCGCTTTAATTTTGAGTCTCTTCCTCCCCTTTTCATATTCATTTAGTTTTGTAAATTGAGCTTCACTGGTTCTAATTCATTGTCCTTTTCGTTTGTCCGTTTACTCAAAGACCACAAATTTTGTTTCTCAGTTATCTACCCTTTGTTGTGATTCGTCAGTTTCTCATTACTTGATTCAGTTTTTCGTCAAATTATTT
Organism: Schmidtea mediterranea; assembly: GCA_022537955.1. Taxonomy (NCBI): domain Eukaryota; kingdom Metazoa; phylum Platyhelminthes; order Tricladida; family Dugesiidae; genus Schmidtea; species Schmidtea mediterranea. The sequence continues at coordinate 92,669,644 of CM039681.1, forward strand.
TTCATTGTCTTTTTCATTGACTGACTTAATATTTCATTCATTTCTTTATTGCTTCCGTTTTGTGTTGGTAATTTTCTTAATATTTTTATGCTTTATCTTTGTTATCGTTGTTTCTCATTTTCGTCTTTCATCTGATTGTATTGAATTTTCCAAGTTTTAATTTGCTCTCCAAGTCTACTCTTGTCTCTGATTTCCTTGATGGCTTTGGTACCTCTTAGTCGGTTTATTCAATTTCTGATCCTGATCTGATCCTTGGTCCAAACTTGTCTATCTCTGTTTGTACATTTAGTTTTCGGATGTTGGCCATCGTCGCTACAACTAAGCTTTACTGCTTGATATATTTGATTGGCTTCCATTTGATTCATTTCTCAATTTTAACGTATTATCGCATCACTTGTCTTTCTCATTCCGCTTTATTCTTTGTCATTTGGTCTGATTTTTAATTTGTTTTCGCTCCTCGACTATAATATTTATAAACTACTTTTATATATTATCGGATATTATTATACTCGTTCCATATAATATTTATAAACTACTTTTATACATTACTATATAAACATATCTATTATATACATTATATACACACTCCTGACTATTTATTACTTCATCGTCTCCAAAGGGTCTACGCGCAAAGTGCGTGTCCCTTCGCATCTCTTGTCAGTTACTCGATATTTATCGATCTCGCTTGGCCACTTGGGTGGTGCTATTAGTGACGGTGGTTGACTTATTCCGCATTTTACTTTTTAATCAGGTCATAAAATTGGATTCAGACATTAATTTAGTTATCTGTTTGTCAATTACCGATACTTTAATTATTAACCTTTTTCGAAAGTTAAATGCTCAGATGGGGATGAAGTTCAAAACCTCGCAGTATAAACTGCTCGAATTCTTACGCTTCCCCGACCGTAAAGTAAGTCGTCTACAAACGATTTAATGCCAACACGTAAATCATTAAAAATGATTCAAACATCCAAACTATTTTCATAGCCTGGTTAGAGTTTAAATATATGGCTAAGCCACATCCATTAACTTGCGTTAATGAATAATAATATTGCCTCATTACGAGGATGGCACAAAATATCATGATTTTTAGGCGAGATTCAGACCTAGAGGTGTTCAGTCTTAATCTATCGGATGGTAGCTTCGTGCCACTGACCTTTCGATCAAGCACATTTACCAGTGATCCGAATCTGCGGTTCCTCTCGTACTGAGCAGAATTACTATTATCATGACAAATTATATAGTAGGGTAAAACTAACCTGTCTCACGACGGTCTAAACCCAGCTCACGTTCCCTATTAGTGGGTCAACAATCCAACGCTTTGCGAATTCTGCTTCGCAATGATAGGAAGAGCTGATATCGAAGGATCAAAAAGCGACGTCGCTATGAACGCTTGGCCGCCACAAGCCAGCTATCCCTGTATAAGGAAATGTACCAACAGAAACTGAGTGTACTGATGAAATAAAATTCATCCTCAACAATGAGTATCAACTAGAATGTAAAGAGTGTGGAAAAGTATGGGAAAACGTACGAAATAGATTAAACCACCTTCGTCAAAAACACGATTTCCCAATCAGAACAGATGCAATGGTATCTTGCGTAAGGTGTGAAGTACCGTTCAAAGGAGTAGAATGTACAAATCTCATTAAAAATCACAAAAAAGATGATAAAGAAGCCAGTGAAGCAGGGAGTCTTGTGGCTAACACTCAAGACATCCCAAATGAAAATAGCTGACCGTCACAAGCCGCAATCAAAGTATATTTGAGGAATATTCTGAAAATGAAAGAAAACTAGGAAAGGAATATTCAATATCTTGAACCTAGTACTGCGAATTTCCTCATAAATAGGAATCTCAGAGCATTTTACCAAAACGTCAAAATCGAAAAGCTTATCGGATGGAAACAAGTCATCTGGCTTATACATTGGAACAAATGTCATTGGATTGTCTACCTAGCTAATTGTGATTCAAAATCCTCAGTTATCTTAAATTCGGATAACCAAATGACATTACAGCAAAAATGTAACATAAAAGCCAAATTCGACAAATTCCTAGAAGGTACCTTTGAAGAAAAGACTGTGCTCGGAACCCTAGAAAGAATTGTTCCTTAGCAACCAAACAACTTCGATTGCGGTATATATGTGATACAGTATATCAGCGACTTTATAAAAGACCCACAAAGAATAGATTATCAAACACCCGACTCTAAAAGAATTAGAAAAGAAATAAGAGAACTAATATTGGAGGAAATGAAAAATCCTGCCTTTAAAATCAAAAATCCAAACAAAGAGATACAATCTTTACTTCAAAAATTCAGACTACTGCAAATCAATGTGAATGATGTATTCCACTGGTTTGCGGCTGAATACCAAAAATCTCTACCAAAGTTACGTACCAAAAGAGATGGAAAGTTGAATAAACTAAGCTGTTCCTATCAAATCCAAAGACTATTTGACCTGGCTCCCAAAAGAGCAGTCAAAGAAATATATTTCCAAGAAACCTCTATAGCAGACTTGGAAACAAGAGTTCTAAACGAACATTTCAAAAAGGATGAATCACCGATGAAAGAATGTAAGATAAAAAATGGAAACTATTATCAAGACTGGATAACAAAGGCCCAAATAGATAATAAGGAAATATTAGAAGCCCTAAAAAACAGTACAGATTCGGCCCCCGGAGACGATAACATTCCTCTGAGGCAATGGATAATCTGGAACAACGACGGTGTCCTCTTTGATATGTTTAACTACATCAAAAGGACACACGATATCCCAGATATGTGGAAAAACTACACCACAACACTACTTATAAAATCCGGAAAAAGCCAAGAAAGCAACATTCCCACTAATTGGAGGCCAATATCGATATTGCCAACAAGCTATCGAATATTTATGAAAGTCCTAAACAAACGAGTACTAGAATGGGCTAATAGAGGAGAACTTATATCAAAATGGCAGAAAGCCGTAGACAAAGCTAATGGGTGTGATGAGCACAGCTATATCATACAAGCGCTTATCGAAAAAGCAAACAGAACTTACTACAAAAACGAGCAATGTCACCTCGCCTTCTTGGATTTGGCAGATGTTTTTGGAAGCATCTTATTCCAAGTAATGTGGCATACCCTAAAAATATGGGTATGGATGAGGAAACCATCAACTTGCTCAAAGAAATCTGCAAAGATTGCACCACAAAATATTTATGTGGAAAGAATGAGTCAGAGAACATCAAAATTGTGAAAGGAGTCCGACAGGGATGCCCATTGTCAATGACCCTTTTCAGCCTTTGTATTCAATACCTACTACAAGGCATAACAGAAAAGAAAAAAGGGACAACAATTGCAGGACAAGAAGTCTGTATATTAGCTTATGCAGACGACCTAGTAATTGTTGCAAATACAGCAAAAGACATGCAAATACTGTTAACAACAATTGAGAATCTGGCAAAACAAGCCGATCTTGTATTTAAACTGGCAAAATGTGGCTACTATAGAGACCCAAGGGATAAAAAGTCCATGATGAAGATATATGGCAAGGAAATTGGCATAGTTGATGAAAAGAACGTGTACACCCACCTAGGTGTAAGAATTGGAGACACAAAGAAAAAAGACTTAAATGTGAGATTCGAAGAGGTCAAAAGAAAACGACAGCAATCTTCACATCACAATTGAGAAATGGCCAAAAACTGGAGGCATACAACATCTTTTGCCAATCCAAGTTCGTATATGTTTTGCAAGGGGAAGATATTGCAAAAACCAAGATAGAGATATATGACGAGGACATCAAAAAGCTAATAAAGGATGAGATATTAAAACTCCAAGATAAAAGCCGGTTTACTGACTTTGTTATCTACTCCCCAAGAGCAAAAGGGGGGTTAAGGATAACAAAGATAATAGATGAACAAACAATTCAGACTACTAACAGGACGGCAAAACTCCTAAATAGTAGCCACAAAGCAATTCGGGTTATTATTTATGAGGAGCTAATACAAGTAGCTAACCTCAGAGGGGAAAAAGAAATAAGTACCATTGAAGAAGCACTAAAATGGTTGGAAGGCACCAACAAGTACAAGAAAAACTCTAATGCCAAGACCACCTGGATAACTAGAGTTCGGGAGGCCTTCCAAACAATGGAGAAAAAACACAAGATAAAAATCAGGTTTGTGATAAAGAAAGCTGTATTGGATATAGGATCAAATGCGAGACACAAGAAAAAGCAGTTGAGCTTGATAACTCTAAAGAATTGTCCAAAAACCTGCATTAGATGATTAAGGAGGCATATTATAGGGAGTGGAAAGCCCTTAAATGCCAGGGATACATAATAAGTCTAAAGACCTCCGAGTTTATGGAGTGGAAAATGCCCAGGGGTCTTCCAGACCCTGATTGGAGATTCCTGACAAAAGCCAAAGCAAACATGCTGGATGTAAATATGAAACAGGCCAACCAGGGAGGACGGTTGGGAAGCACAAAATGCCGAGCCATGTTATAAACCACTGTCCATCAGGTAACTGGAGTAGAGTGGAAAAGCATAACCAGGTGCAAAATGAGCTAACAAAAGAGCTGGCAAAGCGGAACATCAGCTTTGAAAAAGACAGTATACCAAAAGAGTCCATAGATAGCCTAAAACCAGATTTGGTTATAAGGTTTAAGGACAAAATAATGATAGTGGACATCAAATGCCCATTTGATGAGGAATCCGCTATTGAAAGTGCCAGAAACAAGAACATGGACAAATATCGAGAACTGGCAAAAGAGATACATGCAAAAACCGGGTTACAAACAACAGTGTCAACTTTCGTTGTCTGTTCTTTGGGAACCTGGGACAAAAGGAACAACGAACTATTAAAGCAGATGGGAATAAGATATGAAAAATCAAAAGAAATAAGAATCAGGATGATCCAAAAAGCTATCCACGGGTCTAGAAAAACTTATGACCACCACAGGAACTTTAACAACGGCTAAATTGGAACAAAGTATTTCAAGATGAATTGTGGACTCATCTAAAAAATGACCACCTTAAATCCAATTGTACCTAGCTATCATGGTTGCTGATGGAAACAGTAAGGCACCTGATAGTTAACCTTTCACTGTAAATATCTAGGATATTTACAGTGACACGAAAGGACACCACTAGTAAAAACCACTAGTTTTTTTTTCTGACACCTCTTGCTACAAACTCTGTAAAAATCAAAAGGATCGATAAGCCGCGCTTTCACGGTCTGTATTTGTACTGAAAATCAAGATCAAGGAAGCTTTTCTCCTTTTAGTCAATACCAGGTTTCTGTCCTAGTTGAACTTCCCTTGGGACATCTGCGTTACTATTTGACAGATGTACCGCCCCAGTCAAACTCCCCACCTGACACTGTCCTCAAAACAGTTCAATTGCATCCGAAGATCGCAATTTTTTCACTAAAATAAATTAACAAAAGTTAATTATACTGCTTCATTGAGTAAGTAGAAAAACAATCGATATTTTTATTATGAATCTATTTATTTAATTTCTTTACATTACATTGATAGTTTAATCATGAATTTATCTATTTAATTCCTTTACAACACATCGAAATTTTTATTATGAATTTCTTTACTTTTGATCAATTAATGACATTTTAAATATTAATTGTTTATGAAGACTTATTTCTTTACATGACTTTAGTTACTTTTGATCAATTAATGATATTTTAATTATTAATCGTTTATGAAATTTTATTTCTTTACATCACATCGATATCAAATCCCCACTTCCCGAGCCTTAATTTTAGTCCTAAAGTTCTTGTGTTTATATTAGATTTTACGAGTGCCCACTGGACTACTCGGTGTTATCATTTTAGCCGATTTGTATCTCGAATTTTAGGTCGATTTTTCGGGAGTTGGGTAAAAGAAAGCCAGCCAAAAGACTAGTTCTCAATCTTCCCACCGCCCCCATAATGAATGGAATATTTACGTTCGAGACCGTCGTTACGCACGACAGAACTCTCACGGGCACACACTGTAGGCGGAGGAACCGCACTTACACAGTGTGACTAGTTGTGTTTGATTTTAATGTCTTGTATGTTGTGTGGCTGTGGGCCAGAAAAATTTCGACGCATTAGACAAATTCATCTTTCGACTACATATATTGATTCATTACAATTAAATCATAGTTTGACCCTTGACTCATTTCAATCGTTCAAAATCATACGACAAAGAATTCCCACATGCACGAGCCAGTAGAGCTTACCTGTAAGATACTTGCGTTCGTGATGTGGAAATAGTTGCTGAGAGTTGTTTCTATCATTGGTAAAGAGTTCTCTTGAAGAGTAGTTATTCACTGAGTAAAAGGCATTAAAACTTTGTGAAAATGGATTGGTATATATACCTGTTCTGTGACCCTAACCTTGCGTGTTAATTTTTATGCGATAAAACAAAATTTGACCTTGGTATTATTTGTCTAATTTATTTCTAATTTTTATTATTTTCTCGATTTATTTGACAATTTAAATCTTAACTTTTAATTTTAATCATTTCTGACTAAAATTATTTTATTTTTATTCAATTTATTCATGAACTCTTTTCTTTTTTCCGTAAATTGTCAATTTTCGGTCAAATCTTTTGTTATTATGCTATTTTTATGTCAATTCATGCAGATCTTGGTGCATTTAATAATATTTTAATTTACCTTTATGTTTTTCCATTTTATATTTTTAATTATGTATTTTCTCGCATTTTGAGGTGGTTATTTGATGTTTATGGGTCCGATTTTAAATTTTTCATGTTATGTTTGCGTGCTGTTTCCAATCCATTTAAACAAAATCTTGTACTGGCCCAACAGATCCAACGAGCTGTTGCAACGATTTCGCAATCTTCCCTGCTACCTATTCCCTCTCATTGTCCTTAAGATCTATGTATGTTCATTTCATAGTTAATGAGTGCCCACTAGACTAATCAGTGTTAGTGTTTTTAGCCGATTTTTAGGTCTATTTTTCAGGAAACGGATGATGAAGGAGCAGCCACAAGACTACTCCCTTACCTTACAATTTCCCCTATATACTGATAATATTGACGTTCCAGCTCCTGCGTTCTCACGCCGGAGCCTTCACGGGCACGAACTATTGGCGATTATACACGCACTTACACAGTTCGATAGATTATGTGTAATTTTAATTACTTGCAGTTTGTTTCTGGCTGTGGGCCACAAAAAATAAAAAAAATTAAATGTTACCATCTAAATTCTATAAAAGTTTCGAGGCGTAATCGTATATTCTTCATATAAATTCTATATTCATATCATAAAATTCCATAAAGATTCTCCATATAAACTCTTCATTTCATATCATAAAATTCCATAATTGTAGGCAATTGAAAAACACTACCGGAAAGTAATACCACAAATCGACAACGGTAATTTAAAATCAATCTGACCAGCTACAGCTAACAGTAGCATTAAATTTTTCTCCCTGCATACAGCCTGATAATTTTGGTCTGATCTTGTCTGGTCAATTTGGCTGTACACAGTCTGTCAATTTGGTTGAAATTTGGTTGTCAATTTTGTGCTGAAAATTTGTAAAAACACATCAGTATATATACCTACAATTCGACATCAACCTTGCGTGTTATTTTTATTGCGATTAAACAAATTTAACCTTAAAATTATTTGTGTTATCTAAATTAAATTCTTATTAATTTCTTAATTTAAATTGGTAATTTATTTTTAACATTTTAGATAAAATTTATTCAGTCAAAAATATTTTATTTTTATTCATTTAATTCATTAATTTTTACTTTTATATAAATGATCATTTTACGGTCAAAGTTTCTTGTTATTATGTTATTTCTTATGTAGAATTCGTGCGGTTCTTGATGCATTTTGTATTTATTTTATTTTACTTTTATGTTTTTAATTTTATATTTATTTATGTTCTCTCAGATTTTAAAATGTTTAGTTGGTGTTGTATATTGTATTTTAAGTTATCCTGGTGCTGGGTTTTTATGCTGTATTACTGATGCATTCAAACAATTCTCAAGGCTATTTGTGTGCTGGCCCAACATTATTAATTCGTTATAATGAATTAACTGCGACTCAGAGATTTAATTGTCAATTTTAACGGTTTTGGCCTAATAAAATTATAGGTTTTACATTGGATTTTATCGGCGCTAAGTGGAAATCACTTAAATTTAGCTTTTTATTATCATAATTGTAGACATAGTAACGATTTATTTTCACACAAAAATTTACCGTACCTTCCTTTAATTGATCCTAGGCGAATTTGGGTTTATATTACAAATTATGAGTGCCCACTGGACTACTCGATGTTTTGATTTTAAGCCGTTTTGTCAATATGAATTTAGGTCGACTTTATAGGAATTTAGTGACAACGAAATAGCCAAAAGACTATTCCCCCTTCAACTCATTTCCCCAATACGGAATAATCAGTTTACGTTTCAGCTACTGCCTATAAAGAGAAATATATCAAAGATTATGAAAACAAATAAAAATTGACAAAGATACAAGCCTATAAAGATTAAAAAATTTGCGTCCAGAATGACTTGTGTTTGACGAGCCCGTTATGATTTTTGCAATTTTTAAAATGCTATCATGTAGAGAATCAAAAGTTATCGAGAAATATATCAAAGATTATGAAAACAAATAAAGATTGACAGAGATACAAGCCTATAAAGATTAAAAAATTTGCGTCCAGAATGACTCGTGTTTGATAATTAATTATGTTTATTGCCATATTATACACCATAGTTGTCATAGCTTCATTAATCATAATAACATTATAATCTTCTCCCCACGCTGACGCCCAAACAGAGCTCATACGAGGTTGCAGGGACGCGACGTGGAGAGAGTTTTCGAGCATTCCTACACTCACATTTAAAAATTCTGGTTTTCCACTGGTTAAGACTAGTCCTCAGATTAAAACTGATTCAAGTTTTTCAAAACTGATTAAAATTATGTGAAATTGAATCGGTTTATATACATATTGTACGACCCTAACCTTGCGTGTTAAATTTGATTTAGTAAAACAAAATTTGACCTTGTGATTTTCTAGTATATTCTAATCTTAATTTTATTATTTTTGTTATTTAATTCGACAATTTTAATTTTAATTTCTTAATTGAATTGTTTCCAATTCAAATTATTTAATTTTTGTTCACTTTTTAATGATTTTCGCATTTTTCGGTAAATTGTCAAATTTCGGTCAAATTTTTATGTTTTCGTGTTATTTTTATGTTTATTTCGTGCGGATCTTGTTGCACTTTGTTATTATTTTAATTTATTTTTGTGTTTCTTGATTTTATATTTAATTGTTTTCATTCTCATATTTTAGCATGGCTAGTTGGTGTTTTATGGGTCTGATTTTAAATCTGCATGCTGTGTTTGCGTGCTGTTACCGATCCATTTAAACAAAATTGTGTATTGGCCCAAAACTTCAAAGAGATAAACTAAATAATAAAATAAAATATATATTTAAATATAAATGATTTACCTTTTGACATTTTTTAATACTTAATAAAAAATAATACTAACTTAAAAACATAAAAATTTTTTAACATCAATAAAAATATACAAAAACAAAGAATATTTTCAAATAGTTTATGAATTCAAAGTTCTTCATAATCGTTTTATTCTTCATAATCTTTATAGTCTTCATTAACTTCCGAACATTCTTCTGGATTGTCATTTAAAACCACATCAACTCCCCTGTAATGACGATATGCTACACTTATATTTTTCCCGACCTAAACCCTTATTTGTTAATACAGTTTTACTGTTTTTAATTGTAAATAATTGATGTTTTTTGCGAGTAATACGAGTTTTAGGTACCAAAAAGGTTAAGTTTTTCTTATAACAATCTAGGTATTAAGTCAGTACCCTCCAATGTTATACCTTTAGCTTTGTTGGCGTACTGGGTACAATTAATTTTGTTTTAATCAGCGCTCATCTAGTTTAATCCATTGCTCCAACTATCTCTTGACTTTTTTAGGGTAATTGTTATCTCACCCAGACGCCCCACAATTTTGACCTTACCACTGTATACCCATGAGCAAGCTCATGTTGGTACTGTATACAGCAGCCAAGAGTCCACAAGCAGGTGAGCCTCATTTCTAAAATTACTCCTTGTGATAATCTCGCTTTCGGGTTCCTGACTGCCTATAGAAGGACTTACGTCTGCTTAACTGATCGACTCTTTCGTCATTCACACTCACATTCCCCATTCTTGAATCTCGATCTTGTATGTACGTCCGGATAAAGTTTTCCATGGTTTATTTAAGTCATCGCTAAATATTAATGCAAATTGGAGTTCGAAACATGATTAATTATAACTTAGCTATCTATTTACCCTTCATAAATTTAATTTAGACAACATTAATTTTTGGTATTCAATCAATAAAAATTAAATATTATAATTTAGAGATTTTCCACAAGAAAAACTTTGGTTAATAATCTTTAAAATCTAATTTCCTTTAATTATCAGAATTAACTGATTAAATTCCCCGAATAGGTTATCATATCGTAAAATAATATTATCGACCTAGAGTTTTTGTTTTAAATTTGTACAATTTTGCCTTAAGTAAATTGTGGTAATTTGAAATTCCATTTAAATTATTCAATACGCTGTTAAATCAGCTGTTTTTAAGTTTAATCAACTTGTCCTTCTAATTTAAGGGAAAATAAAGTCATCCTAAGATCTATATTACATCTTCTATTTACTATTATCCTTTTATTATTAACAATATTTATTACAAAAGGTTAAAATCGATTTTTTCAACAGTTATAATTATTCTATTCTGGCCTTCTGAGTTAAGTAACTTCCTAATCATACTCCATACATACATAAAACTTTATCCATATCATACTATACTCATACAAAACTTTAGGCATTGATTCGTGATTAATTTAAATAGAAAATTCAAAAATTGCTGAAGTCAATAATAATTACAAAAATCTGGTTTTATTAAAATGTACCAAATTTACAAAAAAGAAATCAAACAAAATTTAATTAGCCCATAAATTTGCAGACAGATTTTTACAGAAGAGGTCGGTTTTATTATAATCTAATTTTCACTCGTCGATATCGACAGGGAATTTTCGTTTGTTCCGGAGGGATTTGAATGGTGTGGTTCCGACTGGGGTGACTGAATGGCATAATTCGTCACCAAAATAGTCCATCCAGTAGCCTGCGAGAGTCGGTGATCTTTCAGGGATTATGGATATAGGATTTATGGCTGGTGAGATATCCGTGCATATTTGTACATTGTTTGATTCGTCAGCACTGATTTGCGGATGGGTGTTTCCGATTTTTCTGTTTTCTGTAGATCTTCGTCCCGTTTTACGAATTTGGGATGTTGTTCGGCGACTAGTGCGGCGGCTTCTTCGAGCACATGCGCTGCATTATTTATCAGCGTGATTCCCTCGTCTCGGCGACTTTTCGCGGCGACGCCGGTTCTTGCTCGGGTGATGCTTCTTACTGGTCCTGGGCGTTTGGGCTGGGCCAACTTGGGTTTTCTCCGGGAGATGATTTGCTGGGATCAAATTTAATTTCACCACCAGGTCATGGCCAGCTAACCGCTTAGTCAGTTCGGCTTCTTGAAACGACGCGATGAGAACGGTGCTCTGATCGTTAATGACGATCCGTTGAGCCCGATTTTCTGCTATTAAATCTTCTCGGCATCTAGATAGCCGGTGTATTTTATCCTGTAGGACCTTTACCGCTTCGGGAGCGAACCACGGGCCGAGGGTGCGTAGGAGGTGCTCATCGTTCTGGGGTTCGGGATGAGAAGTTGCATCTATCTTGGATTTCGGTAATTTTGGGATACGGTAGTTGGAATTCATCGTAGATTTTCGTAGTTGTGAGTGAAGAAGAGATTTTCAAAGTTTCAACAGAAAAACTAAACGTGAGAAGATTTCTTATCATGTATTTATATAATCATGGAAAACAAATATAATAAAAATAGTAATTAATTAAATTTTCACATAATTTCGTTTTTCATCACTCCCTCAATTAGTATTTAGTTATCAAGCTAGTATTAAAAATCGAAATTTATAGCAAATCTAATGATGGTCAAACATTAAAAAAATGGAAGATACTGATGCTCTGGTCATTATTCGACTTGTAAGTGGTTTTAACTTATACTATTATTAAATTCTTTGCGGAGTATAATTTATTCGATTTAATAAAAGTTAAAAAGTTGAATTTCTATAATTATCTCTAGTCGATCCCCTCAATGTGATTAGTTTCGACAGGATTTAAACGAAAAATATGTATATAACATTCCTACTTAAACATTGGAAGCAATGTCATCCCCTTTAACTAAGGCGATCTTCCCATAAATTTTCTTACCGCTCCGACAAACATTGAAATGGCCGCCATGGTGAATTACAACGGAGTCCAACCCCGCGATCAGTGTAACAGGACCTGACCGGACTAGGCAGACACCGAAGAGTGGTTAGCGACAAGGCAGCACGTCAACATTCCCAAAATTAACTGTGGAAATTGAATACTGCCAAGCCACCTTCCACGAAATTAAGGTATATATAAATAATTTAAATTAGGGGGACCTGTCGCAGATACTAAAAAGTATCGCAGCCATCCATGATAAGTAAAATTAAAAATTCAAAAATCCATTACGAAAAGCATGTATTATAACATATACAAATCAATAATACTTACAATTCAAAAATATTTCTAAAGCTCAAAGTTAAACAAAAATTTTTTCAGGTTAAAAAAAAGTTAAATTTATGAAAATGGCTATTATATTTTTACTGTTTTTGTGCGTGTGTGCGACCAATCAGCTAATTTTAAATCTTTTTTGGCAATTTTTTCGGGGTTTTTAATGGCTTTTATTTAATTTTATATTTTTCTCTTTTTCTATTTATTTTTCTTAATTTTTAAGATTAATTTTATTAAATTTACACTTTTTATTTTTGCTGATTTTTATTTTTGTTCTGGTCGCCTCTTCCGCCAGTGTATTTTCTAAACCTTATTTTGCAAGGTTATAGGCGGTTTTGTATTTTTACTTTATTTTTTCTATGTATATTGCGTGCGAAATTTATTAATTATTTGTTTTAATTAATTATGTTATTTTTTATTTTGTTTTATTTAATGTTTTCATTATATTTTAAATTTCTGTTTGCAGTACGTCTTGTGTTATAACAGCCATTCTTATAATTTTTCAACATGACTTTACATAGTCATTTTATTTTGTTTTAATGATGGCTTATAGCCCAACAGCTTTGATGCTTTCAACTTCAGGCAAGAGGAGTAGGTAGTGGTGGGTTATTGAGTGTTAATGTTTATTTAAATTATGCTGTGGTTACCCAGGTAACTCCATATAATTATTATTTTGCTTGCCACTCGGCACCCTTTGCTAAGCAACGTTGGAACTGTGTTCGAGTGGGTGGATCGTCCGCAAAAAGTGAGCGCTATTACTAATGCTGTAATTGACCGAACGATCTCTGGGTCCAACGAGCTGTTGATAGAAGACTTGTGCTCGCTTTTGATTATCAGGTCCCCTTATGTCGTTAATTTTATCATTCGTGCATATCAAATTCTTTAAATAACGTTTAAATAACGACAAATATATATTTTAAAAAGGAAAAAGCGCATTTGATACGTGCAACTACATATTTTGTGAAAGAAGCGATACATTTTTTAATGAGTCGGCTGCATATTATTTAATATTCGAGCGGCTCGGCGCTTGGCTCGCTCTTTACGTCCGGGTCGATAACCGCTTGCCTTTGTTGTAGTTTTTGGAGTCGTTGCCGTCTCTCAGTAGGCCAGTTGGGCAGGGGCAAAGACGAGGGGATATGTCACCGCCGCTCCCTCTTGGCAGGCTGATAGTGCCACTTCTAGCCCCTTTATCTGGGTCCTCAGGCTTTGATTCAATTGCCTCTCCTCCATCCAGCCCTTTTGTGCTGCCGTGAGCCTCTGTCTGCTGAACCTCTCTGGATAACTGGGTAATTTGTTCGTAAAAGTTTTTGTTGATTGTCCTCGCGTGCTCCAATTCCCTTTTTAGAATTTTTAGGGGTTCCATCTCTGTAAATAATGCTATCAATTTTTGGTCTACCAATCTTGAGTTATTTAATTAATCATACAAACGTTTGTAGTATTAACCAAACAAACAAAAAAAACTCGTGGAAAGTAACTAATTATTTATTTAACTTTAGTTCTAATTTCGCTACTCTTCTTGTAAATCCGTGGTCTAGATCGTTAATTGGATTGAGGACCTGGATGAGGACCTCACGGTGCACAAAAGCCGGTCGTTTTGTGTTCCGGGTACGGCTTGCACGGATCATTGGGGGAACGCCGACATTAGTTTCCATTCGCCCATCAGCATGATCACGAGTGGGGCTGTGCGGCGGTGTGTATCCATCGGTATCCGTAATTCTGCCAGCCGCTATGTCCTCTTCCACATTTGAAAGGTATAGCCTGGCCCTGGCTATTTGGAGATTGACTTGGCGCTGATGATCCTCGAGCCGAGAGAGGAGAAGCCGAGCCTGATCGTGTATTTCCTGGGCCGGACTCTGACCACATTTTCGTCGGCCCGACACGAACGGTATCTCATTATCTCCTACTGATTGAAAGGCTTTCCCTCGGGGCTCTCTCGGTTGGGGCGCGGTGCTGTACGCGTTCCGCCAGGCTTGTTGCCATTGATCCGCAACCTGCGTGGGGACGCGAAAAAGGGCTCCTGATTCTCCTGAATAAGATTTGATTACATTAATTAATTTATAACACCCTGTTTGTATTTTAGTTCATTCCCGGACTCTCTTAATTATACGCTAATTTAAAGTAAATAACGGAATTAAAGATGTAAATATGAATTAATCTGATTGAAACCAAACTAGAACTAAATGATTAATTGTTTAAGGCCGTTTAATACATTTAAATTTTCTAAGTTAATGAACATAGTACCTTTTGTATTACATCCTGTAAATTGTTGTTTAATCAAATCATAAGCGATAATCTTTAGTTACTAAAATTTAATAGAATTCAAATCTTCCGTTAATTATATTATTAATTATTTCTTATTGCACTTACCAGCCCTAAGCAGCTAATTATAATCAGAAACGGATCTTCCTATTTATCTCCAGTGTTGTCCTCTACATATTTCTCATACGAGTGGTCATTCGCGAAAATTGTTTTAATTAGGTTAGAATATTTTTGTAAAGAAACAATGTTTTTCTTAAAAGAAATTTCTAACTCGAAATAAATGGGCCGTTGAATTTAATAGAAATTTTGGTCGTCTTCAGGATGTCCGATTCAATGAATACAACAAAATTGTGATGTTCAACTAATCGGGGTGCTATGTAGTCTTATTTCAATACATTGGCGTACTTTGTCGTGCTGATTTACTCTTTAGTACCCTGTAGATAAATAGAATTCGGATTATTTATAGCAATTTGGTACAGTTATTATATTTTTTCTTTTTAATCATAATATATTCGTATTTTTCTTGTTAATTTTAGCTACCAGAAGTGATTATATATATGGATCCGGCACAGATATTTAAGATTATTTACAGTATAGGGCTAGTGTATTTTATGGTTATCGCATAATTAGTGAACACAAAAAATTAAAAAAATGTTTTTATTTTCAAAAAAGAATTCATAACAATAAATCGGATTGTTTCATCTTATTCTCGTTGATGCGTTTTAGTTATTTTAACCCGTGTTAGTTAATAAGGTAGGGATAACCTGGAATCTGGGGAACATATATCGACGCAATGGAGTACTTCCTCTTTTCGGTGTCCCAATAAATATCTACAACAAATTTGTCCCGAAGCGTTCTACTCTTCGGATTATTTCTCTAGGTCTAACTGATCAAGCCATCAAAAAAAAATCCCGTCATAATCCGAGAATTATCGACTATGGTGGTTGAGAATGGGTTCGGCTTAGTATGTTTTCGGGTGAGTTCCAACGTGCGTGAATTCTACGTGTTGGAATTTTGTGCAATAACAATAATTAAGGCAAACACTGGTCCTTCCGACATCAAATTTTTATTTTCTGATTCGTGATGGTCATTGTTATTCCTATTTCAGAAGGCATTATTGGGATTGGTGTGGTGAGAATTCTTTCTGGAACTCGTACAGGTTAGTATAAAATTGATAACAAAAGAAAAATCATTTACCTAATGGTCAAGTCCTTGGACTCAGAACCAAGTTTTTGTCCGGAATCCTGGCTTCTGTGTCCTCGGTTACTAGGTTTAATTCGCGGTACATTTCAATTTGGTTTTAAATCTCTATCTGATAGTCTCGATCTAATAATACTGCTTATATAGTCGGGGGTGTAGATCGATGAAGGGAGAGGGTGTGCGATTACTAGCAATGATGGATGGAATTGGTTATCATAGTAGAGAGTGTGTTGCACGAGTTACGTCATCTATCTGTATGTGGAATTTTGCGATCATGTTTGCGTGCATAGTATTCCAAAGTTGTGTGTATATATTTTCTTGCCTGGCGACCTTCGTTAGCAATTCTATGCGATGAGGGATCATCCGTATAATCAATAATTCCAAAGGTCAACTTTTATCCGAGAGTGAATTGTGATGGGTGATTTTCGCTCTACTAATTACTCGTGGAATCCTGGCACACCGATTTCTCGTCGGGGCATTCGACAGCTATTAACTAACCTTGACGATATCTATGCAATGATCACAATTTCTATCGTGGTTCTATTTGGCTAGCTATTTCAGATTTCCATGGTGGTAAGTTGAAATTTTTTGCGATTATTTCATCTCAATAATTTTTCCTTACTTAGGGGCAAATCATACCAGTGAAGCTCAGGGAAGTTGTAAGTATTATTTAGGCTGGATTTTTGTGGGTTTGGAATTTTATTATTTCAGGATTTGGATCTCTGTGTGGTTTATCCCTAAATGGTTTTATGAAAGAATCTAATGGAGATCCCCTTGCAACGTGAGCACAACAGAAGTCGGTTTATCTCCCTGCTAGTTACCCGGTTGGTCTAATCGAAACATCGGATTTTATCGTCGATTGGAAATTTATATTAATTCATTTATTTATATAAAATTCTAACTTGCTCTTGGGATCGAGTAATGAAATGTGGGAGGCTATCATGAATGCGGATTGAGCTATTTGTTCCTTTATAATATAGTAAGAATTTGTTCATCTTAATGTTCTTTTAGACGATTTCTAACATGATAATGAATGTATAAGTTACCTCGGGAAGTTTAAAAGTTAATCATTCATTAGCCTCTTGGAACTTTACGGATTTTAGGGCAACTGTTGTATCAATTCCATTCGTGCATAATCTGGGTTGAATCTAAATTATATTATTTTGGTATTTTGTTCTCTTTGGATTTAATGTTATTAAATGTAATTGTTGGTCATTGTATGTTTGTTAATTTTCATTATTTTTAATTCGGTTAACTGGTAATAATTATGAAAATTTCGTAAATAAAACTTGAATATCATTCTTGTTAACTGATTTATATTGGGGGATTACTCTCTAGGAGAGTATTTACCAGTTTTCCTAGTCAAGCTGAGCGGTATTTCTCGTCTTGATTTAGGGATTGTACATTAGATACACGTTTGGGTAAACTTGAATGTAGATGACATCTATGGGTTTTTTAATCTGCGGCTCCGGTTTTTTCTTAAGTGATTGTTAAGTTGGGTGAATTTTACCTAGCCAATTTCCCATGGCGTTAAAATTTTATATACTCTTGGGTTAACAATCAGGGCAATCGAGTCTAGTTATGAGGCGTTGTAAAGTTCTTCTGATTTAACAGCCTTTCCATAACTTTGGAAGTTTTCATAAAGCTGGGAATCTACTCGGATGGGGTACGGGTTAGTTCTCTTATGGGGTTTGTTGCAATCTTTATATTTTAATCTAAATTCTTTCTGGGTTTTCGTTAAAAAATCTTTTACGAGATCTATCATGTTTGGTCCTATTGCCTCTAGTTACTCTTATGATTGTTATTTTGGTGGAGCAGTATCCGAAATTGATGCCCTTAGGTGAATTTAATTAATAAGTGTTGGAGGCCTTATTAAAGTTATTATCATAGCAACGATTTATTTTGATTCCCCAGTCACCTTCCCTTGTTTGATCCTAGGCACACTTGTGTTTATATTATAATTAATTAGTGCCCACTGGACTACTCGTGTGGGGATTTTAAGCCGTGTGTGAATATTATTTTAAGTCAAGTTTACAGAAATTTAGAGATGAGGAAATAGCCAAAAGACCACTTCCTTACCCCTCTCTTCCCCTATACGGAATGATATTGACGTTCCGACCCCTGCGTTCCGCACACCGGAGTCTTCACGAGCACGAATCATTGGCGATATTCCACGCACTTACACTAATTCGAATAGTATGTTAGATTTTAATAACTTGTAGTGTGTCTTTGGCTGTGGGCCGGAAAAATATCGACAATATAAAACAAGGTTTGATATTATTTAAATATTTATTAAAATAAAAACATAAATTACTACTCCATTCCACATAAACAAAATATCATAAATATACCGCTCTCCCCACGCCGACACCCAAGCAGAGCTCCATTGAGGTTGCGAGGATGCGACGTGGAGAGAGTTGTTTAAATAAAAACTCTCACTTACATCGTGAAAATAATGTTGAAAAATGATTTCAAGTTTGAAAAACTGATTAAAATTGTGTAAAAATGAATCGGTATATATACCTATTGTACGACCCTAACCTTGAGTGTTCTTTTTGATTTAGTAAAACAAAATTTGACCTTGGAATTTTTCTGGTATATTCTAATCTTTAATTTTATTATTTTGAGATTTTATTTGACAATTTTTTTTCTTTAGATTTTTAATTGAATTATTTCTAATTCAAATTATATTATTTCATTTTCATGAAATTTCGCATTTTTTAATAACTTGTCAAATTTCGGTCAAAATAGTTGGGTTTTCGTGTTATGTTTATATTTATTTCGTGCGGATCTTGTTGCGCTTTGTTATTATTTTAATTTATTTTTGTGTTTATAATTTATTTTTAATTGTTTTCTTCCTCGCATTTTGATAGGGTTACTTGGTGTTTTAATAGGTTTGAATTTAAATCTGCATGTTGTATTTGCATGTGTGTTACCGATTCATTTAAACATTTACAAGGCCGTTTGTGTTCTGGCCCATCAGTAGTTAGTACCATTCTGCAGCATACCCCTCCATCTCCTCCATTGGAGACGAAATAATTACGTAATTAATCACTAATTATCTTGATTATATAATTACGCATTCACAATAATTAATTTTTATGTGCACATCATTTTTTTTGATAAATTTTGAATTGATTTTGGCATATTTTTTTGAACTTATTTTACCGGATTTTTTTTGAATTTATTTAGGCGCTTTAAATTTTTTGAAATGATTTTTAATTTTTATGTTGGTGGGTTTCTGGGTGTTGAGATTTTGAAACTATATGGTTGTTACCCAGACAACCCCATACAAATATCTTTCGCTTACCACTCGGCACCCGTTGCTAAGCAACGTTGGAACTGTTCGAGCGAGTGGATCGTCCGCAAAAAGTGAGCGCTATTGCTAATGCTATAATTGACCAAACGATCCATGGGTCCAACGAGCTGCCGATAGAATGCCTGTACTCGATTTCGATCTTTAGGTCCCATTGTTCTCATATCTCCTTCAAATGTTAATCCACACTGTTATATCATTTATTATTACGTCTATTCCCATAGTCCTTCTTATCGTTGTCCGTATTGATAATTTTTCTATGGCCTGTAAACCCTTCGTTATGTTAAGTATCATCACAGTATCTCTCTTACCCTTATTCCTATTATCACTACTATGTTCCCTATTATTGATACTAGCATTTTCATTGTAACTATTATATGTATTATTCTAATTCATTATGGCTGCGATTACTATTATTATTATCCTTATTATTACCATTACTATTATATATATATATATATATATATATATATATATATATATATATATATTATTGTTGAGCCAGAACACAAACGGCCTTGAAGATTGTTTAAATGAATACATGCAAATACAACATGTAGATTTAAAATCAGACCCATAAAACACCAACTAGCCATGCTAAAATATGAGAATGAAAACAATTAAATATAAAATCAAGAAACACAAAAATAAATTGAAATAATAACAAAGTGCAACAAGATCCGCACGAAATAAACATAAAAATAACACGAAAACATAAAAATTTGACCGAAATTTGACAATTTACCAAAAAATGTGAAAATCCATGAAAATGGAATAAAAATCAAATAATTTGAATTGGAAATAATTCAATTTAAAAGTTAAAAAGAAAATTGTCAAATTAAATTATAAAAATTATAAAATTAAGAATAGAATATACTAGAAAACCACAAGGTCAAATTTTGTTTTACTAAATCAAATTTAACACGCAAGGTTAGGGTCGTACAATAGGTACATATACCGATTTATTTCCACATAATTTTAAGCATCGTTAAAATCGGTTTTTAACCTTAAATCAGTTTTTGGAAAACTTGAATCGTTTTTTTAACTCTTAACCAGTGGAACTCGTAAACTTTGAAAATGTGAGTGAAGGAATGTTCAAAAACTCTTTCCACGTCACATCCTTGCAACCTCGAAGAAGCTCTGCTTTGACGTCGACGTGGGGAGAAAGTTATGATGTAAAACTAATGATTATGACATCTATGGTGTATTATATGAAAATAAATGTTTCAAACAACAATTGAATTCTATCCAAGTCGAAATTTTTCCGGCCCACAGACACTCACGCACCGCAAGACAATAAAATCAACACACAGTTCAGGCTGTGTAGGTGCAGTTTATCTGCCAATAGCCTGTGCCCGTGAAGGTTCCGGCGTGAATAACGCAGGGCCTAAACGTCAATAATATCCGTCATAGGGGAAATTGGGAGGAGGGAAGTAGTCTTTTGGCTGCTCTTCCACCGCCCATTTTCCTATAATTTCGACCAAATATTCAATTCACTTAACGGCTAAAATCATAAAACACTGAGTAGCTCGGTGAGCACTCTTAAAATTATAATATGAACACAATTATCCTAAGATCAAATTGAAAGGGAGGAAGTGGGGAAACGAAATCGGAAATCGTTATTATGTTTAAATATCTCTAGCTAAAATAAAATTATGATAACGTGTAATTAGAATTAACTACCCGAATATTTAACTGGCATAAATTTGAACCGCAGCTAAAGAAAATAATAAGAGGATAAACTATGAATGAAAACGATAAGGGCATAAACGATCCTCAGTTAGTAAACTCACCATCAGCTAGTCGTATTAAATAAATGGCGTAATTAATAGCATCACTATCGATGACACCTTTATTATCATTAGTTAACCAGTACACCTGTAATTTGAAACGTCTCCCAAAAAACTTAAATCATTCACCGCGCAACCAACCGACCCAAAATTTTTATAATTAACCCTAATCAAGTAATAGAAGAATAATATAATACCACTTACATAAACCGAACAAAAAACAAACCACCCTTTAAAGCCAACCCAATTTTATTAATAAATTACAGCACTCCACAAAAGGGTAGAAAAATTCACGAACCTGAGTTATTGTATATAAGGTCAGATTTTCCGTCGATAGAACCGGTCAGATTAGATTAAAAATACATTGCTAGCCGAATAAGAAATTTATTACGTCGCGAATTAACGTCACCGATTTTCATTTTCACCCCTGTAGAGACACAGTAATAGATCAAACGGAAAAGATGAATCATGAACGAACGACCAGCATATAATGATTGTATAAAAATTATTGAAATTAGCCACTAATCACTCATAAATGGCACCACGATGAATGAAAGGAGAAATATGTGAGAATCCTCAGGAAAACGAAGACTACGTCGGTGTCACTCTTCACTGAGGAAGTTCCAACAACCCATCTAATAATATCCGCCTGCAAATCACCCATATAAATGACTCCCATGAACGTATGTACGGCTCAAGAACTCCAAACCGGGTTAGATTAGAGAACTGATCCGAATTTTTTTGGAACCGCGTCGCCGAAAATGTGTTCAAAATCCCATATACAATTCTATACATGTATATAAATTTGTTTGTTTAGTTTCATGAATTCTCGTACAAAATGCTAATACCATTCATTTTTAATAGATTCATGGGTGGAAGAATCTCGAATCACGATGAAATTCCCATCTCACGCCACCGCCAGATGCAGACAGGCGATGTAGGATGCGGGATACTTGATTTCCCCAGTAAGAGAATCGAGGTTCGGGATGCAAGGAGAAACGAAGGACGTCGAACTGCCATATGTGGCAATTAAACGAGAGCCTGGACGAAATCCGGCTTGTGAACTCCGAAGTCAGGCTGAAGAACTTTTGGCACGCGTAAAAGCCCATCAAAGGAGGACTAACAAACAAGTAGAAAGAGCTCGCCGACAATTAGAACAAATGAATGAAGATATTGCGGCTGGTCTGATTCCGAGCACGGATGGGTATGCCCTTTCTTACGGCATCTCATTCGAGCTCGATGATCCTCGAGTGAACCGACCGATTCCGACTATGACCATATCCATGCCGAAGAAAGTCCTTCCAAGAGAGATGAGGTCAGAAGTGGGAGAATATAGACCAGAGTGGGATCATTCCTACACTCAAAGAACAGCAAGACCAAGTTCGAAAAACCGTTATTCACGGTCACGTTACAACTAAATGTTTGCAAAATAAATTATTCGGAGTTCAGTGTTTCATGCTTACGTCTACCCCCCCCCCCCACCATGAAATGTTTTTCACACGTCATACAACTTTTAAGTAGTTTTAACGCGTTCGAAATACTAAATCAACGATAAATTCATTTTATAATAGTCAAAGGAATCTATTAATGACCAATTTATTGTAGAGATGGATTCTAGTATGGCATTAAATACAGCTCTCAAAAATGCCCGAAAGGAGAATTCCGACCTCCACAGACAAATGCTACAATTAACCAGGGAAATCTATCATGTAGTTACATTTCTATTTTTAAAACGGAATTTCTTGTTTAAATCAATAATTTTTAGAGTTTGAGATTTTAAAGAAAAGGGATGCGAATTTCATATTTTAGATAATATTTTCAATTAAAAACCTATTATTGGGATCCCATACATATGCTACTCGACTGATATACTCCTGAAATAACTAAAATAAACTAAAAACTCGAAATTGTTGGAATGTTCGTTTGAAATCATTTAAAACTTTCTATAAACAACACTTTTAAAACAAAATATAGCGAGCAAGGAGTCGATATTATTTAAATTAATAACAGAAAGACCTATAATTAAAATGAGCATGAATCCATTCTATGGTAGCTCTTGAACCCAAAGGTTTTCTAGGGTATTAGCAATGATGGTAGTATGGCTCACCGTTTACTAAGAACCGCTCATTGGGATACATTTACAACGTCATTTTGACGGGTATCCAATGGTTATATCTCTTGTGAGCACATCTGATGGGAATCCCTTGCAAGTGACCGCGAAAATCCTATATCTTTTACCCATCAGGTGCCCAGCACTATCAAGAAACTATTAATCATTGAAGCCCAATCAATTGTTGTATTTTCTCTGAATAAAAATTTATTGCTTTGTTTACATTCTTATATGCGGTTTATTGAAGTTATTTTGTAAAACTTAATAGTTTTGTTAAAAAACTTTGAAATTTTTACTATTTTTTTATTATTTTTAATTACATCCAACAATGAACAATTATTAAAAGTTATTTTCAAAGATGAATGTCAACCTTTTCATTTTCATATACCTCTAAATAAATTTATTGTGAACAACTAAAAAAATTAATTAAATTTATTTTTACACATTTTCTATTCTTTTCACTCCAATTCTTTTGTTTTACTGAATGATAAATTAATTAGTAAGTATAAGTGGTTGTAATTGTTAGTAAAAAGAAACGTGATTAGAAAAATATTCTTAAATTAATTTCACAAAACATATATTACTTTCACAGTACTTGAAATTATTAGATTTTTAAGTTTCTAAACATCATTGAATAAAGTTAATAGTTAAAATAATTATCATCTACCACATTTCTAGAAATTAAATGATTATCGACCAACCACAAAATAAGTTGAATTTCTAACAAAACTTAAAAAACTACATGGAAGAAGTACTTATTGATAGATACCGATAAAATCTACTAAAAATCCAAATATATATGTTTAATTGTTGTAAAATATTTTTTTTGTAAAAATAAGACGTCCTTAAATTATCGCTATATTTTGTTTTAAAAGTGTTGTTTATAGAAAGTTTTAAATGATTTCAAACGAACATTCCAACAATTTCGAGTTTTTTAGTTTATTTTAGTTATTTCAGGAGTAGATCAGTCGAGTAGCATATGTATGGGATCCCAATAATAGGTTTTTAATTGAAAATATTATCTAAAATATGAAATTCGCATCCCTTTTCTTAAAAATCTCAAACTCTAAAAACTATTGATTTAAACAAGAAATTCCGTTTTAAAAATAGAACGGAATTTCTCGATTCCGCACACTATCTCAGGGTGAGTGATTTGAAATAAATTTCTTTGCATAAATTATTGATTTTTTTTTAAATTTCAGGATTTCCCGGATTTTCGAAATTTCCCCTTTTCGTTTGGAATTTTTAGAGAAGGTATCCCAGATTGCGATCAAAACAGGTTGTGGATATTTGTATTTTGTAAATAAATATGTTTTTTTTAATTTCTTTTTTTTATTTAATTAACCTCTTTTTATCATATAAATAGGTAAAATGAAATTTATATAATGGTAATTTTTTATGAGAACACGATTTCCCTGATTTTTTCTAGCAATTTATTTTGAGTAAAAATATAAAAGCAAAAAATTTTGTTTTTTCATTGATCATTTATATAAAAGTTTGTTTATAGAAAATTTATTAATAGATTCTTTTATTGTAGATTTCTTTCACTTTCTTCGTTTTCATCAGATAATTGCCCGCCTGCTCTCCTTTATTGTCTCATACTCCAGCGAATGAACATTAATAATAATAATTAATATTGAATAAAATAAAAAAATAAAAAATATTAAAATTAAAATTATGTAGCATAATAAGTCTTTTTGACTCTCAAGGCAATATGCTGAATATTAATAACGATAATTAGTATTAAATGAGCATAAGAGAAAAATTAAAATTAAATATTTATGTAATATAATAGTTTCTTTTGAGTTCTAAAGCAAACTCTCTTTCCTCGTAAGTTTGAAAATCATCTACAATAGAAAACATATTATCTACATATTTTCAAGATATTTAATTTTATTATTACATTTATTGAAATCAGAATAATCTGCTTGCATTTTTCGTTTACTTATTTTATCTTTCTTTCCTTTACTTTTCTTCTCTTTCATAATGGATACCTTCTCTTTTCTTTTAACCAAATCTTTAAGAATAAATTTTCGTCTCTCAGACTTTCACTAGTCATAGTCATTGAATTTGGTTAATCCTTTCCCATGATCAGCCACGCTCCACTGAGGGTCTGGCGTTGGGGTTCTTGTAGAGGAGAACTACCATTCACTACTGGTACCTCCCACACCGAAGTACTAGCTTTAAACTAGTTGGTTAAATTCTTCATTTTATTTTCTTGTATGCATGTGATCGTAGGATAATTAATAAATAATAATGGTGGATGTGTTGGGCTCAGAGCCAAAATTAAAACAAAAAATAGGAACAAATTAAAACAAAAACGAAAATGATGAAATAAGTCACTGTACATACGCACGCACCGCAAGAAGATACCAAAAATAAATGAAAAACATATTAATTAAAACAAAGTAAAAATATACCAAAATTAAATAAAAACAAATAATTAATTAAAATCATAAAAAGCACACAGCAGCAGATAGAAACATATGAAAAATAAAATAAACTGCCAAAACCTTGCAAAATAAGGTTTAGAAAAAACACAGGCAGAAGAGGCGACCAGAAAAACAGAATATTGGGGCTAAAAAGTAATGTTACAAGAAAATGATAATAAAAATAAAATACAACAATAAAACATTTATATATCAAAAAATAGAGAAAAATGCATAAAAAATAATAAAAATAATTTAAAATTAATAAAATAATTAAAAAGCCCTAAAAATTGCGAAAAATTGCTCATTGGTCGCACACAGACACAAAAACAGTATATAAACAGTGACAAATTTCATTATTTTAATCACTCTTACATTTTTACAAAAATCACTTTTTGCAACATTACAAAATCACTTTTCAACTTCAAAATTTTCACTCTACGATTCTACGAATTTTTGAAATCTTCAATAAATCATTTGTATTTTTTCGAATTTTGGAATCTGAAGTAAGGAACTTTGTATGATTTTTATGCTTTTGGGTTTATAAGTCAAAGTAATTTTATGTAATAATAATGTTTATAATGTCTTAATTTACTTTAATCCATTTTTATATGCATGTATATTTCTAATATATTTCGAGGTCCCTTTAAAATCATATATATTTACAGTATTTCAATAGCTCTCGATTGGGCAGATCCCGGTCCGGCTGGTGGATTAAGTTCCCTAGTTGTGATTGTGAGTCGCGCCTTATCGAAACCTCAGTCTGTCCACAACAGGGTCTGGCAAAATGGCACAGGACATCCCCCGCAGGGCATCGTTGAACTACTTGCAACGGCTGATGGAAACGTCGGTCGAGGCGAGCAGAAAATAAAATCAAGGGAAGGGCGACTTCAGTTAGGGGAAATAGGAAAGATCGTGTGGCGATCTCGTAGGATTTCATTTTAAAACCTCGAATTAAAAGACGAGAAAATCAGGGCAGGAGTGATAGGAATAGGTAAAAGAGAAAAGCAATAGAATAACGTCAAAAAGAATCGATCAAATAATAAAAGTGTCAGATATTTTTATTCGCTACAACACCGAACATAAAAGAGATAATAAATACAATTTACCATCATTCGGCTAAATAGTTATTTTCACTAAAATTTCACGCAGTAAGGATCTCCATGACATCACAACACGCATAATTTTCATAGATTGCTATCTGGAAAATGAAAATTGTCCTCATAAACTAATTCTTTGACTAAATGTTGAGATAGAGAATACAAAATAGAAATCGATAATAGTTCCCCAATGATTATCATAGTGAGTATTTAGGTTCCATCCATGCCACGATTGAGTTCTTTCGAGGAAATAATTCCAGTAACAACTAAATCCAGTTATGTAGTCATAATAGACGAAGAAATCCCAACGTGAATTAGATGTCCATGACGATATCGACTAGTCCTTTTGGCTAGTTAGCTAGACGCCTAAAATCTTTAGTTTGAAATTTATCCATATAGCAAGAGCAACTCCACTATTAAAACTTAGTCAAAGGAATAATTCACTGAATATTAATGTAACGATTAGTGTGTACGATCGATAATTTTCCAACCCCACATTAAGTCGATCGGTAACAAATATTGAAGTTCTGACGTACTATAAAAGTCCACACACATAGATAGACTGGTTAATATTAATAACTCCAATATGACTAACCACTAAAATATTGATTAGCGTAACAGTAATTGTAACAGAATCGATAAGTAGTGCTATTGCAGACATTAGCACCGACAAGTATGCGACTCTCTTCACTATAACATAACGAAGAGTCACTCTGAGAAGTAATATCACTGATACCGATACTGCATTGTATTAGCATAGTCATTTCCGATAATAGTCTGCATTCAGTAATCGTGTTATTAATATTCTTATTATTAATCGATGCGGCTATTATCATTATTATTATTATTATTATTGTTATTAATAATATTGTTGTTATTATTTCATCATTAATTAATGTTGGTATTACTATCTTAGTATCATTTTTGTTATTGTTATTAATTAAATGTTAGTACTAGTATTGTTATATTCGTTACTATTATTAATATTTTAATGTACCCGTTACCTTTATTATTAGTATTTCTATGATGGTTTTAACTAATAACATAAATGCTATTATTAATATTCTTGTCGTTATTATTATTAATGTTACTATTACTAATATATCTTAAGCACGACATTAATGTCATTAGGACTATTATTACAAATACTAAGGTTACTATCATTAGTATCCTTTACTATTAAGGGTATCGTTATTACTATTACGTTCATCCCTATTATCCTTATTATAGGTATTATTAGGATTGTTATTCATATCACTGTCATAGTTAAGTTCATCTTTATCAGTAATATTATTCTTCTCATTATTATTACTAACATTAGAAAAACTGTCATTAAGACCATTAATATGAAGGTTGTATAGGATATAATTATGATCATTCTTAATACTATTGACAATTTCCGTAACATAAATTTCCTTATAGATGTCCGTGAAATTAATCATCAATACTGCGGTATCACTATCGATAAGACTCTAATCACTACAATCCCTTTCTAATTAGTTCAACCACCCTGGATGACTCCTCAATACAACTACGATAGAATAGGAGCACTATGATCACTAACGCTACTAATATCAACCCGACATCTATTACTTGTCATTATTGAGCCCCTCATCTTGACTGGATTTCCCCATCTTAGTTTTCGTTGTTTCCTTAACTAGAATAACATCCCCTTCTATCTTCTTTAAGCTATAAACATCATATCTATGGCAAATCCAACAGGACTCCCAAGGATTCCCCGTCTCTCCCCATCAATTATTGCGACCCGCCAGAGGCTGGAGCAACTAGAAAGAGACCACGAGGCTCTCCAGAGTAAGTACCGAAAGTTGAAAGGGACTTGGACCTCACCCGATGCGGCCAAGAAATTGTACCAGAAAATCACTCGCTTGTCTCGGGCTAGAGACGAGTTGATCACTGAATCTCGCAGTCAGCGAGTATTGATAAAGGAGCAAAGTACGACGCTCAGGCAGATATTCACCGACGCCGAACTTCGGGCTCGCGTGCCTGGAAGTATCTGGACTCGAAGCCTGAACATCATACCGGCGCAACATCTCCCCTTAGAAATAACTCGTTTTGCTCATTCAGCACCAGCCCCCCCTTAAATCGTTGAACACCCGCGAATCTCTGTGGCCGAACCAAATCCAGGAGCGACCCGACGACGACCCAATCGAAACCGCCGTCGTCGCAAGCGCCGCCGAGCAGAGGTAAACCTGCTCAGAGCAACTAAACCGATCAGTGCCCCTTATCGAATAGACGATCTGCCACCCCCATATCAGGAATTCGAATTTCCATATTTCGACCCGATGTGATCTATGCACCCTCCATGACTATTCGCTTACCTCCTCGATCCATCTATATCAACCTGATGAACGACGGAAATGAAGCTCCCTCTTTAAATCGTGCTCTAGACCGGTTGAGCCTAGATGTAAACGAGATTGCGGCTCTCACGGGCTCCGTACCAATGAGTCATCCTCAAATCGATGAGCCTGGACCCTCCACCCGTGTGGAGCTCAATATCAATGTAAATCCTCCTCCCTACCGTCCAGCAAAGCGCCAACATCTACCAACCGATATTGACGCGGACGAGAAAAGTCGAACGTATCAGAACTACCTATCTCCTCGTGAAAATTACTCGAACTCTGATTTCAAAGTGAAGGATGTTTTTGGTATTGTGCTAATCGAGGGATGATGTATAGACTGTCTTTTTTCTCGCCTTATTGTTTTTTTCTAAATGTTGCGTAAAACTTTAACTGTGTTAATAAAATATTGTAGTGTTTATTTTCCTTTAGTTCGAGCATGAGTATCTAGAGTAAAGATGGTAAAGTGATGGCGACGGCTTGATAGTGAATCATAAGGAAAGGTTTAGTATGAAAAATGTATAAACGAAATCTCACAATTCTCAACTCAGAAGGGAGAGACGTCAAGGGTTCAGTGATAGGATAATTGTAGGTTAAAGTGCGTAAGTCCTTCTATCGGCAGCAAATGACCGGGAAAGCGAAGGTCCTTCGAGGAGTAGCACTAGTAATAGCACTCACCTGCTCGAACGGCATTCGGCTGTTGCGTACAGTACCAACATGATTTCGGTCATGGGTACGTAACGGTTTATCCAAATCGTGCGGTGTATTGGGAAAAGATGACCCTAGAGTGTAGGAGTGATAGGCACACCACCACGACATGAATTAATTGGCAATTAAGTTTTCCCATACAACCAACAGATGAAATAACATTCAAAATTTTAAAAATGTTTTTTGAAAAATAGTGAGTTTTGGAATCAATAATAATTGTCAAGCCTAATAATAATAACAATAATAATAATATCAAATGCAATAATTAATCCTGATTAATATTTCATTATTACTTTTCTTGAGTGATGGAAAATATTGGTCACGAGGCATCTCGTATAGGTCAAATACCATGGAAGCGAAGCTTCCCTGGGACTTGATCGATACGAGAAAAAATCATTCTATTTTATTTTTCATTAATATTGGTTTAATACTAATTAAATTGATGAAAATTAAAAAAAACTAAATATAATTCAAATCATATTATTCGACTAAGAAAAAATATTTCAATACATATTTTTGTTTTCAGACTTAAATACTACAGGTGATAAAAAATTCAGCATAATGGTACCATTCCTATATCTCTTGTACATATAAAAATAATGATAAAATAATGATATTATAAATAATGATAATGTTGAGGTCTGTAAATTAAAATTAAAAATTTAAATAAAATTTAGGATAATAATTCAAATGGAAAGTAAGCGAAGAAAAAAGGCAAATAAAAGCGGGATCGTGCACAGAATTAATAGTAAATGAAAGTGCGATGGAAACAGTATTAGAAAATGCAAAAAGCAATTACGAAAGGCGAGAATCCGGAAATCCGAGAAAAATCAATAAATGGAAAAATCATCGAAATCGAATGGGAAAAACGGGACAGTTATAGATTAGCTAATGGTCAACAAGATGACGGTTAGGGATTTATCAGAAAAGGGTTAGAAAGGGTTGAAAAACATTCAAATGTATGAAAACAGAAAACGTTAATTAATTAATTAATTGGCTAATGGAAAACCCGAGCTAATGGGAAACCCGAGCCAATGGAGAACCCGAGAGATGAAGGAAACCCGAGCTGGGTAAACAAGAAGAAAGGCAAACAAAAGGAAGATTTGGGCCCATTAGCTTGACACAATGATTAATGGGAAAAGAGTAAGGATAAGATAGCGCGCGTAGGAAGATCGGTAGGGCCATTAATTATCTGGATTCGTTGGACCATTATGGATGACAGCCGAAGCAAACACGTAGGAGAAAATGTCAAACGAAAGATTGGCTCGGCAATAACCATTTGTCATCCTGATTTCGAGGAGTATATAAGCAAAGGGAAAATCAGAGAAAATCGGCATTCTGCCTCAGCTAGGGTTCGAAGAATCAGACTGTAGGAAAAGTGATAAACGAATTAGGGAAGTAGGGAAAAGAAGAAATAGAATTAAGAATACGGAAAGGCGAAAAGGGATCAAACCAAACAGAAACCGAGGAAAACGAGAGTCAACAGAACTAAAGGATCAAAAGGTGAATATTGTTTGTTTGCAAAGCATCAACGCCGAGCAGAGAATCGTATAAACTTTGACTGGTCATTGTAGCGTGATAATAAATTGTGAACCTGTTGTTTTAATATACGTTGGGTCGTTCATTGTTTTAATTTAAAAAACACCAGGAGTCAGAGAGAACCGACTTGAAATAATCCAAAACCCAACAATAATAATAAAAACTTTTCTTACTCTGAAATAGAAAATTTTTTTTTTAACAATTTCTTGAAAAAATGGCATTAAATTGTGTCGATTTGGCATCGACTTATATAAGGGGGTTTTACACGCATGTTTTTTGATGCGATAAAACAAAAGGGGGGAAAAGGGGAAATTATTGAGAGAAATTTTTATTTTTAAGTGGGTTAAGTTGGTTGAATATCGGTGTTCAAAGGGTAAATATTATTTAAATAGGGAATTTTAATGAATAAATAAATTATTCAATGTCTTGTATGTATATAGTGAGTTGTGCAGTACTCAGTCATTTGTACACAGCACCTAGTGATTGTTGTTCAGTTATTAATCAATGAATTCAGAAGTTGATACCAAGTAAACTTAACAATGGATTTGGTTTCAATGAATTTGATTAATTGTTGCTTGATAACAACTGGGTTTTCAAGTTGTATTTAAACTTGAAAATAAAATTAAAAAATAATTCAATTCATTAAAATAAATAATTTTTTAAAAATTTCATTCATTAAAACAAATAAATAAAAATTTCATTCAATAAAAAATGCAAGGAAAGAAAGAGCTAGCCCGAAATCGCCTTTAGAATGTAGTACACAATCAATTTAGCTGTAATAAAT
This sequence comes from Schmidtea mediterranea, assembly GCA_022537955.1. NCBI lineage: Eukaryota > Metazoa > Platyhelminthes > Tricladida > Dugesiidae > Schmidtea > Schmidtea mediterranea. The sequence goes on from CM039681.1 coordinate 92,701,888, forward strand.
AATTTATGATGACACGAATCAAAATTCAAAAATGTATTTTGCTGTTTATCTTTTCGCCGATGAGTTTTTAAAATAAGATTAACTAAAATTAGAAAGTGACCGGAAGAATGTTTACTTAAGCGGAATGAGATGGAACCAATCGACGATTAGGCGAGCATCGTCATTCTATCGGAAACTTGCTGGTCCAGAACAGTCTTGACAACAAAGCTCACTTTTGGCGGACGTACAACCCAATGTTACAGTACCAACGTTACTCAGCAACGGGTAACAAGTGATCAGAATGACAGCCCATATGCATGGACTACTCAAGGTCAAGTTACTCACCATGTAGTAACCTACAATAATACTGAATAAACAACTTAGGAAATTATATCGGAATATTTACCAAATAAATTTTTAATTAAGTCATTATGGAAAAAGAGAATATAAATGATATCGAATGATTAACTGTTATTCTGTTTTCGATATTCAGTTAAACAAAAAGCGATATATATATATATATATATATATATATATATGCTAATGTTTTAAAAATTTCACAATGGGAAATCTTTAATTAAATGAAAACAAAAAAAGAAAAGTCGCTATCTTCAAAAATATTTTATCAAATGTTATTTATTGAAAGATAAAATCACACCAGTTATTATAGAGAAACTAACTAGGCTCTTGATAAATTCTTGTCTAAAATAGGAATTAGTATCAGTAGTGCACAAAATAAAACAATCACACATTTCAAAAGGCGTTGCAATTGAAGTTCGACTAAATCATATAAATAACATCACACATCATTCTAATAAATATAGCGAGTTCCTGGAATGAAATACGTTTCTTTCCATATGTTACTTTGACCCATATTTTGCGTTTTCCTTTTACATTGTGCACACCGAGTGTATTTGTCGCATTGTTCATGGAGCAATGTGCTGTCAGGCATTGAAATTTTCAATCTTTCAATTAGATCTCTTTCTTTCTTTTCTTCTTTTGCTTTTTCCCATTCACTTTCCAATCTTATGCGATTCTGTAAAGCTCTCTGATAACGCCTTGCTCTATCTTCAATCAAACTGAAAACAACATAACATTTGAATTTTTAAAAATTGTAAATATTTTACTAAAAAATTATAATTTTTTAAGAATTTTATTAAGAAATCTATCTAAATTCTAGTGAATTTAACTTATATGTTTTTACAAATATTGATTACTGTGGATAAACTAAGCTTGGAATAATTTATTTTATATATTTTCATTGTGACAAAAGATCAAAAATAAATTTCATATAACACAAATTATTGGATTTGGTTTTATCAATCGCATTTATTTTTTATAGAAATAAAACGGGATAATAATACACAAGAATGCTCAACAATCGAATCAATGCGGTCATCTCTAATAGCAAGAAAGAAAATGGAGATAATTCCTAAAGTAAGAATTCATTAGAGCAGCAGTCCCAACCCCAGGACTACTGCTTGGGGACTAAATGGTACCGGGCTACCATGAAATATTAAATTATTTCCATTTTATTTAATGTGGTGTATTTCTCAGGATTTTGATTATTTATACCTTTATAACAGAAGAAATCTTGTAACTATTTTAAATTAGTTTATTTGTTTATCAAACATTTCAAGATTATGAATTAAAAATAATAATTTTTCAAAAAAATTCCAAAACGTTATTTTTATTTTGTTGAGAAATTAACATAGTTCTGTATATGGTCAGACAGGTTTAGATTTCAACGCGGAAAAACTTACTTTAAAAATTTCATTTGATCAAATCGTCTGATTCAACATTTATGTTGTAGATAAAACAAATTTTGTAGTAAAATACACAGTATATGAAAATAAAATAATGAATAGGATATGTGTAGTTACATATTGGATACCCCACGGATTCAAGAACTTAGCGTAATGAAATTCATGAAATTTAGGGGGTTGCTTTTTCATTGATAACTTATCAAATGTTAGAAATGTGGTTTTTGGGCGAAATGTAAGCATTATATGTGGGATTTTATTGAATTTTTACGATTGATAGTTTTTGAGCCGAAGAAAACATTTTTGATTATGCTTTAAGCCCTCCAGTCAAACAAAACTTAACTTGCAAGCGATTTGAATGTAAATACTATGATTTTTTGGATCTTTAACGTTAAAAATAAAATGAGCAATTTGGTGCCAGACATGTGTTACGGAACAATTAAATAACAATATTTAAGGACAGTGAGATGGCTAATTCCTTTTTCTGACTTTAGTTCCGCATCACTAATTACAGCCTCAAAAACGGTCTCACTATAGCGGTCAACACATACTGTAAAAAAAACTCACTAAAGTAAGGCTGGTCAAGACCCTTTCACTGTAGTCAGATCGATCAATGCGCTTTTACTATTGTCAGACTAGTCAATACTCCTTTAATATTGTTAGATCAGTCAATATCATTTTACTATTGTCAGACTTTTACTATAGTGTGAAAGTTTACTATAGACTTATCCTTGCCCTTATTATCAGTTCAGTGGAAAAAAAATTGTTGGCATCGAGTAGAGCCAACGTACTAAAAAGTCACTAAATTTATCCGATTTTGTATTTAAAGAAGTCAAAAATGAAGGACACATTTTATCAGCAGCACGAAGTATATTGAAATGAAGTGCCATGCAAAGCCATTATTTAGAATTGGATTAAAGAGTTTTCCTCTTGCAAGAACGATGTTTTTGTTCAAGAATAAAATGAATAAAGCCGGAAAATTGGCGTGGAAAAATTCAAAAAATTGAAAAATAATTTGAACGAAGAGAGACAAATTACTAACAGAGAACTGTCAATTAGACTTAATGCAAGAAAGAAGACTGTGTAGATTCTACATTTTGTAATCAAAAAACTATGCAGTCAATTCGTCACTTATTTCTTGACAGCAAAGATGCTTGAAAATCGTATGTAAGTATATCCAGACAATTTAGCCATCATTCCAGTTCTTGGCAGGATTTTTTAAAGAATATTATGATAGAAACGTGACACAGTTCAGTATTTATGTTCAATATAGTAAACCTGAGTCTTGTGATTGGATGTTTTCAGAGGAAAAGCCACTAAACTACTTCGTTGAGTTACATCTCAACAAAAATGTCTCATGATAAGTGTTTTGGGATGAAAAATTATGATCAAGACCGACTCTAGACTGGGAATCATCGATTTTCACTATTACTACACTGATTAGTGACGTTACGAAGTTGCGACGGAAGCCTAGCAATATCGAGGAGAGAATGAAAGCAGCATTTGATGGTGTTTTTCTCACATCTTAATCCTTCCCCGAACATAGCTATTTACACTCAGGAACTGTGTTGTTGATCATATGGTTCTTGACTGTCGAAGGAAGTTAAAGGGACAAGGTGGAGCCAGACAGCTAATCAGAATGAAATACATTATTAAAGAAATGATTGGAGACTCCTTGTACCAGATCAATAACCCTTTTAGCTACGAAAGCTGCAAACTTGTAGGTCTTGATTTTACCTCAGCAATGGATGAATACACCATCTAAAGTATTGTACACACCATCTACAAACCTGAACTCCAAGAACTGACAGTTCCAATCAATTGTGATTGATGAACTAACTTACCCTTGGAGTGATAGTGACTTCGAGGCGGCTCTTTGTTGGATGAATTGGAATATCAGACGCAACTATGCCTCTGACACAGTCTTTGGGAAGTTCAAGAGAAATCTGGTAAATCTGCAACGCTTAGAAAGATTAAAGAATTTATTAATCATGAGGTTTTGTATGGTGGAAAAGTTTTTTACTCTAATGGTTTGAGTTTCAAGGATATGTCTTCGGAGCTATATGGAATTATAAACCTTGAGTATGCTGAGAAATGGTTCAAAATAAAGTGCCGGTGGTATATTGTTGCTCTAATTGGTGAAAGTAGTACTGCAGCCGACTTGATACAGCCTGATATCCTAACTGATGCACAATATATATTTCTAAACAAAGCTAGGAATAATATATTAAAACTTGATTACTCACCAAACAGATTACAAGCCAAATCTGATATACTGGGAAGGCAGTGTGGGCCCCATCCGGAGATCAGACACGTGTGTTTAATCTTAGTAAGAAGAAAAGCAATGCCAAGAGAAATAAGAATACTAGAGTGCTCGAGGATGTGATAGAGTTTCTTTATGAAACTGGTTTTCAGGTGAATGTTGAGAGACCGCCTGAGGGGATCAAGACTAGACTGATGCCTGATCTCCTAATAATATCAAACAGGAACAAATTAATACACGTGGTAAATATCAAGGTCAGATACGAATCCATAATCAACTTTAACTACGCAAGATCCGATAACTAAAATAAATATAAGGATATTGCTATGGCAATTGGACACCACTATAAATGTGCCACTACGAGCATAGCCTTGGTTGTTGGTACCCTCAGATCATGGGATGTGGAAAACAATCCAATTATGAAAAAAATTGGATTGACGGAGAAGGTACTAAAGAATCTTGGTAAGAATGCTTTGGTTGCTGCTGTAAGGGCCAGCTACCACATTTACCTTGAACACATCTCCATTTGTTGACTGGCGCTGAAATCTTGCAATACAGACATTGCATCTGTTGATTGATGTTGTAAGTATATTAAATCAGAATTTTTGCGAAGAATTTAGAAGTTTCACTACTTATGTCCATGAATAAAACTTCTTTTTTTCAATACCTCTACGTCTTGCACGACAATGCACCAGTTCACAAAGCTCACAAACTCGTCCCGGTCTCACATGAATTTTTTCGTGTCTAATCACTCGAAGAAATATTTGAGAGGGCAAGTAATTGAATCCAGATAGGATCTAAGGAGACTATTGCAACAGGATCTATATGTTTGTGTATGTGTTCAAGGACGTTCCATCCACACCCCTTACCATACTCATTTTTAATAATTTAATTCATACACAAGCAGATGGAAAATTAAAATGAAATTACTCATGTTTAACTTTGTCGAGTACTTTTTCTTCGTGAATCTGTTCTTGTAATTTACTCATCAACATTTCCTTCTTTTTCTGTTCAGCGCATTCCATTTGGTTTTTTAAAATGTCTTGTGCTTTCATTCGTTTTTCAATCAATTTTTCTTGGGTCACATCATTCTTACCAAATACTGGTTCCTCTGAATCTGGTTCGAGTTTCGGTAATGGTAAAGATTTGGAGGTCACCTATGACAGATTGAGATATTTCTCCAGTTAAATAGTTTACTTGAGTATCCAGAGCTTTCTTATAAAGATCTTTTGATTTTTCTTTGTCTTTTAAATACTGATCTCTTTGTTTAGCTAGATCTTCTGCTAATTGCATTTGCTCTAATCTCTCCATAAAAGCTTCGTCTTCCTCATTTTTTTTCCGTGTTGTAACTTTTCTATCTACTTGTTTTCCAAGTTCCGAACTAAAAATAATAATATAATATGAAAGTATTTGAAAGTATATTTACCTCAGTTGAGTTTGTTTAATAAATTTAGGTGGTGTAAGTGGCCTTTTTTCAAATAAATATGATCGATACATATTTGGATCTTTTGCTTTTTGTTGTGACTTTATAGCTTCTGCCACTCCCGCATTGAATGCTGAAATCTTTTGGCTGTCATATTTTTTTGAAAGTAAAGTATCCTAAATAATGTGACATTCAAAATGCGAATTGAAAAAGGATTTGTATTGTCAAAATTTTAAAAATATGCTAAATAAAAATATTTTTAATACATCCTTCATATAGTTTTATATTTTATTAAGGTTCTACTGCAATTTAGATCATCTACGTCTGTTGTCAGCGAAAACTCTTCTTTAATCAGTAAGAATAACAAAATATCGCCCAAATTTGTTACAATATAAGTTTACCGTTTTATATTTTTAACACATAACTTGAACTCCAAGGCTTTGGGTCACTTAAACCGTTTATAACTAAAGGTCATTAATATTTTCTTCGAAAAAAAAATCTTGTGGATGTCAGATGAGGCCCCCTAATGAAGTTCATGAGTGCCCTTTACGTGTGTTGAGTTATAATTTTATTTGGTTCGACAGAACTGTTTTCTATGACTCCACGTGCTCTTTAAATGATACTGGAATAACTCAATACAGGAAAAATTTTATTCGATACCAACAATTTCACAAGGATTCAAATGTTACTTTTACAATATTGACAGAAATCCCCACGGGAAGCCGCCCTTTCAATTAACTACTAAAATATACTTGACAAGTCTGATTAGTTTTCTTTCCCGATCTCACGAATCTTTTTCAACTTTCTTTTAATTGCAATTTTTTAAAACTATTTTGTGTCTGTGTTGTTAATTTGAGATTCCCTTATATAGGAAATCTCTCCTTAAACAACTAATCCGATTGACGGCAATTTACATTGGACTCCCGGGAAACTATTTAAACAATTTACTTTCATCTTTCGGCCGAATCGGCTGTTCCCTAGGAGAAGACTGCGAAATAAATCACATTAGGGAATAAATAGTTCCCTTCGTATTAAATTTATCCAAATCGGAGAATTTCTCCCTAATTAAATTTATTTGTTTTCATCATTTTAATTAATAACTTAATTTGTATTTTCTTAATAACTTTTTCTATGGGTCTCAAATTAATTATATATTATTATTTTCGTACTCGTCTCGTCAGTTGGCATCGACACATACCAATTTCCCCCGGAAAATATTGATTTTAATTATTTGATTATTTTTAATTAATTATTTTATTTTCCCAAATTTTTATTTATTATACTTTTTTTTGAAAATCACCTAACCCCAACACATGATAGTAAAGTGACAGTATGGTGTGCTGTTTCATTACATGGAATCTTCGGAGCTTATTTTTTGAAAATGAACAGGGGATAACAGTAACTGATAATGTGGATCGTTACGTAGAGATGTTACAATCTTTCTTTATACCTGATTTGAAAATCTTTCCACACGTTCAAGAAACCTGGTTTTAACAGAATTTAAAAACATCACACACTGCACGGCAATCAATGGAAGCTGTGCGAGAATTGTGCGTTAACTGTGTGATCTCAAGATTCGGTAAATGTTCCCTGGCCGCCTAGATAACCAGATTGATCCGTTTGTGAGTTTTTCTTGTGACGCTATCTCAAGAGTAAAGTGTATATAACTCTACCAAGAATTCTAGATGAGTTAAAACACCGAATTCGAGATGAAATTCACAGTCTCCCATCTGAGACATTGCGGCGGTCAATAAAGAATCTCAACTGCATATTTCAAGAATGCATTCGTACAGGAGGATGGCATTTAAAGACGTAATTTTTAAAAAATGATAAATTCCATCAATGTTTCTTAAATGGCAAATTTTAAGGTTTCAATTACTTTGAATAAAATTTTTTTCTTCTATCACTCTTGGTTTTATTGGATTGTTGAAAAGTTCCGGTTTTTTTGTGTCACCCTGTATTTCAAATTTTGTAAACCTGAATATTTATTTATTTGTAATTTAAAAAAATAAAATTGAAATTTCCAAATTAAATTTATGACGACTTTACACGTCCAGAAGTGCTTTACTAGTGAAATACTCCTTCATTATTCAATGAAAATTTATTAGCTTTCAGTAGCACGATTTGGGAAGTAGTGAAATTCAACAGACTTAAATGGATATTATATTCTCCCTTGTGGGTGAAATGAATATTGCAAATAATAGAAGCTTTTATTATGCCATTTGGAGATACGATTGACAAAAGTTAGATAGCAGTACGAAGAAAGAAAATATTAATACTGAATAATATCGTGTCACCATCCACATAGGAATATTAAAATGATATTTACATTATTAACATTATGTAAGCATTTTTAAATGAAAATGAAAATTCAATTATTATAATTAAAAAAATAAAATAGGCAGTTAAAAAAACTTATTCATTAATTATAATATTTCATGAAACGTAGAGTTCTTACTTGTTCTTTCATTAAGTGTTCAGAATCTTTCATGTTTTGATAAGCTTGGATAACTCGTTCTTCTTCCTTTTCTCGTTCTTTCAACTGTTCAGCAAAGGATATTGGTACGTTTCTTTTTTCGCGTTGATAACAGACATAACACAAATCTTGCCCAAAGGGTCCCGGATGTCCACAAATTGAAGATGCAGATGTTGATGGTCTATTGTTAGAACAAATTGATGAAGGTTTTTTGGGTTCAGGTAATAAAAATGATTTTGATGGAGGTTGTGGAGTTGGTAATGGTTTGAACTGAGTGTCGAATTCTTCCTCTATCTGATTATATTTGTTGATTTGTTCCGTCTGGTCATTATCATTAAAATCCCTCCTACTTAATTCTTCTGAATTTACTGATTCAATATATATTGGATGATTTTCAAAGGTTGGATTGGTTTCTTGTTCCGTCAAAGGTTCTAAATAATTGTTAATTTACAAATCATAACACATAACTATATGAGAAATAATGGAGGGAGACAACAGTCCCAAAGACAATTGCTCATTTTCTTATTGGAAAAAAATAAATTATAAAATAATACATAATTTGCAAATAATTGTACGATGTGATTAGCAATGTCAGATTAATTTCTGCTATTATTATATAATTTCTAATTTATTTTACTAAATTAAAACACTTTAATTTTATTTTGTATATAAGGACCCCTAAAACGTTTGTATTTATTCCTGGAAATTCTTGTTACGGTATTGTCACAGAATCTCTATGCCTCCCTATCAAAGTCGAGAAATTACATCTTTTCAATATAATTACATAATTCTGAAAATATCACAATAGTTAGCATTTTTAAAAGAAATTTTGAAACAAATAAAGAATATAAAATATTTCGTGGGAAAAATTTAATGAAGTATGGCTATAGTAATAAATGTATCAAATTTTGTATCAAAATAAATTTAACAAATGAATTATTTAATTGGGGTCATCTGCAACTAGCATATTCCTAAAACCAATTTATCGTATATTTTTTTATTCAAAAGCTTTCCATGCATAGTATACATGAATAATCATACATGAATTTCCAGTCTTAGCTAAAAAAAATATATTTATTTAATTACAGATAATTTAGTTTAAACAGCTAATATACATGTTAATTTTCTCATTCAAATTCAATAGGAACGATGTGGCTGCATATCAGAAAAATCTGGTTTGATGCTTTTTGATACTGCAATTTAAAGGTTCGGTTTCAAGTTTAATCTGTCTAGGAATTTATTTCTAATTGTTGTTATTACAGAAAATGATACCTCACAAAGGCAAGTACAACCAAACGCTTGTGATGCAAGGGTTTATGTACTTACTGATTCTGGATATTTACTTTCCGTCTACCAATTATAAAAGGAATTTTTTGAGAATCATATCGTAATATTGTACTTTCGCTAATATCATATTACGAGATCTTATTTAAATGAGATACATTGACCTTGTTCATTAGGATTTGGAATATCTGAAAATTGTTTACAATTTTCTATTTATAATTTTTAGTTTGTGCTATAGTATTTACAGCCTTTTCAGAAACAAAATCGCCTAGTAATGGAAACCTTTCTAATAATTCTCTTTCAAAATGCAGATAAATTCTTACTCATTGTTAAAATGCCATTTTTTCCTTGAAAGATCATTTTCAAAAATACCGTCTAGGTAGAATACTATCTGTAAACACTTTTCGTAACTAAAATAAACCTAGTAAACTTTGCCCAAAATTTTCTAACTCATCTTTTAGTTCTGCACTTTTTAAAGTACTTTTCAGTGGTATAACCAGCGAACTTAAGTATGGTAGATATTTTTGTAACAACTTCCTATTTCATTACATTATATCGTAAACATTATGCAATTCAAGTGTTTCTGGCTCCAATTTCTTCCATATGGATAATATAATGTATGAACTTCACGAATGCTGCTATTTAAATTACTTTTGCTTTCAATCTTTTTTTGTCCCAATTAAAGCACCTGAAACATCACTAATTTCACGTACGGAGTTTTCCCATAAAATATTGTTTGTAACAAAGAAATTATTAACTATTAACATTAAGAATTATCTAATGAAAACCATTAGTTGTATCAAGTTCGAAACATCTGTGCTTTCACTTAACTGTATACCAAACTTTACGCAATTACAAACTTGTTTCAATAATTGTTACTTCAGCAACAATTTCAATTCGCCTTCCAACATTATTTGTTGATATTTTTACTTTAGCTGGACGAAGAAGTGTCTTCTCAAAAGCAAGCAGCTTTTTGTCTTTTTTAATTAAGTATGAAACCTGAAAAGAGGCTTCCAGAGATTAACTTTCTGGTGAAATTCTTTTGAAAATAAAGAGTAAAACACTAATAATTTATTAAAATTTAAATATCTAATTATCTACAAATACTTCTCACTAAAACAAATATGATTAGCTTATTTTCAAAAAATAAGTCGCATCATGGTATTAGGTGCACCTGCGTAAATTACCGAAAAATTATCATATAAGTAGCATACAAAAGTTTGAAGTTGACCAAAATTCTGTCCCCGGCATTATCGGATATCAGACTAATGTAGGAGTCGCACTTGTCTTTAAATAAAAAAGTGGCGACTTACACGTCGGAAAATACGGTATATGGATAGGGAATAATTTCTTAATGCTTCGAGAAGTATTATTTTATTAAAAATATTTAAATTATAATTATTTGATTTTTTATTTTGTGATTACCCGACATATCCCACTTTGGAGAATACTGGACTTGACAAACGAAGGAAAAATGATCTATTTTAAACAATATTTTAATGAAATGAATTATTATTATTTTTAAAATAAGTTCAAATATATGAAATCAAATTCGAATGTTCATTTTTAATACTTCTTACTCTTTCTCTTAGAAAAACGAAATTTATTGCAAGAATGTTTGCTAATTATTTCCGGTAGGTCATCATTAAGTCCATAATTATTGGCAGATGATTGATATAAAAACTGCTCGTAAGTTAACCGATTCTGTCTGCGACGATCTTTTTCAAGAATGGTCCATGAATCCTTTTGAGAATTATAATACAAATTCCGATTTCCATTCTTAATCTGTGGCAATGAATAGACAAATGGAATCTCTTTTAAGTTATATAGTCGGGTAATTTTTTCCGGAAATGTTTGATTCATAATCAGTGGTGAAAGTATCGAAGAAACGATCAAAAACCAACAAATCGAGAATAAATATAAATTAATAAATGTGTCCAACTGCTTGCAATTGGTGAATCCACATGGATACTAATGTCCAATAACAGCGAATCAAATTGCGTTAAGTAATTTACTCTTGAGAAATGACGAAGCAATTGATTGTAATGTTTCGATTAAATATTCATGATGTCCATTATCTCACAGAATGAATAAAGATTACTATTATTCCTACATTGAGCAATTTTTGTAATGGCATTATTTATAGAAAACTGTATAAGAATTGAATAAAAAATATTTTCAGAAAAATACAATTCTGGCTCATTATTTTTCTAAGATATTAATAATAATAATAATAATAATAATAATAATAATAATAATAATAATAATAATAATAATAATAATAATAATAATAATAATAATAATAATAATAATAATAATAATAATAGTAATAATAATAATAACATAATAATTATAAAATTAATAAAAGTAATAATAAATAATAATAATTTCTAACCACTATCTTGATTTTGAAATTCCACGTTGCTGTCTCTAGCAGTATTGTCCTCCACTCTCAACACATTGGAATCTTCGGAACTTTTATTTTGCGATTCAAACATGTCTAGTTCATTGATTGATGGTAATCTTTGGCAATCATTTGTTGAAGATATCCTATTATATACCAAAATAATTGACGAGAACTATATAATAAAACATTATCTTAAAACTAAAAAGAATACGCTATTGTTATTAATATAGGCATTATTATTACTATTATTATTATTATTATTATTATTTTTGACTTAATAATTATTTTTTAAAAATTATAATCAAACTTAAACGGGGATAGCGAAAAAATTTTTGACTGCATTCCAATAGAAATAATTTTTTTATAAATGAATAATACTTATCGAAAAAGTATTATATATACAATGAAAATTTATTGGTATGACATAGGTTCACCATCCCTGCTTTATAATAAGTAAGCAGCCTTATTACGTTACCTCTCCCTTTTTATTACTTTCGTATTAGATTTTGATTTATTTACTATCAGTCTCATCTAAATATAATTACTTTCAATTAATGATCCTCGCTATTTCCTTAAAGTAACTAATCTCCTAACCCAATTACACGAGGAGAATTTTTATTTTTTTACAGTCTTTTTCATTTCATCGGTTATATGACTTCGTGCTTTTTTTATATTGGGTTTTCCTTAATTTCCGAATTTTCCTAGGTCTAATTAAATAATTTTGTTGACATTCGGATTTGTTACACTTCTTAGATTTCCTATTATCTCAGGTTACCCTCACTGCTCGTGTTTTTCTGTAGCTAATTAATTTTTAATTATTTTTAATTTTCTTTAAATATTTCCTTCTGGGGACACTAATTGATTTTTTTGTATTATTTTTGAACTCGTCTCATCATTTGGCATACGCCCATACCAGTTTTCCCAAAAAATATTTATTTTAAATTTTTTAATTAATTTTTTAAAATTAATTTTGTATCTGTATTGTCAAGCTCCAATAGTGTTTAGTTCTGCTACAACAAAAATGATTATATATCCCAACGGTGGCCAAATACAGCTCTTCGTTGAATTTTGCGTTGCTCCAATTTACATTAAAATTTTTTTCTTAGTAGACAAATAGAATAAATTATACAAAATACAATTTGGTCGTTTAATGCAGTGTCTCACAAACTTTTTCGACATACGGCACACTAAAACGGCACATCTAACGTTAATGACGAAATTAACCGAAAATAATAATAAACTGATAATGAGTTATTCAAATCTACAGACGCTCAACACATTGCACACAATATTAATTGATTTTAAATGCCTGTTTAAAGCTAATACTAAAACACTAAGCGTGACTAAGCTAATTGCATATTAGAAAAATAATGAATTCTAAAATCCTTCAGTGGCACACAGTTTGCTATACAATGGTTTAATGCTTAACTCGCTAATTTTTGTTTAAATATATTGTTTCCCTGATTAATAAGAAATATACATAAGAAATAGACACCTTAATAAGTTGATTAATACAATTAACGATTTAATAAAAGATTATGTGAACAATTGTTGCTGATTGATGCTGCTTGTTGAATTCCTTATTTACACATTAATAAATTGAAAAAAATTACTTTGGAGAATTGTTTAAATAATATCATCGACACGAAAATTATTTGAATTAATACAATTTAAACTACTTAGATCTTTTAAAAATGAAAAATATAAATACAAAAACCAATGTAGTTAATATTTGGCATAGCCATTAAGATGGAAAATGGCTTCATCAAAAAATTAGTCGACAACAGAATTATTCTTCGACTAATGTGATCAAATGCACATTTGCAGAAACTTAACTTCAAAGCAGTAGCTACTATTGCCTAATTGAATAATTCTTTATTAAGACATCCACTCTGGATACAGAAACAACATTGATTAAAAATAAAATTTCAACTTACCTTGGCAAAGGTAAAACATTTGAAAATGATCTCGTTGGTTGTCTTTCCGACATTACAGAATCTGCAGTTCCGGGCCTCTGGAACCCAAATGTTACATAATTATATAATCAAAAATAAAGCAAATTACATTTTGCATAGAATTCATTATTTTCCCACTACTGTCGAGACTGCTGATAAAATTCTTATAGAATTTGAATTTTACTAGTTGATTTCGAATTTGCAAACGGCCAATTCTTGTAAACACCAATTCTGTACCGTTCTGACCGGCAATGGTATTGTTAGTAGCAGTTATTAATTCTCTGACGCAAGTTTCCACTTGATCCCTTGTGAATGATGACTTCAGCATTAAGGAGGAATAATTGAGAGTTATCACCGGAATCGAGCCTTTAAACAAGTCGAATGTCATTTATTCAAAATAAGAGTGCATTAAACTTGACTATTTTACTGTCTTATATCTGATTATTTTTCCTATTTAACATTTTCATAATTAATAATTACAATACAAATATGTTTAAAGATTTAGTGTGATTTCGCAAATTTTTGTTTCAAAAAGATCTACACTATTTATTCTAATCCCATTTTTAATTCCGCTAAAATTACTTATTATTCATTCTTTATCGAAAGTAGTTAATTTGCAATCTCAATCAGTTAATTAAAATTAAAAGGCAAACGAACATATTTCGATGGTTTCTTCTGTGTAGAATAATTATTACTATGGAAAGCATCAGTAATGGCTTCAAAGAAATTCATAATTTATTTCTTAAATTTAAAAATGTTGGGTGCAATTTATTGTCTAATTGTTAGTATTTTTTACTATATAAATTTTGTGAACCTAGATTGTGTGCAGTTATTTTTTTTTCTTGTGTGAAATTTTATCTAATATCTCAGGTCTTACACCAGCTGTCACTGAGATAAATTCCGCTATAATTCAAGTTGATACATAAATCAACTTAGCGGAATTTATTTTTTGTGAATGGATTTCAGCCATTTTTTAAATGGCTGCTAAGTAAGTTGTTTTTTATATTGTTATATAACTTAAAGTTAAATTTTAAGAGTTGAATTATGATTTCATAAGGAAATATGATCATAATTCAAGCTCTTAAATATAACTTTGGTCAACTATTTCATATATATTATTATAAATAATATTTAGGAAAATTAGTAACAATAACTATTCTCCAAAAATATATATTTTTTTCGGATATTATTATTCAAAAAATGTGAGTTAAATTATTTTTGAACTTATAAAAATTATTATGTGCATTAAATAATTATATTTTTTATAAATATTTTGTAAAAAAATCATCGATTATGTACACGAAATAATTTGGTTTATGATTATTTTTTAAAACTTACAAAAATAATTTAAAAATTTATGCTTTTTTTCGGATTTCAGGTTTTGCTTTTTTCTACAGAAATATCTGAAATATTAGATTAATTTTAGTTTTAAGGGTAAATCTTATGAAGATACATCCTCATTTACTCGAAATTTCATATCAAAAACCTCAAAATTTAAATTAAAAATTTTTTTCCGCCATTTTTCTTTCTAAAATTATTTCAAAAATGTCTATAAAATTATTTATTATAGGGATTTTTTCAACTTCGGATGGCTACATGTTAAAAGTTAGCATAGTTTCTATAGTTTAGGGTTTGTCTCATTAACGATTTTACAAGCAACTTCAAGGTGAGTTGGTGTGTTTATATGCTATAAGTTTATTGATTTTCTTTTATATTATAGGTGATTTATCTCAGTGACAGCTAGTGTATCAAATTTCATATGTGGCTGACATATATTTATTATAAGTTTTTGATTTATTATTTAATGCGCCATTTAAGTTCAATTTAATGTACCTTGGTATATAAACATTTAACTGCTTATAGAATATTGAATATAGAAATGCCATCCTAAGTAATAGGTAAAATCCAATGTGACTTATGGATCAGTATGTCATACATAATAAAGAAACAGCAAAGTATATATTAAGCCTTTATTAAATTTTGAGATATTATAATATATTAGGATCATTCTTAATTTTATTATTCAATTCATTGAATTTTAAAAACTTTTATAGGAAACAATCGGTAAAACTTATCCATTGTTTGATTCTAAGTACCTTAATTATTATAATATTTATATGACAACATAAAATGTGTTCCTGAATGTTTTGGACTAGATGTTTTGTTTTAGAAAATATATTTGAAGAATCATGCACCACATAATACTACAACGCATGCCATGCAACATCATTCAGTTACTAACTTGACAAATTCTTGAATAAAATGAAAATTTTTAAAAAGCGTGAATAAATACAATATTACAATTACTGATGCAAGACGCAAGATAATATTTTAAAATAGAGTAAAATTAGTTCAATTTCTTGAGTATTTTTATATGATTTAGTTATAGTATTCATCCGCGAGTTGTTTTTGTTAAACTGCAGTATTTACTTTTTTAAGACAAATTTTAAATTTGTTATTACTTGTTGGTATGCTTGATAAACCAGTAAAATAAGTGCAATCAAGTAAGAATTTTTACTCATTGAAATGTACACTATTTTCAATTTGAAAGTTCTATAACTATACTATGATCGTAAATGTGTACAGTACTCGATGCAATCATATATACACATTAGTATCATGCAGTCAGAACTTACTTTGATATATTCCTATCCATCTTAATTTTAAGTGAAAACAGACAAATTCACAATTTTAATTGTAAGATTAAAATAGCAATATGTCCTAAGAATTTATTAATCAAAGGCAGACAATATATATATACACATGTGTGTTTACAGCACATGTATCATTGGTATAAATAATAAATAATTATGTAATCCGAGGACTCAGACAATCCAAGTAAGGGTTTACATATAGGGGACAGGAAATCAATTATCCCAATACAATTACATCACAGTAATCATACAAAAAAGTATCACAAAATTGTTTGCTTACAGTAGATTCACTTTGAAAATGGCGTAATACCATATAAAATCGAGTCCTCATAAATCAGATGGTAGTGTATATTTTCAACTATATTGTCTAATAGTGATGTTATTTTATCATCACAATACGAAAAGATAATTATACTACAGAAATTGAAGCAAATCTTCTAGGATATTGAAGAGTTGTGTACTATTCCAATGGCTCCGGGTTTACAAGATCTTACATATGACTATATTATATGCTTCTTTTAACATAACTATGTACTATAGGCATGCATGATATTATTTATTGCGCCAAAAAGAACACAAATAGGTTATATAGAATTAAAGAGTCAGATCAAAATATTCAAGTGTAATAGAAAATATTGTGACGTGAAGTGAAGCCAGTATGTGATGGTAGAATATAAAATAAAATATACTTGCTCTGAGCCAAGAACCCTAATAAAACACAGAAATATCATATAAAATGTATAAAATAAAATTTCTAATGTTAACCCTTTGTAACTCCATCAGAGACTATAGGTCGCCATAATATGTATATATATTTTTTATCCTTAAAAAGCCTAAATACTTATTAGTGTAGGTCTAAACATGCTTTATTAGTTTCGGAAAGTCATTGCTACCAATGGAGTTACAAAGGAATATACCACGTAGACATATACTCGCCAACGAAGTACAAAGGGTTAACCTCTAAAAATATTCATGTATTATAAAAATCAAATATAAATAACTAGTTTTAATTAAAAATTTTCATCAATAAACACGAGGAATCATATTTATAGTGAATGCACTGGTTTTATTGATTAATGTATTTTAATGACGAAAAGGAATTTAAAAAAATTGTTTTAATGATAGATTTTATTTAATAAGTTAAACTTTTATTCGTGATTTTACTCAAGACAATTCTCAAACTTTCCACCATTTCGAATTGCAATGTTGATACTTACGTGTCCGATGACCTGCATGCCAATCATCAATATTCACAAACTCTTGTCCAAGATGCCGAAAACAACAAAATAATTATGACCTCTCACGAGTTTGATAAAAACCATCGAGACGGGACACAAGAACTCATTAAAACTGCATGTCGAAGGTCACTGTATGATTATTATCCAGGCAAAGAAAAACAGAGATTAAAGAAACATGATGACAAAATAATTTAATATTCATATTAAAAGAACATAATAAACTAAAATTAAATTCTTTTATAATAAAATAAATGTATTATTTATCCAATCTAGACAAAAAGATGAGAGTGATCATATTTTGGGCTATTATTTACAATGTCATTTTTAAACAAAATAAAGACAATTTAAACTCCATTGTAACAACGATACTAATATTAAGTAATTAATTGCGTTCCCACTTATCATTCTTGAGACAAATAGAAATTGCACATTTCATATAGTATATATATTGCGCCTTTCTCTTTTGTAAAAAATCTGCAAATTTTAACGCGATAACGGGCAATTACATGTACTATACACATAAAGGGGGGGTGGGTCATATCAGACTTATGTTTAAGCAACTCGCTCACGTTCAAATAAATAAATATGTAAGAAAATAAATATCAAAAATAAATATTAGCTATTATAATGAGTATTTATTTATTCAATTCAAAATAAAAATATGTAACTCTTTCTTGGACAAAAATATATATTAAAATTTTTATATCGGTTTTGTTTGAAAATGAATCCTGATCGCATTATATAAATTTATGATTTATTTATAAAATTATTAACAATATAGAAATGTTGCAATAATAATTAAATTTTATTTTTCATGAAATTGTTTGAAATAAGATCAACTAAATAAATTACTAAGATATGTAGATCCCCCCATAAGTTTTCAGACAGATCAAGGACATGTTTATCTTTACTATTTATTAATAATTTTCAGTGTAAACCTGGAATCTCGAAATTAATCAAAATAATTTAATTTTAAGTAAGTTGAAATTATTAAGTTTTCTGTTAATGTTAAGAATTTAAATTTAATATAATTTGTTGAAGTGTTTATATGGAATTATGGCTCATTAAAAGAATTATCGAATTTTCGAAAATATATCTAAATAACTAAACGAATAAATATTGTGTAAATAATCAAGTTACTTTTAATTAAGAAAATGATTGAAGCGTAATTGCTAACTAACACAATATTTCCAAAATCCTTCATAAACATTTAATATTTATCAACTAAATAATATTTTTCAATAAATTTTGGTGGTAAATTAAATTTGCACAAAAATAATCAGCGCAAGAATATGATGAGATTGTAATATCGATGGTAAAACGATGAAAATACTCTGATATATTTTTAGGAAGATCCACTTGCAAGGACATATATATGTAACCCAGGATTGCCATATTTCGAAATACATATCGGGAGTCTGGAAATATACTTTTTTAACGAGAGACTCCCAACGAAATCGGGAGGTCTGGCAACCCTGATGTAACCTCTGGATGATTTTTAATAATTTAAGAAATCAAAAGGAAAACGATGAATTGAAAATAAATATTCATAAAGCTAAACCACTCTAAGAATTTTTTAAACGCTATAAAATATTTTTAACAGATAATAATAAATATAGGAGATCTGTACCACCGGGCTTAATTTTATAGTTAAGCGGTCAATTTAAAAGTTCACCTGTTCAAAGTTCAAAACCAACTGTCTAATATGATTTAACGCAAATGAATTCTCAAAAATGATGAGCCAGTTAAATCTTTCTTTTATATAAAAGGAGCTACGACATGGTTTAGTGATGAAACGGAAATTTTTTACTCAAATTCAACCAATTTTGATACCATTTACAACTTCATATTTAGCTGGATGTGGATTTTGTGCCGTAAATGATTTGTTAGTGAAGAAAAAATCGCGTTGATATAACAAAACGGGGAGATTTCAGACTGAAGCTGACTAAATCGGAACCCAATTAAATATCTCTGCATTAAGCATCAGCCACATTTAGATGTGACCTTACATTATATCTTACTATTATTTTGTACTTCAATTTTCAAAAAGAAAATCTTTTTTCTTAGAATTTCATAATGATTTCTTCCTAAAACCTTTTATTTAGTTGTCTTATCGGATTCATTCAGTGAATAATTAAGTTTTTGAATATTTAAATTACGTATGTTTTGAAAGAGAGGTTAGAATTTTAAAAAGTTTTGCTGGGCATGATCAAAAAATGGTTGCGAAACATTGATTTAGACTATAAAACAATCCTGGCACAGCCTCATGTGCTAATTAATTACAATGTGACAGTCATTATTTTTGCCGGTTTTACTGTTTTTGAAGTCGCCATTAGAATATGTATATGCCAAAAAAGTCAAATAATTCGAACAGAATAATAATTACCGCTGGTTATTAACACATTTGTTTGCTTTAGCTCTTGATATAGCGGTATTTGAGTAAACATGCTTCCTTATAATACACACATCCGTTCAATAATAAAAACTCTAATTCAATTTTTTATTATATATGTTTTAATAAAACAAAAGAATTTTTTTGTAATGTTGACGTTAAAGTTTAGCATTTTTTTATCGTACTGATTGCCATGTCAATTTTCGGGTCGCCTCACTTGTACGCGTATTAAAACATCGACTTTTAAAACATTGGTAAAAAAAGCTAATTTTTATTACTAAACATCAACTAGCATTAACATCGAGTGTCAGAAACATCGATTATAAAAAACATTTACTTAAATTGACAAAAACAGACTGGCGAAAACATCTTACAAAAGTATTTTTTTTAATAAAAAACACTATTTAAAATAACTAATTATTAATTATTTAATATTCAAATTAACATTTATTTAATAATCCTGCCAACCACATTGTTGAATCTTGAAATAAAAGTTCATTTTATTTTTTATGTAAAATTTAGTTTTTTTTGAAATGTTGTTTATTCGAGGTAGTGTTGTTTAGTTTTTGGCGGAATTGTGAATTTAAAAATGGCTTTGAATTTTGGTCAATGTTTTTGATGATTTGTAGTTGGAATTATTTTACAATTAAATTTAACTGGATAAAAATTGACTTATTTTCTCTCAATATAATGAATAGAACTATCTATGGGGTGATGGAAAATGAGGACATTTGCAGAAATATAGAATCAGTTGTTATGGATGATAAAATCGCCCAAGAAGGTTGCGGAACTATTTTCAACGAAGACTAATTATTGAAATCTATCCGGAAAATATTTCTACGTAGAAATGTTCACTGTGAACATTTGGTAGATTCAATTATTGATCAAACTGACTCGGATATTTTTGAAGCTTTCATCATGACTAACTTTTATCCAGGGGATGATGAGTTCGGTAAAAGTACCATTGTTACAAATGAAATCCAACACACATTAAATTTAAACTCAACCTACTAAATTAAAATCAAAACCTTAAATACAAATATATAAATTCTAAACTTATTATCACTTGAATACTCATACTATGATAACCTATTTTTGTTCCTTCAATAATAATTTGTGAAACTGTCATTGTTTTTTTTATTCCGATTTTCCAATTTCATCAACAATTGAGGTAATTTTTATTTTCTATCATGTTAATTTTTTTAATTTATTTTTTTCAAAAAAATAAAATTAAAACATTTATGTTAGTCGATGTCTTTGACAGTCGATGATTTTGATAGTCAATATTTTATAAATCGATGTTTTAGGGGTGCGCCGTCAATTTTATCGGTTTATATTTTAGCAAACAATTCAAAGAGGATGTAGAGGTAAAAAAAGTTGTGTTTTTTACTAAATTTAGTAGGTGGTTATACTTAGTGATTGCACTCTTTTAGTGTACTTCATAATGACAAACGTACATAGCATTTATTGATACTAAATTTAATAAAACAAACTCTCAAATTTATTAAAATTTATAAATCATTTAATTTAATCTCATTTATAATTATCTAAAGGTTAGAACAGCTCAAAACAAAAATTTAGAAAAGTTTAGATTGCCTTTAGAATTATTTTTGATAAACCAAAATTTATTATTCTCGTGAAATCGCTTTTGACCATTTCTAATATTTAGCAATTTCTCTATTTCAGATTTTTAATTTTTAAAATTTATTTAGTCCCCAATAACGTGCAACTATTGGCTTTGTTATCCTCTTTTCATAAGGTTGTAATACTATCAATTTCTGCAACGCAGAACATCAGCAAATTTACCGAACTCATTACTAGTATTTATTGAGGAAATTTTGATTTGTCAGATTGATTGCATTGAAAAACAATTCAGCTGTACTTTTTAATTAACTTTACTTATTATTTGTCTACATTTGTTACAACTTGAGATTCTTTTGTATGTATTTCATTGCGTTAATTTTATCTACAGAAAACTTTTGATATGTCCTCGTTCAATTCAATACACATCGTTGTAGATCGAACACGTTCAAAGATTCACGACTTCATTTGAATCTTCTGATAACAGTTTTCTATCTTGTCTCAATTCATCTGCAGTATCGACTGATGTAGTGTACACCATACTCCTCAAATGTTATCACAAATAAAAACCTGCAGCATGTTTACCACGCCCTATCTATTTTATTTTAGAACATTTATTTACATATTC
The DNA here is from genome assembly GCA_022537955.1 of Schmidtea mediterranea. Classification (NCBI taxonomy): domain Eukaryota; kingdom Metazoa; phylum Platyhelminthes; order Tricladida; family Dugesiidae; genus Schmidtea; species Schmidtea mediterranea. Next base: position 92,723,931 of record CM039681.1, read on the forward strand.
TTTAACTCTCTTCATACAATGACACCATAATGCATGAACTACATCTGTTGTAAATGGATTAGTGAAAATTTCATTGTAGAATATCTTTCATAAATCCAGGAAAGTCATTAGGAAAACTATGAGGCCCAATAACATAATGTAAGAAGGTTCCCGGCCAAATATTAATATAAAAGCGATAAATTTTATAAATAATTTTTTAAAATATAAATTCAAATAAAAAATAAATCTTAAAATCTGCTTTAGTTCTTATTCTGGAATTATTCATTTTTTTAGTTTTAAATGTAAGTCTAGTACAATTTATGTACGAACTCATTACCTGTGACTTGAGCTTTGTTTTGTTTTAGATTGTGGTTTTGGCAAATTTTTTCCGATAATATAAATAGAGGTCTCTGAAGTAGAACATATTTGTTCTGTCCAATGTCCAGTTTTACTTGATTAAATGAAAAGGTTCCCAAACCTGGAATATGAATACCCTAAAATGTGAAAATATTAGGTACTTGATTAAAATTTTTGTTTACTTTTTGCTTAAGCATAGTCGATTCCACAAAATCTGATACAAAATCCCAAATGGTTTGAATATCTGAATGTATATTAAAAACAAATATTTTAGTTAATTTATACCAGAATCATTTAATGAAAATATGTTTCTTTTGAATAGTTTACGATCAGTAATAATGTCACTATTATTATTTTCCAGCTCGTTTGACATTTTTTTGACTTGCACAGAGAACTGCGATGTTGCTATAGCAGTAATTATTAAAACGAAATGAATTTTTGCCTCTATTATTTGTCATTTAATAAGCTGTACATTAAATCACTAAATAATATTGAATAAAATGAATACTTCTCATTATTTTGTCGCATTTTAAGTATAGAAGTTTTATATTCAAAATAATAATTTTAGAATAACTTTTGAAGAAGCTTATGAAATTTTAAATATAATTTTTAGAAATCCCACGGAGTTATTATTTTTGGTCCAATTTACAAGAAACTTAAGTAAGTCAAAATATATATTTCTAAACATCTTAAAATTTTAAATATTAAGAAAATAACTTTTCCATTAGTTAAGAAATAAATCAACAAAAATTAGTAGAAATAAAAGAGAATAACAAAAGCTATTGTTGGGCCATTACAAGCTTTTGTTTAAATGGATTGGAAACAGCACGCAAACATAACACGCACATTTTAAAATCGGACCCTTAAACATCTAATAAACACCTAAAATGCGAGAAAAACACATAATTTAACATATAAAATAGAAAAAACATAAAATTAAATAAAAATATTAACAAACGCACCAAGATATGCACGAATTGACATAGAAATAACACGATAACAAAAGATTTGACCGAAAAAGTGACAATTTACGAAAAATTAAAAGAGTTCATGAATAAATCGAACAAAAATAAAATAATTTTAATCAGAAATGATTGAAATTAAAAATTAATGAGTAAATTGTAAAAGAAATCGAAAAATAATAATAAATTAGAAATAAATTAGACACATAATTGCAAGGTCAAATTTTGTTTTAACGCATAAAAAATAACACGCAAGGTTAGGGTCACAGAACAGGTATAAATACCAATCCATTTTCACAAAGTGATATATGCTTTTCACTCAGTGAATAAATTACTTTTTGTCAGAGCAATTTTATTCAAAGGAGCAACTCTCGATAACTGTTTTCATTCTGCGAAATCAAGTAACTTAATGTAAGCTCTACTTGATCGTATGTGTGGGAACCTCTTGTCGTATGTTGATATGTATGAACTATGAACGAACTATGATGAAATTGATTCAACAAATATATGTATTATGAAAAACCGAATCTTCAACTTTATGAGTCGAAATTTTTCTGGCCCACAGCCACACATCACACAAGAAAGTAAAATCATAACACAACTAGTCACACTGTGTAAGTGCGGTTTCTCCGCCTATAGTGTGTGCCCGTTAGAGCTCTGTCGTGCGTAACGACGGACCTCGAACGTAAATATTCTACCCATTATAGGGGCGGTGGGAAGATCGAGAGCTAGTCTTTTGGCTAGATCTCTTTCACCCATATCCCGTAAAATCGACCTAAATATTTAATTACACATCGGCTAAAATGATAACACCGAGTAGTCCAGTGGGCACTCGTAAAATCTAAAATGAACATAAGAACCTTAGGACCAAAATTAGGGCTCGGGTAGTGGGGACTTGAAACCGATGCGATGCAGATGAATTTAATAACTAAATTGTGATTAATTTGACCTAACGAAATAAAACCTATGACTTAAAATTGAAACGACGTAAATAAAGTAATCTAAATCCTAACTGACTTTACGACCAAAATATAAAAGAATAAAATCAGCAAAGAAACCACGACGTGGTTAACGATGTAATAAAATTAATAATCGAACTATTTAAATATAAAGGAAAGTAAATTTTTACGAATAATCGATGATTAAATCATTCCCCGATAAGCCAAAATAATAGAGTTCAATAATACAAAACCATAGAAAAAGTTAAAAGGATCGAACCTGACTAAATTGGTAGAATAGAAGTAACTAATAGATCCGTTAACCGCCCGAAAATGATTGACGAATTTGATTGAGGGGTAAAGGTACGATTACCTGATTAAGGGTGATTCGATGATTGAATAATTTAAATGATATAATTAAACTATCGATAATGACGAAAATAGCAACAAAATAATAATAAGAAATCAAACAAGGCACAAATGTATTAACTAACTTATGACGAGATAAAATGATGATCATCATAATACGATTAATTGTCCGAAGCAGCCAAGAATAATCGAACACCATAATAAGGATAAATGGCTAAACGGAGATAAATACAAACTAAACCACTTCATAGTACAGTTCACGAATATCGACCAGAGAATTATCCGTCACTAACCGGCTAGTCGAACAACCTAGAATTCCGAATAGTTGGCTGTAGACGAGAGACATTCGTCCAACTTTGAGGTAGTAGAAAAATCCGAATATTTGAACTGAACATAACGCCAAAAATTAAATTCATCTTAGAAGATCAACGATGAATAAATATGATTGAGATGCCGATCTTAGTAAATAATACGTGGACGAATTATACGTCAAGTTATTGACCAGGTCAACAGAGTACGATTTACGGACCACAAGCATTAGTCAGAAAAATCAGATGACAGGTACTGAATAAATAGCGTCGTGAAATACATTATTTACCCGCCAATAAACCAATACAAGATCATAATTTAATTGTGAAAATCATTGATGAATTGAATCGAATTGATTAAATAAAAAATGTAAATAGAAAATAGACCTTGGAAGTGGACACGTCAAATTAAACCCTGGCCATTGGCTATAAAAGCATTAGCGAATTCTTGAGTGCCATCTTAAAAATATTTAAAAATGAACGCTCGACCAATGAACGCCGATCACAACTATAAACGGACAAGGAACGCTATCCAGGTGCACCCCTCGAGTAGCGGCACCTTCTTGACAGATGAGGAAGGCCAGCGAGGTAATTTCCACGATTTTACATTCATTAATTTTCCCCAAAAAATCAACCTCATAGAACCCTGTAGCTGTCATGTCTTAGCCTCATAACGCAGAGTACTCTTGTCCATGAATGATTCTATTGATACAAGTTCACAATTGATTATTTACCTATTCAGATCGCAGAGACACCTCTGGCAGTTGGAGTGACAATTCCCGAGTGACTCTACAGATTTCGAGCGCTTCCGCCGCTCGATACCGCCAAGTGCTGTGGGATAACGGATATCTGTTATCCACCTATGGAGACTCCAGTTGGCCAAGAAGATCAGAATACCAAGCCGAGGAGATCGAATTACCAAGTATCGCGATTAAGCGCGAGCCGGGCCACAATCCAGCGCGAGAAGCCCGCCAGCGAGCCGAATTCGCGGCCATGAAGATGGAGGAGCTAGAAAGAAAATACCACCGGAAAGCGATGTTAGCCAGACAACGACTAGCTCAAGTAAACAGGGATATAGCAAGCGGAGCTATCCCGAGTACCGATGGATTCCCGCCAGAATATGGAGTGTCCTTCGAGTTAGACGACCCGAGGCTGATGCAGATGACAGCACCGAGTAAATTGGTGTTACCGGAAAAGCTCGTTCAGTCAACACTTCGAAATCGACTCGGACCTCGTCAAACAGGCGATCATACGTATGCGAGCAGGCATCCCCAACGAAACTCCAATAACAACAACCGAAGAAACGAACGTTTCAATGACCATAAATGAATGAAACCGATATGTTTAGTTTGATAACAATAAATGTTTATGCTTCACGGGTTATTCAATTTCCAGTCTTATAAATTAATTACTTTGATACTAGTGTAACTAAAGAATATAAATTTTCTGCACCTTTGCAATAACTTTCTAAATATTTTATAGATAATAAATGATAGGAAAAGATAGAACGTTTTTGTTATTAAACTTTGACCAACCAGAGAGTTAACACCAACTAACTGAGACGCCTGAGACGCAGCCGATAATGCATCGTAAAAATAATTAAGAGAGAGGATCAATAGGATTGAATAAAAATTGTAAACGACTAATCATTTAAATATTGTAATTTTAGAAATGAAAGTCACGAAAATATTACATCAAGAGTTGAAAGAACTTAGACGAGAAAATCAGCACCTACACCGACAACTCCTACAACAGAGTCGAGAGATACAACAGCTGAAAGCCACTTGGGCTGAACCCGAAAAATTGAAAGCATTGTACCATCGCCTCACTGCCACACAGCAGGGCTGGAAAGAGGAAAGAGTGTTGAACCAGGCGCAGCGAACACAAATCAAAGGACTGGAGGTCGCCCTGTCGGCGTGCCAGGAGGGAAGTGCAGTAACTTACCCTCTAGTATTCGCTCCGGCACAATTAGCCTATCGCGACCAAGGAAAAGCCCAACCAACTAACAGGAAACCCCGATCACACGCACGACCAGGTCGAACCGAACGGTTGCGAAGACGCGCCCAAGGAGTGGCCAAATGAGATAATGAACTCATGTCCGATGATAACTTGATTTGTTTGATATTGAATAAAAATTGTTTAGTTTATCATGTCACTATTTGTAAATAAATATAGCAAAGAAAAGTATTAAATAGAAATTAATAAAGGGACCTGAAATAGAAGACGGACATAGGCCTTCTAACGGCAGTCCACTGAACCCGACATAGGACTAACCCTTAGCAGTTCTGATATCGGAACTCACCTTTGGACGTCCTGTGACCAGTGGTTACAGCACCAACGTTGCCTAGCAACGGGTAACCATTGGCGGGAGCAAGAACTATTTTTTATGTTTGGGGTGAAGGTCATCCACACCACTAACCCCACACTATCATCAAAAATACGAAATAGTTAATTAAAATCAAGCAATATCTTTGGTAGTAACCTGACAGGACATGCACGGACCAGTAAAATTTTTACCCGACCCAACCCAAACCCAACTCTTGATGTAGTCCGAACTCGACTGACCCGAAAAAAAGAAACTATATTTTCAAGCCAATGGTATCGAAATTCCGTCATTTTAGCTAATAAAAGTTTCATAAATATTAAAAATTTTGATTAATTTTTAAAATTAAGCTCGACCCGAACTCGAATGAAATAACAAAATATCAGCCAGGCCCGAAGCTCTAGCCCGATCCGTGCAGCTCTCTGGTACATGATGGGAAAGAAGATTTTATACGCATAAATCTGGTACGCGAATAATTTAAAGGACCAGTCACAACCGACATTGAAATTGACTTTATTGAACAGTCATTAATAAAAAATTAACCATATTGTCATGACTAATTAGACACAACGCGCCAATGGTCCCTCTCATTTTTATTAAGATCAATGATATTACTGGTAGATTAAATTTACGATAACTTCATGACTGGATAAATTAATTTCAAATAACATTCGGTAAAATAAACTAAAAAGATTTTGATGTGATATTAATTGGTATAACACAATATTTGAAAAATTTACAGTGAGTCAAAATTATTGACCATTTCCCCAAAGGCTCAAGTAATTGTGTGGCTTTCAAGTTTCTTTTTCCTGCTCTATATACTTTCTAGGCGTAACTTGCATGGGGAGTTTAGCGACGAAATCTGGGCGCCATTTCTAATTTCTCTTTAAGCATATTATATTATACATAATATTTATTACTTTTCCTTAGCTAATCAACACCCTACAGATGATCTGGTGTAAGAAATACAAGGCAATGATACTAAGCCATTTGACTACTATCGCACATTGGCACTTTCTCCAGGTCACCATACATTTAAAATTATATAAACAAGAGTAGAGCTGTAGTCAATATGGTGATCATCCGCCAACTAGTTTCAACATCAACAGGATGTTCTTGATTATCTCCTTATCTTTTTCTTCATTAGATAATAACCCCTTTTATAAATAAATTGCAATATTTGATTGTGGCATTGTGTAAATATTAATTGAAATGTTCATTTATTTATAATAATACTCATGAGTTGTACTTGTTTCTATTTCCTAAAAATAACTTCTCCTCTAAAATAATATTCTAAGTTTTTTCTTCCCTACCTGAGGCAAAATACCAATTTTTTTCTACTTCGACTTGCTTTTTATAGTAGTATAATCTGTTTGATTGATGATTCTCAACCCAAATTAACCTACCATGCATTTTTCTAGAGATATTCTTTTTCCTCATCTTCCCGTAAATCATGCTGTTTTGATAGTGGCATTTCGAATTCTCTTTTGTTTACTTTCCGAGTTGCTTACCCAACTCGGGTTTTCTTTAATTAATTAAATACGTAATTAACAATTTTTTACCATATGCGGTTTTACCATATGCGGGTTTACCATATGCGAGGCCAATCTTTTTTTTTATTTGGATACACTAATAAAACTGTTCAAAATCCTTATACCATTCATTTTACTAATACCCTGATTTTTCATAAATAGTCCGCATCATTAAAATTTTGAAAAATTTTAAAAGAAAAGTGTTTTCATAGATAGTTCGCACAAATAAAACTCAAAATTAAAAATAAAAAATTAAAATTAAATCGCAAAATTAAAACAACCGGCAATGAAAAGTGTCACTTAACTGTCGTTCTTTGTGTCACAGCTGATAGTTATTTTTAAAAGAAAGACTATTCCAAAAGAGTATTTTCTAAAATAATAGTTGTGTGAAAGTGAACGAAAAAGGTTGGATGAACCAACTCTACTTCATTATTAATATTTGATTCGGCACGAAGTCATATAACCGATGAAATGAAAAAGACTGTAAAACAATATTCAAAAATTGCTGTAATTCCACGCGGCCTCACTTCGAAATTGCAACCATTAGTTTTAAGTTTGAACAAATCATTCAAGACTAAATTGCTTAACAAATGGGACAAATGGATGATCGATGGATTTCATACCTTCACTAAATCAGGTAAAACTAGACGCGCGTCAAGTCCGTCAATGGATAGTAGACAGTTAAAACGAAATATCTGTTGATTGTATTAAAAATGGTTTCAAGAAGTCGACGATCTGTGACTATCCTACAGAAGAATTCGATGACGAGTTGAATCTGATGAAATTGAATCTGATTTTGACTTCTGAATTTAGACACTGAATCTGATGAAGACTTCAATGGTTTTTATAAAAATTATTTTGCAAATTTTGTAAAATGTATTTGGTTTCATTTATATTTTGAATATTGAAATAAAATTTGATTTCTATAGATAAGCCGCACTTCATGTATAAGCCACTGCTGGTATTTCCTTAAACTATTCACTTTTTTCATATAGTCCGCGGACTTTAAGAACATTTAGGGTAGTATTAATTAAAGATTCGATATTATCGAATTGAATTGAATTTAAAATTTATATTTAATAAGACTTACTAATTTATATTTTATTAAAAAATTTATATGTTATTTAGATTTAATAGATTAAAATTCATAAAAAACTTACGTTAAACTATGAATCAAGACTGCTATTCTGCACTTGCTGTAATTTCTATGAAAAAATAATTAAATGAAAGAAAAATTTCCATTTATTTCAAATATAATTAACCAATAAAAACGTGTCTTAATTTAAATAATTTATTTAATTAAAATATAATTAACCAATAAATTTAAAAGAAATAAAATCAAATCAAAAAACGTTTCTATTTAAATAATTTAATAAATTAAAATATAATTAACCAATAAAATTTAAAAGAAATAAAATTATAATAAGACATGTCTCAATTTTAATAATTTATTTAATTTAAATATATATTAACCAATAAAATTTAAAAGAATTAAAATCAAAGCAAAAAATATTTCTATTTAAATAATTTAATTAATTAAAATATAATTAACCAATAAAATTTAAAAGAAATAAAATTATAATAAGACATGTCTCAATTTTAATAATTTATTTAATTAAATTATATATTAACCAATGAAATTTAAAAGAATTAAAATCAAATATAAAAATGTTTCTATTTAAATAATTTAATTAATTAAAATATAATTAACCAATAAAATTTAAAAGAAATAAAATTATAATAAGACATGTCTCAATTTTAATAATTTATTTAATTTAAATATATATTAACCAATAAAATTTAAAAGAATTAAAATCAAAGCAAAAAATGTTTCTATTTAAATAATTTAATTAATTAAAATATAATTAACCAATAAAATTTAAAAGAAATAAAATTATAATAAGACATGTCTCAATTTTAATAATTTATTTAATTAAATTATATATTAACCAATGAAATTTAAAAGAATTAAAATCAAATATAAAAATGTTTCTATTTAAATAATTTAATTAATTAAAATATAATTAACCAATAAAATTTAAAAGAAATAAAATTATAATAAGACATGTCTCAATTTGAATAATTTATTTAATTAAAATATATATTAACCAATGAAATTATAAAGAATTAAAATTAAATCAAAAAATGTTTCTATTTATATAATTTCATTTATTTAAATATAATTAACCAATAAAATTTAAAAGAAATAAAATTATAATAAGACATGTATCAATTTGAATAATTTATTTAATTTAAATATATAATAACCAATGAAATTAAAAAGAAATAAAATTAAATCAAAAAATGTTTCAATAAATAATATAATTAATTTAAAAATAATTAACCAATAAAATTTAAAAGAAATAAATTATAATAAGACATGTCTTAATTTGAATAATTTATTTAATTTATATATATTTTAACCAATGAAATTAAAAAGAACTGAAACTAAATCAAAAAATGTCTCAATTTATGTAATTTATTGAAATTAAATATATATTAACCAATGAAATTTAAAAGAATTGAAATTAAATCAAAATTGTCTCAATTTAAATAATTTATTTAACTTAAAAAATATTAACCAATGAAATTATAAAGAATTAAAATCAAATATAAAAATGTTTCTATTTAAATAATTTAATTAATTAAAATATAATTAACCAATAAAATATAAAAGAAATAAAATTATAATAAGACATGTCTCAATTTGAATAATTTATTTAATTAAAAAATATATTAACCAATGAAATTTAAGAGAATTAAAATTAAATCAAAAAATGTCTCAATTTAAATAATTTATTAAATTTAAATATATATTAACCAATGAAATTATAAAGAATTAAAATTAAATCAAAAAATGTTTCTATTTATATAATTTCATTTATTTAAATATAATTAACCAATAAAATTTAAAAAAAATAAAATTATAATAAGACATGTATCAATTTGAATAATTTATTTAATTTAAATATATAATAACCAATGAAATTAAAAAGAAATAAAATTAAATCAAAAAATGTTTCAATAAATAATATAATTAATTTAAAAATAATTAACCAATAAAATTTAAAAGAAATAAATTATAATAAGACATGTCTTAATTTTAATAAATTATTTAATTTATATATATTTTAACCAATAAAATTAAAAAGAACTGAAACTAAATCAAAAAATGTCTCAATTTATGTAATTTATTGAAATTAAATATATATTACCCAATGAAATTTAAAAGAATTGAAATTAAATCAAAAATATCTAAATTTAAATAACTTATTTAATTTTAATATATTAACAAATGAAAGTTAAAAGAATTGAAATTATATCAAAAAATGTCTCAATTTATATAATTTATTGAATTTAAATATATATTAACCAATGAAGTTTAAAAGAATTGAAATAAAATCAAAAAGGTCTCAATTTAAATAATTTATTTAATTTTAATATATATTAACCAATGAAATTAAAAAAAAATAAAATTATAAAAAGACATGTCTCAATTTGAATAATTTATTTTATTTAAATATATATTAACAAATAAAAGTTAAAAAAATTGAAATTAAATCAAAAAATGTCTCAATTTAAATAATATATTTAATTTAAATATATTTTAACCAATAATATTTAAAAGAATTGAAATTAACTCAAAAAATGTCTCAATTTGAATAATTTATTTAATTAAAATATATTAAAAAAATTGAAATTAATCAAAAAATGTCTCAATTTAAATAATTTATTTAATTAAAATATATATTAACCAATGAAATTTAAAAAAATTAAAATTAAATCAAAAAGGTCTCAATTTATGTAATTTAATAAATTAATATATATAAACCAATGAAATTTAAAACAATGGAAAATAAATCAAAAAATGTCTCAATTTAAATAATTTATTTAATTTAAATATATATTAACGAATGAAATTTAAAAGAATTGAAATTAAATCAAAAGATGTCTCAATTTATCTAATTTATTAAATTTAAATATATATATTAACCAATGAAATTTAAAACAATGGAAAATAAATCAAAAAATGTCTCAATTTAAATAATTTATTTAATTTAAATGTATATTAACCAATGAAATTTAAAAGAATTGAAATTAAATCAAAAGATGTCTCAATTTATCTAATTTATTAAATTTAAATATATATATTAACCAATGAAATTTAAAACAATGGAAAATAAATCAAAAAATGTCTCACTTTAAATAATTTATTTAATTTAAATATATATTAACCAAAGAAATTTACAAGAATTAAAATTAAATCAAAAAATATTTTAATTAAAATAATCTTATGTATTTAAATATAATTAACCAATAAAATTTAAAAGAAATTAAATTATAATAAGACGTCTTAATTTGAATAATTTATTTAAATTAAATATATATTAACCAATCAAATTTAAAAGAATTGAAATTAAATCAAAAAATGTCTCAATTTATAAAATTTATTAAATTTAAATATATATTAACGAATGAAATTTAAAAGAACTGAAAATAAATCAAAAAATGTCTCAATTTAAATAATTTAATAAATTTTAATATATATTAACCAATGAAATAAAAAAGAAATAAAATTATAAAAAGACATGTCTCAATTTAAATAATTTATTTAATTTGAATATATATTAACAAATGAAAGTTAAAAGAATTGAAATTAATTCAAAAAATGTCTTAATTTATATAATTTATTGAATTTAAATATATATTAACGAATGAAATTTAAAAGAACTGAAAATAAATCAAAAAATGTCTCAATTTAAATAATTTAATATATTTTAATATATATTAACCAATGAAATAAAAAAGAAATAAAATTATAAAAAGACATGTCTTAATTTGAATAATTTATTTAATTTAAATATATTTTAACCAATGAAATTTAAAAAAATTGAAATTAACTCAAAAAATGTCTAAATATGAATAATTTATTTAATTAAAATATATATTAACCAATGAAATTTAAAAAAATTGAAAAATTAATCAAAAAGGTCTCAATTTAAACAGTTTAATTACTTTAAATATAATTAATTAATTAAATTTAAATCAAATAATATTATGATAAGACATGTCTTAATTTGAATAATTTATTTAATTTAAATATATATGTTAACCAATGAAATTTAAAAGAACTGAAATTAAAATAAAAAATATCCCAATTTATATAATTTATCGAATTTAAATATATATTAATCAATGAAATTTAAAAGAATTGAATTTCAATCAAAAAATGTCTCAATTTATGTAATTTAATAAATTTAAATATATATTAACCAATGAAATTTAAAACAATAAAAAAGTAAATCAAAAAATGTCTAAATTTAAATAATTTATTTAATTTAAATCTATATTAACCAATGAATTTTAAAAGAATTGAAATTATAAAAAGAAAGGTCCCAATTTAAATAATTTTTTTAATTTTATTATATATTAACCAATGAAATTAAAAAGAAATAAAATTATAAAAAGACATGTCTCAATATGAATAATTTATTTAATTTAAATATATATTAACAAATGAAAGTTAAAAGAATTGAAATTAAATCAAAAAATATTTTAATTAAAATAATCTTATTTAATTTCAATATATTTTAACCAATGAAATTTAAAAGAATTGAAATTAACTCAAAAATGTCTCAATTTGAATAATTTATTTAATTAAAATATATATTAACCAATGAAATTATAAAAAATTGAAATTAAATCAAAAAGGTCTCAATTTAAATAATTTATTAATTTTAAATATATATTAAACAATGAAATTTAAAATAATTAAAATTAAGTCAAAAAATATTTTAATTAAAATAATCTTAATTATTTAAATATAATTAACCAATAAAATTTAAAAGAAATTAAATTATAATAAAATGTCTTAATTTGAATAATTTATTAAATTTAAATATATATTAACCAATGAAATTTAAAAGAACTGAAATTAAATCAAAAAATGTCTCAATTTATATAATTTATTGAATTTAAATATATATTAACGAATAAGTTTAAAAGAACTGAAATTAAATCAAAAAATGTCTCAATTTAAATAATTTATTTAATTTTAATATATAATAACCAATGAAATTAAAAAGAAATAAAATTATAAAAAGACATGTCTCAATTTCAATAATTTATTTAATTATAATATATATTAACCAATGAAATTTAAAAAAATTGAAATTAAATCAAAAAGGTCTCAATTTATATAATTTATTTAATTTAAATATATTTTAATCAATGAAATTTAAAAGAATTGAAATTAACTCAAAAAATGTCTAAATTTGAATAATTAATTTAATTAAAATATATATTAACCAATGAAATTTAAAAAAATTGAAAATAAATCAAAAAGGTCTCGATTTAAACAGTTTAATTAATTTAAATATAATTAATTAATTAAATTTAAAACAAATAAAATTATGATAAGAAATGTCTCAATTTGAATAATTCATTTAATTAAAATATATATTAACCAATGAAATTTAAAGGAATTGAAATTAAATCAGAAAAGGTCTCAATTTATATAATTTATTGAATTTAAATATATATTAACCAATGAAATTTAAAAGAATAAAAATTAAATCAAAAAGGTCTATATATAAATAATTTATTTAATTTAAATATATATTAACCAATGAAATTTAAAAGAATTGAAATCAAATCAAAAAGGACTCAATTTAAATAATTTATTTAATTTTAATATATATTAACCAATGAAATTAAAAGAAAATAAAATTTTAAAATGACATGTCTTAATTTGAATAATTTATTTAATTTAAATTTATATTAGCGAATGAAATTTAAATGAATTGAAATTAAATCAAAAAGGTCTCAATTTATATAATTTATTTAATTTAAATATATTTTAACCAATGAAATTTAAAAAAATTTAAATTAACTCAAAAAATGTCTCAATATGAATAATTTATTTAATTAAAATATATATTAACCAATGAAATTTAAAACAATGGAAAATAAATCAAAAAATGTCTCAATTTTAATAATTTATTTAATTTAAATATATATTAACCAATGAAATTTAAAAGAACTGAAATTAAAATAAAAAATATCTCAATTTATATAATTTATCGAATTTAAATATATATTAATCAATGAAATTTAAAAGAATTGAATTTCAATCAAAAAATATCTCAATTTATGTAATTTAATAAATTTAAATATATATTAACCAATGAAATTTAAAACAATAAAAAAGTAAATCAAAAAATGTCTAAATTTAAATAATTTATTTAATTTAAATCTATATTAACCAATGAATTTTAAAAGAATTGAAGTTATAAAAAGAAAGGTCCCAATTTAAATAATTTTTTTAATTTTATTATATATTAACCAATGAAATTAAAAAGAAATAAAATTATAAAAAGACATGTCTCAATATGAATAATTTATTTAATTTAAATATATATTAACAAATGAAAGTTAAAAGAATTGAAATTAAATCAAAAAATATTTTACTTAAAATAATCTTATTTAATTTCAATATATTTTAACCAATGAAATTTAAAAGAATTGAAATTAACTCAAAAATGTCTCAATTTGAATAAGTTATTTAATTAAAATATATATTAACCAATGAAATTATAAAAAATTGAAATTTAATCAAAAAGGTCTCAATTTAAATAATTTATTAATTTAAATATATATTAAACAATGAAATTTAAAATAATTAAAATTAAGTCAAAAAATATTTTAATTAAAATAATCTTAATTATTTAAATATAATTAACCAATAAAATTTAAAAGAAATTAAATTATAATAAGACGTCTTAATTTGAATAATTTATTTAATTTAAATATGTATTAACCAATGAAATTTAAAAGAACTGAAATTAAAATAAAAAATATCTCAATTTTTATAATTTATCAAATTTAAATATATATTAACCAATGAAATTTAAAAGCATTGAAATTAAATCAAATTATGTCTCAATTTATGTAATTTAATAAATTTAAATATATATTAACCAATGAAATATAAAACAATGGAAAATAAATCAAAAAATGTCTCAATTTAAATAATTTATTGAATTTAAATATATATTAACCAATGAAATTATAAAAAATTGAAATTAAATCAAAAAGGTCTCAATTTAAATAATTTATTAATTTTAAATATATATTAAACAATGAAATTTAAAATAATTAAAATTAAGTCAAAAAATATTTTAATTAAAATAATCTTAATTATTTAAATATAATTAACCAATAAAATTTAAAAGATATTAAATTATAATAAGACGTCTTAATTTGAATAATTTATTTAATTTAAATATGTATTAACCAATGAAATTTAAAAGAACTGAAATTAAAATAAAAAATATCTCAATTTTTATAATTTATCGAATTTAAATATATATTAACCAATGAAATTTAAAAGCATTGAAATTAAATCAAATTATGTCTCAATTTATGTAATTTAATAAATTTAAATATATATTAACCAATGAAATATAAAACAATGGAAAATAAATCAAAAAATGTCTCAATTTAAATAATTTAATGAATTTAAATATATATTAACCAATGAAATTTAAAAGAATTAAAGTTTAATCAAAAAATATTTCAATTAAAATAATCTTATGTATTTAAATATAACTAACCAATAAAATTCAAAAGAAATTATATTATAATAAGACGTCTAAATTTGAATAATTTATTAAATTTAAATATATATTAACCAATGAAATTTAAAAGAATTGAAAAGAAATCAAAAAATGTATCAATTTATATAATTTATATTATTTTAATATATATTAACCAATAAAATTAAAAAGAAATAAAATTATAAAAGACATGTCTGAATTTGAATAATTTATTTAATTTAAATTTATATTAGCGAATGAAATTTAAATGAATTGAAATTAAATCAAAAAGGTCTCAATTTATATAATTTATTTAATTTAAATATATTTGAACCAATGAAATTTAAAAAAATTTAAATTAACTCAAAAAATGTCTCAATATGAATAATTTATTTAATTAAAATATATATTAACCAATGAAATTTAAAACAATGGAAAATAAATCAAAAAATGTCTCAATTTTAATAATTTATTTAATTTAAATATATATTAACCAATGAAATTTAAAAGAACTGAAATTAAAATAAAAAATATCTCAATTTATATAATTTATCGAATTTAAATATATATTAATCAATGAAATTTAAAAGAATTGAATTTCAATCAAAAAATATCTCAATTTATGTAATTTAATAAATTTAAATATATATTAACCAATGAAATTTAAAACAATAAAAAAGTAAATCAAAAAATGTCTAAATTAAATAATTTATTAATTTAAATCTATATTAACCAATGAATTTTAAAAGAATTGAAGTTATAAAAAGAAAGGTCCCAATTTAAATAATTTTTTTAATTTTATTATATATTAACCAATGAAATTAAAAAGAAATAAAATTATAAAAAGACATGTCTCAATATGAATAATTTATTTAATTTAAATATATATTAACAAATGAAAGTTAAAAGAATTGAAATTAAATCAAAAAATATTTTACTTAAAATAATCTTATTTAATTTCAATATATTTTAACCAATGAAATTTAAAAGAATTGAAATTAACTCAAAAATGTCTCAATTTGAATAAGTTATTTAATTAAAATATATATTAACCAATGAAATTATAAAAAATTGAAATTTAATCAAAAAGGTCTCAATTTAAATAATTTATTAATTTTAAATATATATTAAACAATGAAATTTAAAATAATTAAAATTAAGTCAAAAAATATTTTAATTAAAATAATCTTAATTATTTAAATATAATTAACCAATAAAATTTAAAAGAAATTAAATTATAATAAGACGTCTTAATTTGAATAATTTATTTAATTTAAATATGTATTAACCAATGAAATTTAAAAGAACTGAAATTAAAATAAAAAATATCTCAATTTTTATAATTTATCAAATTTAAATATATATTAACCAATGAAATTTAAAAGCATTGAAATTAAATCAAATTATGTCTCAATTTATGTAATTTAATAAATTTAAATATATATTAACCAATGAAATATAAAACAATGGAAAATAAATCAAAAAATGTCTCAATTTAAATAATTTATTGAATTTAAATATATATTAACCAATGAAATTATAAAAAATTGAAATTAAATCAAAAAGGTCTCAATTTAAATAATTTATTAATTTTAAATATATATTAAACAATGAAATTTAAAATAATTAAAATTAAGTCAAAAAATATTTTAATTAAAATAATCTTAATTATTTAAATATAATTAACCAATAAAATTTAAAAGATATAAATTATAATAAGACGTCTTAATTTGAATAATTTATTTAATTTAAATATGTATTAACCAATGAAATTTAAAAGAACTGAAATTAAAATAAAAAATATCTCAATTTTTATAATTTATCGAATTTAAATATATATTAACCAATGAAATTTAAAAGCATTGAAATTAAATCAAATTATGTCTCAATTTATGTAATTTAATAAATTTAAATATATATTAACCAATGAAATATAAAACAATGGAAAATAAATCAAAAAATGTCTCAATTTAAATAATTTATTGAATTTAAATATATATTAACCAATGAAATTTAAAAGAATTAAAGTTTAATCAAAAAATATTTCAATTAAAATAATCTTATTTATTTAAATATAACTAACCAATAAAATTCAAAAGAAATTATATTATAATAAGACGTCTAAATTTGAATAATTTATTAAATTTAAATATATATTAACCAATGAAATTTAAAAGAATTGAAAAGAAATCAAAAAATGTATCAATTTATATAATTTATATTATTTTAATATATATTAACCAATAAAATTAAAAAGAAATAAAATTATAAAAGACATGTCTGAATTTGAATAATTTATTTAATTTAAATTTATATTACCGAAAAATATTTAAAAGAATTGAAATTAAATCAAAAAATGTCTCAATTTATATAATTTATTGAATTTAAATATATATTAACCAATGAAATTTAAAAGAATTAAAATTAAATCAAAAAGGTCTATATATAAATAAATTATTTAATTTAAATATACATTAACCAATGAAATTAAAAAGAAATAAAATTATAAAAAGACATGTCTCAATATGAATAATTTATTAAATTATAAATATATATTAACAAATAAAAGTTATAAAAATTGAAATTAAATCAAAAAGGTCTCAATTTAAACAGTTAAATTAATTTAAATATAATTAAATAATTAAATTTAAAACAAATAAAATTATGATAAGACATGTCTCAATTTGAATAATTTATTTAATTTAAATATATATTAACCAATGAAATTTAAAACAATGGAAAATAAATCAAAAAATTCTCAATTTTAATAATTTATTTAATTTAAATATATATTAACCAATGAAATTTAAAAGAATTGAAATTAAATCAAAAAGGTCTCAATTTAAATAATTTATTTAATTTTAATATATATTAACCAATGAAATTAAAAAGAAATAAAATTATAAACAGACATGTCTTAATTTGAATAATTTATTTAATTTAAATTTATATTAGCGAATGAAATTTAAAAGAATTGAAATTAAATCAAAAAGGTCTCAATTTATATAATTTATTTAATTTAAATATATTTTAACCAATGAAATTTAAAAGAATTAAAATTAAATCAAAAAGGTCTCAATTTATATAATTTATTTAATTTTAATATATATTAACCAATGAAATTAAAAGGAAATAAAATTATAAAAAGACATGTTTCAATTTGAATAATTTATTTAATTTAAATATATATTAACCAATGAAATTTCAAAAGAATTGAAATTAAATCAAAAATATCTCAATTAAAATAATTTATTTAATTTATATATATTAACAAATAAAATTTAAAAGAATTGAAATTAAATCAAAACATGTCTCAATTTATATAATTTATTGAATTTAAATATATATTTACCAATGAAATTTAAAAGAATTGAAATAAAATCAAAAAGGTTTCAATTTAAATATATAATTTATTTTAATATATATTAACCAATGAAATTAAAAAGAAATAAAATTATAGAAAGACATGTCTCAATTTGAATAATTTATTTTATTTAAATATATATTAACAAATAAAAGTAATAAAAATTGAAATTAAATCAAAAAATGTCTCAATTTATATAATATATTTAATTTAAATATATTTTAACCAATGAAATTTAAAAGAATTGAAATTAACTCAAAAAATGTATCAATTTGAATAATTTATTTAATTAAAATATATATTAACCAATGAAATTTAGAAAAATTGAAATTAAATCAAAAAGGTCTCAATTTAAATACTTTAATTAATTTAAATATAATTAACTAATTAAATTAAAAACAAATAAAATTAAGATAAGATATGTCTCAATTTGAATAATTTATTTAATTAAAATATATATTAACCAATGAAATTTAAAAAAATTAAAATTAAATCAAAAAATATTTTAATTAAAATAATCTTATTTATATAAATATAATTAACCAATAAAATTTAAAAGAAATTAAATTATAATAAGACGTCTTAATTTGAATAATTTATTTTATTTAAATATATATTAACCAATCAAATTTGAAAGAATTGAAATTAAATCAAAAAATGTCTCAATATGAATAATTTATTAAATTTAAATATATATTAACCAATGAAATTTAAAAGAACTGAAATTAAATCAAAAAATGTCTCAATTTATATAATTTATTGAATTTATATATATATTAACGAATAAGTTTAAAAGAACTGAAATTAAATCAAAAAATGTCTCAATTTAAATAATTTATTTAATTTTAATATATAATAACCAATGAAATTAAAAAGAAATAAAATTATAAAAAGACATGTCTCAATTTAAACAATTTATTTAATTAAAATATATATTAACCAATGAAATTTAAAAAAATTGAAATTAAATCAAAAAGGTCTCGATTTAAACAGTTTAATTAATTTAAATATAAAATTATTAATTAAATTTAAAACAAATAAAATTATGATAAGAAATGTCTCAATTTGAATAATTCATTTAATTAAAATATAAATTAACCAATGAAATTTAAAAGAATTGAAATTAAATCAGAAAAGGTCTCAATTTATATAATTTATTGAATTTAAATATATATTAACCAATGAAATTTAAAAGAATTAAAATTAAATCAAAAAGGTCTATATATAAATAATTTATTTAATTTAAATATACATTAACCAATGAAATTAAAAAGAAATAAAATTATAAAAAGACATGTCTCAATATGAATAATTTATTAAATTTAAATATATATTAACAATTAAAAGTTATAAAAATTGAAATTAAATCAAAAAGGTCTCAATTTAAACAGTTTAATTACTTTAAATATAATTAATTAATTAAATTTAAATCAAATAATATTATGATAAGACATGTCTCAATTTGAATAATTTATTTAATTTGAATATATATTAACAAATGAAAGTTAAAAGAATTGAAATTAATTCAAAAAATGTCTTAATTTATATAATTTATTGAATTTAAATATATATTAACGAATGAAATTTAAAAGAACTGAAAATAAATCAAAAAATGTCTCAATTTAAATAATTTAATATATTTTAATATATATTAACCAATGAAATAAAAAAGAAATAAAATTATAAAAAGACATGTCTCAATTTAAATAATTAATTTAATTTGAATATATATTAACAAATGAAAGTTAAAAGAATTGAAATTAATTCAAAAAATGTCTTAATTTATATAATTTATTGAATTTAAATATATATTAACCAATGAAATTTAAAAAAATTAAAATTAAATCAAAAATGTCTCAATTCAAATAATTTATTTAATTTGAATATATATTAACAAATGAAAGTAAAAAGAATTGAAATTAAATCAAAAAATATTTTAATTAAAATAATCTTATTTAATTTCAATATATTTTAACCAATGAAATTATAAAAAATTGAAATTAAATCAAAAAGGTCTCAATTTAAACAGTTTAATTAATTTAAATATAATTAATTAATTAAATTTAAAACAAATAAAATTATGATAAGACGTGTGTCAATTTGAATAATTTATTTAATTTAAATTTATATTAGCAAATGAAATTTAAAAGAATTGAAATTAAATCAAAAAGGTCTCAATTTAAATAATTTATTTAATTTTAATATATATTAACCAATGAAATTAAAAAAAAATAAAATTATAAAAAGACATGTCTCAATTTTAATAATTTATTTAATTTAAATTTATATTAACAAATGAAATTTAAAAGAATTGAAATTAAATCAAAAAATATTTTAATTAAAATAATCTTATTTATTTAAATATAATTAACCAATAAAATTTAAAAGAAATTAAATTATAATAAGACGTCTTAATTTGAATAATTTATTTTATTTAAATATATATTAACCAATCAAATTTGAAAGAATTGAAATTAAATCAAAAAATGTCTCAATTTATATAATTTATTGAATTTAAATATATATTAACCAATGAAATTTTAAAAAATTGAAATTAACTCAAAAAATGTCTCAATATGAATAATTTATTTAATTAAAATATATATTAACCAATGAAATTTAAAAAAATTGAAATTAAATCAAAAAGGTCTCAATTTAAACAGTTTAATTACTTTAAATATAATTAATTAATTAAATTTAAATCAAATAATATTATGATAAGACATGTCTCAATTTGAATAATTTATTTAATTTAAATATATATTAACCAATGAAATTTAAAAGAACTGAAATTAAATCAAAAAATGTCTCAATTTATATAATTTATTAAATTTAAATATATATTAACGAATGAAATTTAAAAGAACTGAAAATAAATCAAAAAATGTCTCAATTTAAATAATTTAATTAATTTTAATATATATTAACCAATGAAATAAAAAAGAAATAAAATTATAAAAAGACATGTCTCAATTTGAATAATTTATTTATTTTAAATATATATTAACAACAATGGAAAGTAAAGATTGAAATAATTCAAAAATGTCTTAATTTATATAATTTATGAATTATAAATACTATATTAACCAAGAATTTTTTAAAAGAATTGAAATTAAATCACAAAATGTCTCAATTCAAATAATTTATTTAATTTTAATATATATTAACAAATGAAAGTAAAAAGAATTGAAATTTAATCAAAAAATGTCTTAATTTATATAATTTATTGAATTTAAATATATATTAACCAATGAAATTTAAAACAATTAAAATTAAATCAAAAAATATTTTAATTAAAATAATCTTATTTATTTAAATATAATTAAAGAATGAAATTTAAAAGAAAAAGTAATTATAATAAGACGTCTTAATTTGAATAATTTATTTAATTTAAATTTATATTAGCGAATGAAATTTAAAAGAATTGAAATTAAATCAAAAAGGTCTCAATTTATATAATTTATTTATTTTTAATATATATTAACCAATGAAATTTAAAAAGAAATAAAATTATAAAAAGACATGTCGCAATTTGAATAATTCATTTAATTAAAATATATATTAACCAATGAAATTTAAAAGAATTGAAATTAAATCAAAAAAGGTCTCAATTTATATAATTTATTGAATTTAAATATTTATTAACCAATGAAATTTAAAAGAATTAAAATTAAATCAAAAAGGTCTATATATAAATAATTTATTTAATTTAAATATACATTAACCAATGAAATTAAAAAGAAATAAAATTATAAAAAGACATGTCTCAATATGAATAATTTATTTAATTTTAATATATATTAACTAATGAAATTTAAAAGAATTGAAATTAAATCAAAAAGGTCTCAATTTAAATAATTTATTTAATTTTGATATATATTAACCAATGAAATTAAAAATAAATAAAATTATAAAAAGACATGTCTTAATTTGAATAATTTATTTAATTTAAATTTATATTAGCGAATGAAATTTAAAAGAACTTGATATTAATATCAAAAAGGTCTCCAATTTATATAATTTAATTTATATTTAATATATAGTTAACCAATGAATAAAAAGAAATAAAATTATAAAAAGACATGTCGCAATTTGAATAATTCATTTAATAAAAATATATATTAACCAATGAAATTTAAAAGAATTGAAATTAAATCAAAAAAAGGGGTCTCCAATTTATTAATTTATTGAATTTAATATAATTAACCAATGAAATTTAAAAGAATTAAAAATTAAATCAAAAGGTCTATATATAAAATAAATTTATTTATTTTAAATTATACATTAACCAATGAAAAATAAAAAGAAATAAAAATTATATAAAAAAGACATGTCTCAATATGAATAATTTATTTAATTTTAATATATATTAAATAATGAATTTAAAAAGAATTGAAATAAATCAAAAAGCGTCTCAATTTAAATAAATTTATTTAATTTTGCATATATATATAACCAATTGAAAATTAAAAATAAATAAATTATAAAAGACATGTCTTAATTTGAAATAATTTATTTTAATTTAAATTTTTATTAGCGAATGGAATTTAAAACGAATTGAAATTAAATCAAAAAAGGTCTCAATTTATATAATTTATTTAATTTAAAATATATTATTAACCAATTGAATTTAAGAAGAATTTGAAATTAAATCAAAAGATTTTCATTTTATCTAATTTTATAAATTGTAAATATATAATATTAACCAATGAAATTTTAAAACATGGGGAAAATAAACTTCATAAAATGTCTCACTTTAATAATTTATTTAATTTAAAATATATTAAACCAATTTTTTGGAAATTTAAAATAATTTAAAATTTAAGTCAAAAAAAATATTTTAATTAAAATAATCTTAATTATTTAAATATAATTAAACCAAATAAAATTTAAAAGAAATTAAATTATAATAAGACGTCTAATTTGAATAATGTTATTTAAATTGTAAAATATATTAACTAATCAAATTTAAAGAATGAAATTAAATCAAAAAATGTCTCATTCAACATAAGTTTTATTTTAATTTGGAATATATATCTAACAAAATGAAATTAAAAAGAATTGAAATTAAATCAAAAAATATTTTTAATTAAAATAATCTTATTTATTTTCATATATTTTAAACCAATGAAATTATAAAAAATTGAAATTAAAATCAAAAACGTACTCAATTTAAACAGTTTTAATTATTAAATATAAATAATTAATTAAATTTAAAACAAATTAAAATTTATGATGAAGACGTTGTCAATTTGAATAATGTATTTAATTTAATTTTATATTAGCAATGAAATTTAAAAGAATTTGGAAATTTAAATCAAAAGGTCTCAATTTAAATAATTATTTAATTTTAAATATATATTAACCAATGAAATTAAAAACAAAAAATAAAATTATTAAAAGACATGTCCAATTTTAATAATTATTTAAATTAAATTAATAACGAAATGAAAATTTAAAAGAATTGAAAAAATCAAAAATATTTAATTAAATAATCTTATTTATTAAATATAATTAATCCAATAAATTTTAAAAGAAATTAAAATTATAATAAGACGTCTTAATTTTGAATAATTTATTTTATTTAAATATATATTAAACCAATCAAATTGAAAGAATTGAAATTAAATCAAAAATGTCTCAATTTATATAATTTAATTGAATTTAAATATATATTTAACCAATTGAATTTTAAAATTGAAAATTAACTCAAAAAATGTCTCATATGATAATTTATTTAATTAAAAATATATATTAACCAATGAATTTAAAAAAATTGAAATAAATCAAAAAGGTCTCAATTTAACAGTAATTACTTAAATATATTAATTAATTAAATTTTAAATCAAATAATATTATGATTAAGACATGTACTCAATTTGAATAATTTATTTAATTTAAATATTATATTAACCAATGAAATTATAAAAAGAAACTGAAATTAATCAAAAAAAAATGTCTCAATTATATAATTTATTGAATTTAAATATTTATTAACCAATGAAATTAAAAAGAAATAAAATTATAAAAAGACATGTCTCAATATGAATAATTTATTTAATTTTAATATATATTAAATAATGAAATTTAAAAGAATTGAAATTAAATCAAAAAGGTCTCAATTTAAATAATTTATTTAATTTTGATATATATTAACCAATGAAATTAAAATAAATAAAATTATAAAAAGACATGTCTCAATTTGAATAATTTATTTATTTTAAATATATATTAACAAATGAAAGTAAAGAATTGAAATTAATTCAAAAAATGTCTTAATTTATATAATTTATTGAATTTAAATATATATTAACCAAGAAATTTTAAAGAATTGAAATTAAATCACAAATGTCTCAATTCAAATAATTTATTTAATTTTAATATATATTAACAAATGAAAGTAAAAAGAATTGAAATTTAATCAAAAAATGTCTTAATTTTTATATAATTTATTGAATTTAAATATATATTAACCAATGAAATTTAAAACAATTAAAATTAAATCAAAAAATATTTTAATTAAAATAATCTTATTTATTTAAATATAATTAAAGAATGAAATTTAAAAGAAAAAGTAATTATAATAAGACGTCTTAATTTGAATAATTTATTTAATTTAAATTTATATTAGCGAATGAAATTTAAAAGATGAAATTAATCAAATAAGGTTCTCATTTATATAATTTATTTGATTTTTAATATATATTAACCAATGAAATTAAAAAGAAATAAAATTATAAAAAGACATGTCGCAATTTGAATAATTCATTTAATTAAAATATATATTAACCAATGAAATTTAAAAGAATTGAAATAATATCAAAAAAGGTCTCAATTTATATAATTTATTGAATTTAAATATTTATTAATCCAATGAAATTTAAAAGAATTAAAATTAATCAAAGGTCTATATTATAAATAATTTATTAATTTAAATATACATTAACCAATGAAATTAAAAAGAAATAAAATTATAAAAAGACATGTCTCAATATGAATAATTTATTTAATTTTAATATATATTAACTAATGAAATTTAAAAGAATTGAAATTAAATCAAAAAGGTCTCAATTTAAATAATTTATTTAATTTTGATATATATTAAACCAATGACAATTAAATAATAAATAAAATTTAAAAAGACAGGTCTTAATTTGAATATTTATTTAATTTTTAAAATTTATATTTAGCGGAATAAATTTAAAAGAATTGATATTAAATTCAAAAAGGTCTCAATTATATAATTTATTTATTTTTAATATATATTAAACCAATTGAAATTAAAAAAGAAATAAAATTATTAAAGACATTGTCGCAATATTGAAATAATTCCATTTTAATAAAAAATATATAATTAACCAATGAAATTAAAATCAATTGAAATTAAAATCAAAAAGGTCTTCAATTTATATAATTTTATTGAATTATAAAATATATATTAACCAATGAAATTTAAATAAGAATTAAAATTAAATCAAAAAGGGTCTACTTATTATAAACTAATTTATTTATTTTAAATATACATTAACCAATGAAATTAAAAAGAAATAAAATTATAAAAAGACATGTCTCAATATGAATAATTTATTTAATTTTAATATATATTAAATAATGAAATTTAAAAGAATTGAAATTAAATCAAAAAGGTCTCAATTTAAATAATTTATTTAATTTTGATATATATATTAACCAATGAAATTAAAAATAAATAAAATTATAAAAAGACATGTCTTAATTTGAATAATTTATTAATTTTTAAATTTATGATTAGCGAATGAAATTTTAAAGAATTGAAATTAAATCAAAAAGGTCTCAATTTATATAATTTATTTAATTTAAATATATATATTAACCAATGAAATTTAAAAGAATTGAAATTAAATCAAAAGATTTCTCAATTTATCTAATTTATTAAATTTAAATATATATATTAACCAATGAAATTTAAAACAATGGAAAAAATATAACATCATAAAATGTCTTAAACTTTAAATAATTTATTTAATTGTAATATTATATTAAAACAATGAATTTAAAAATAATTAAAATTTAAGTCAAAAAAATATTTTAATTAAATAAATCTAATTATTTTAAAATATAATAACAATAAAATTAAAGAAAATTAATTATTAATAAGACGTTCTTAATTTGAATAATTTATATTAATTAAATATATATTAACTAATCAAATTTAAAAAAGAATTGAAATTAAATCAAAAAATGTCTCAAGTCAAATAATTTATTTATTTGAAATATATTATTAAACAAATGAAAGTAAAAAGAATTGAAATAAATCAAAAAATATTTAATTTAAAATAATCTTATTTAATTTCAATATATTTTAACCAATGAAATGTATAAAAAATGAAATTAAATCAAAAAGGTCTTCAATTTAAACAGTTTAATTTAATTTAGATATAATATTAATTAAATTTAAAACAAATTAAATTTGATGAAGACGTTGCTGTCAATTTGAATAAATTTATTTAATTAAATTCTATTAGCAAAATGAAAAAATTAAAAGATTGAAATTAAAATCAAAAAGGTCTCAATTTAAAATAATTTATTTAATTTTAATATATATTAACCAATGAAATTAAAAAAAATAAATTATAAAAAGAATGTCTCAATTTTAATAATTTATCTTAATTTAAATTTATATTAACGAATAAATTTAAAAGAATTGAAATTAATTCCAAAAAATATTTTAATTAAAATATCTTATTTATTTAAATATAATTAACCAATAAATTTTTAAAAGAAATTAAATTATTATAAGACGTCTTATTTGAAAATATTTATTTTATTTAATATATATTAACCAATCAAAATTTGAAAGAATATTGAAATTTAAATCAAAAATGTCTCCAATTTAATAATTTATTGAATTAAATATATATTAACCAAGAAATTTTTAAAAAATTGAAATTAACTCAAAAAATGTCTCAATATGAATAATTTATTTAATTAAAATATATATTAACCAATGAAATTTAAAAAAATTGAAATTAAATCAAAAACGGTTCTCAATTTAAAACAGTTTAATACTTTAAATATAATATTAGATTAAATTTAAATCAAATAATATTTATGATAAGACATGTCCTCAGATTTGAATTAATTTATTAATTTAATATGATATTAACAATGAATATAAAAGAACTGAAATTAAATCAAAAAATGTCTCAATTTATATAATTTATTGAATTTAAATATTTATTAACCAATGAAATTAAAAAGAAATAAAATTATAAAAAGACATGTCTCAATATGAATAATTTATTTAATTTTAATATATATTAAATAATGAAATTTAAAAGAATTGAAATTAAATCAAAAAGGTCTCAATTTAAATAATTTATTTAATTTTGATATTATATTAACCAATGAAATTAAAAATAAATAAAATTATAAAAAGACATGTCTTAATTTGAATAATTTATTTAATTTAAATTTATATTAGCGAATGAAATTTAAAAGAATTGAAATTAAATCAAAAAGGTCTCAATTTATATAATTTATTTAATTTAAATATATATATTAACCAATGAAATTTAAAAGAATTGAAATTAAATCAAAAGATTTCTCAATTTATCTAATTTATTAAATTTAAATATATATATTAACCAATGAAATTTAAAACAATGGAAAATAAATCAAAAAATGTCTCACTTTAAATAATTTATTTAATTTAAATATATATTAAACAATGAAATTTAAAATAATTAAAATTAAGTCAAAAAATATTTTAATAAATAATCTTAATATTTAAATATAATTAACCAATAAAATTTAAAAGAAAATTAAATTATATTAAGACGTCTTAATTTGAATATTTATTTAAATTTAAATATATATTTAACTAATCAATTTAAAAGAATTGAATTAAATCAAAAAATGTCTTCAATTTATATTAATTATATTAAATTAAATATATATTAACGAATGAAATTTAAAAAGAACTGAAAATAAATCAAAAAAAATGTCTAAATGTTAAATTAATTTAATAAATTTTAATATATAATAAATAATGAAATAAAAAAGAAATAAAATTATAAAAAGACATGTCTCAATTTGATTAATTATTTAAATTAAAATATTTATATTAACCAATGAAATTATAAGAATTAAAATTAAATCAAAAAAATGTTTTATTTATATAATTTTCATTTATTTAAATATAATTAAAACCAAAAAAATTTAAAAGAAATAAAAATTATAATAAGGAACATGTTATCAATTTGAATAATTATTTAATTTAAATATATATTAACGGGAATGAAATTTTAAAAGACACTGTGGAAAATAAAATCAAAAAAAGTCTAAATTAAATAATTTAATTAAATTTAAATATATATTAACCAATGAAATTAAAAAGAAATAAAATTATAAAAGAAAATGTCTCATTTTTGAATAATTTATTTAATTAAAATATATATAACTCAATGAAATTATAAAGAATTTAAAATTAATCAAACATGTTATCTATTTATATAAATTTCATTTATTTAAATATAATTTAACCATAAAAATTTAAAAGAATTAAAATTATAATAAGACCATGTATCAATTTCAATAATTTTTTATTTTTTTTAAATTTTAAAATTATTATTTTATTAAATAACCAATGAATTAAAAAGAATAAAAATTTTAATCAAAAAAATGTTTTCAATAAATAATATAATTAATTTAAAAATAATTAACCAATGAAAATTTAAAAGAAGTTAAAATTAAATCAAAAAGGTCTAATTATTATATAAATAATTTAATTTAATTTAAATATACATTAACCAATGAAATTTAAAAAGAACTGAATTGAAATAAATCAAAAAATGTCTCAATTTATGTAATTTATTTGAATTAAATATATATAAACCCAATGGTGAAATTTAAAAGAATTGAAATTAAATCAAAATTTGTCTCAATTAAATAATTTATTTACTTTAAAAAATATTAACAATGAAATTATAAAGAATAAAAATCCAAATATAAAAATGGTTTTCTATTTAATAAATTTAATTAATTAAAACTATAATTAACCAATAAAATTATAAAAGAAAAAAAATTATAATAAGACATGTCTCAATTTGAATTAATTTATTTAATTAAAAAATATATTAACCAATGAAAATTTAAAGAGGAATTAAAATTAAATCAAAAATGTCTCAATTTTAAATAATTTTATTGAAATTTACAATATATATTAAACCAATGAAATTATAAAGAATTTAAAAAATTAAATCAAAAAATGTTTCTATTTATATAATTCCATTTATTTAAATATAATTAACCAATAAAAAGATTAAAAAAAAATAAAATTTATAATAAGACATGTATTCAATTTGAATAATTTATTTTAATTTTAAATATATAATAACCAATGAAATAAAAAAAGAATAAATTATAATCAAAAATAGTTTCAAATAATAATATAATTAATTTAAAAAAAATAATTAAACCCAATAAATAAAGAAATAAAATTATATCAGACATGTCTAAGTTTAAATTAAATTATTTATTATATAATATTTTAACCGAATAAAAATAAAAAGACTGAAACTAAATTCAAAAAGGTCTCATTTATAAATTTATTGAATTTAAATATCTTATTAACCATTGAAATTTTAAAAGACTTACAATTAATCAAAAAAGTATCTATTATAAATAATTTACTTTATTTTAAATATACATATAACCAGATGAAATTAAAAGAATCAAAATTATAAAAAGACATGTCTTCAATATGAATTAATTTATTAATTTATATATATTAAATAATGTGAAAATTTAAAAGAATTGAATTAAAATCAAAAAAGGTCTCAAATTTAAATACATTTATAATTTTGATATATATTAACCAATTGAAATTAAAAATAAATAAAATCTATAAAAAGACATGTCTTAATTGTTGAATAATTTATTATAATAACCTTATATTAGCGATGGAAATTTAAAAGAATTTGAAAGATTAAATCAAAAGGTTCTCAATTTTATATTAATTTATTTAATTTAAATTATATATATTAAACCACATGAAATTTTAAAAGAATTGAAATTAAATCAAAAGATTTCTAATTTATCCTAATTTTATTAAATTTAAATATATATATTAACCAATAAATTTTAAAAACAATGGAAAATTAAATCAAAAAATGTCTCACTTTAAATAATTATTTAATTTAAATATATATTAACAATGAATTTAAATAATTAAAAATAAGTCAAAATTAATTTTTTTAATTAAATAATCTTAATTATTTAAATTAATTAACCCAATAAAATTTAAAAGAAATTAAATATAATAAGACGTTCTTAATTTGAATTAATTTATTTAATTTAAAATATATATTAACTAAATCAAATTTAAAAGAGAATTTGCAAATTAAATCAAAAAAGTCTCAATTTTATACTAATTTATTAAATTTAATATATATTAACGATATGAAATTAAAAGAACTGAAAATAAATCAACAAATGTCTAAATTTTATAATAATTTTAATAAATTTAATATATATTAAATAATGAAATAAAAAAAGAAATAAAATATAAAAAGACATGTTCTCAATTTGAATAATTTATTTATAAAATACTATATAACCAATGAAATTAATAAAGGATTAAAATTAAATCAAAAAATGTTTCTATTTATATAATTTCATTTATTTAAAATATAATTAACCAATAAAATTTTAAAAGAAATAAATATATAATTAAAGACATGTCATCAATTTGAATAAGTTATTTAATTTACAAATATATATTAACGAATGAAATTAAAAAGAACTTGGA